>CATIUR010000007.1:23290000-23890000 GCA_949592205.1 Helichrysum umbraculigerum | reverse complement strand
ACATCTAGATATTTTTACCTTATATTTCCATATCACATTTCCCTCCACTCCAAAAACACATCCACTCTCTCCCTCCACTAGTTCCAGATGTGCTACTCTTTCCAACGATCGGACCAAGCAAATGAATTTATCTTCATATTGTGATCGTTTTGTAATGTTGAATATGTATCGCAAAGTTTCAAGTTATATAATATATATGTATAGATGTGTGTGTGTGTGTATATATATATATATATATATATATATATATATATATATATATATATATATATATATATATATATATATATATATATATGTTTGTTTATGTTTGTTGAGGTTCGTTTAAGGTATTAATGAAGAAATGCATTAAATTATGTGTTTCTTCGTATACGTTCGTTTGTGTTCGTGAACAAACAAATTTTCTTAATGAACGAACATGAACAACAAAATTCGTTCGCCTATCCGTTCGTGTTCGTTCATTTGTTCGTCAAAACCTTAATGAACGAACACGAACAGACTTCGTTCGTGTTCGTTCGGTTCGTTTACAGGCCTAGGTTCAAGCAATTTTAAATTTGATTTTCAATCTTTAAAATATATTTAACCATCAAAAAATGTTATCCAAAATCAAAAAGAAAAAGAAACGAGTAACATAAATAATGCCTAGTTAACTTTTGAAATTTAATAACATTAAAGAAATATAGAAAGAAAAAAAAAGAAAGAAAATACAATGAAAAAGAAACACCAAATTATGGAAAAGAGGAAAGACTCGAACTCACGCCCATGAGATAAGGATACAGCATCACAAACATTAAGCTAGAAATGCTTTTTTTATTTAATTTGTTGCACGTACTATATATATATATATATGATATAAGACGCCTAATAAGACAAAAATGCTAGTGTAAACTGTTCAGAGGTTGATAACAAGGGGGAATATATAATTTAACGGTTTCCGTTAGAAAAAATTACAATAAAAGGTAATATACTTATCACTTATTCCTATTTAAGGTACATAACTTTAAATTTTTCAATTTAAGGTATCGAACTTTCAATTTATAATCAAATTAGGGACGTGAATTTCACAAATGACTAATGGTCATCGAATTTCTTTTTTATAAGTAACATATCTATTTAATCGATTAATATTTCTCGATCAATTTTAAAAAATATTGAGTATAATGAGGGATATTCTTCCTATACATTGATAGAGGCAAGTGAACTGCTTTTCCTAACTTTTGATCCTGATCGTCTAATGTCACTTCAGATTTGCTCTCATCCGTTTAAAGTCACGGAGCAGTTTATCAAAACCGTCATGTGTAAGCAGTTTCAGTTTTCACCCAATTTTATTTCCACATGGGTAACTTCCTCTTCTCTTGTCGACCTAATTTATTTGTTCCTCTACATCCACCAATTTCTCTCCTTCCTTGGTAGGCTGTAGCGACTTTCACATTGGGGCTTTCTTCTTCATCCCCACTTTTGCCCTTTTTATTCTGATTCTGATCTCTTAATCGAAGGTGATGCCTTGCTACAATGTTACCATCACCCATCTTCTTCATCAGAACCATGATACTTGCAGTTGATGTCTCTCATTAAACACATAAGCTCCTCCCGAAAGGTACACCTACAGTTATTGATTCTGTTTTGCAATTAAAGTGTATTCTTTGTTGGTAATTAATCGATTTGAGTAGTTTGTTTTTGGGAAGAAGCATTTATTCGGCTATTTGGCAATTATATATATATACGTTGGCAATGAAACAGACTAACAGAATTTGTTAACAGTTGTATACTAACTATCATTTGTAGGAACATTTTCTTCATATATATTTTATATATAAAAAAATGGAACTATATTAGTTACAAGAAGTGTGGCTAGCTGAAACAGTTCGTTTGGAATGACTTATAGATTTACTATTTAACCCGTTTGACCCTTAATTCAAGTAGGACAAGATGGAGAGCTAAATATCAATGCTTAAAAGATCTTCAGAGGGTCCTAGAAGTATCTGAGTCCGTCTTAATTGATCAGTATTTGGATGACGTGATTTCGATCATGCCTATCTGAAATAATTAGTATCGTACAGGTAATTGAATATCTGTTTATATAAGTAATTAGAAGAGCTATATGACTCATTCTAAGCCTATGTGCATTATTTGTTTATAGCATGAATATGTGTATATATGTAGTGTGGAATATGTTAAACGCTAATGTGTAGTACGTAAACTATAAAGCATCTGTACATTACTTTATATGTATAAAACCTATATCTATTTTATCTGTGTATAGCACACATATATGTATGCAACACAAATGAAAATAGTAGACAATAATGACAACATATGTGCGTTGTTCTTGCAAATCTACCTTTGACCATGGTGTTTGTATCCAGGAAAATTGTCTTATGACCTAATTAAACTGAATGTTAACTATCTTATCATTTGAGACAATAAGATATGAATATTGCTATATGGATAATTCAATTAAATCTAATGGTATTTTTATTGACAAGTGGATAAAATTGCCTATCTATTACGTTGAGACTATATCAGGTCAGAGCACACTGTGATTTAGCGAGTATCATTTTTCATACTCAAATGGACAACAGATATAGCTATATATATTTGTAGGAGGGTGGGTTTTGGGCTATGCTAGAGTGCACTATTGAGAGGGTATATATGTGTATACATAAGACGTTCGACTTTTTTTGGGTAAATTTTATTGGATAACAGGTTCATCGGTTGTTGGGTTCCTCAAAGGTAAATGTGTTCCTCTAGAAAGCATGTTGCTATCATTTCTTGGCTCAGTTAAATTATTATATTTGTTTTGTTATTGGTAGTGGACATACTAAAATGATTAACTTGATGTGTCTTGGTTGTAGGCAACAAAGATTTATGGAAACTTGACAATGATGCATATTGCTTATGGAGAAACCGAAACAAGGTAATTAATCCGCCCAAAAAGTCCAAAGCACTTAAACATGTTTGCTGATGTTTATTGGTTCAATCTATAACTTGGTTACCTCATGAATTAGAATTCAATAGGTCCCCAGATACTTGGAAAGCTTCACCTTTACCTGTTTTAAGATCGTGATCAAGATTGTGTCTATATGTGTTGATATTGTGTGTACTGATTCTTATTGTAATCAAGTTTATGTCTTTTTGGGTTGAATATAGCTGTTAGTAGTATTCACGATCACCGATCTTCATGTGAAGCCTGTGATTAATTTTGTGCTTCTTCAATTTTAGGTGGTAAGATGGCCGGGTCGACTTGGGTAACAATCTAATGTGGGTTGGTATCAACACATGTCAACTATCAAGGTATATCTATCTTATAGTAGAATTATTTACGATAAGCAAAAATATCTGACAATATATATATATATATATATATATATATATATATATCGACGTGTGAATTCTGACCCGCAAGTTGATTTTGTTATGCAAAAACTTGATGCTCTCACGATATGATTAAATACGCTAATATGAAGAAAAAATTTAAGTAGAGTTATACAAAATATAAATATTATTTCAAATATATATCTTGAGCTTCTCAGTCATTATATGAGTTTGTTTGTGTCATTTGTAAGCATTGGAGTAGAAGGGTTTTCGATCAACAGTTGATGGCCTATAGAATTGGTACATTTGATGTCTTTCTAAACTTGTAGAATTTGAAAGTAAGACCAATGTTGTGAGCTTAATCTATAAAAACAACTTATATGATTAATTTGCATGATCTGTTATAATTAGCTCACTTTTTAATAGTATAATATTATTTTTGATTTCTTTTGGTGTTATGATAAATTAGTTTTAGTAAGAGTTTTGTGAATATATAGTATATAGAAGTTGTATAATTTCTAAAATTATAAGGAGATATTGGTTTACATGTGACAAGTGACACTTTTCCTAACATAACCGGCTTTCGAGTATTATACTTTTATGGCAGGTTTACGACTTCATGATGCAATGTTGCTATAACAAATCGTGCTTCAAAAAATTCGTGAGCAAGCAGCGTATGAGAAAAACTTTAGTGTTACCACGTAATATAATATATGTTTTTTTTGTGTATGTTGTACTAATTTCAATACCCTTATTTGATCGTTATCGTTCATTTTGTTTTCATGACATTCAACTACATATTCTATTTGCTTTTGCTAACAAATACATCTTTTCAAACGTCTTACGTATATGGGTTTTGGGCTATGCTAGAGTGCACTATTGGGAATGTGCACTATTGTAGGTGTTATTTTCGTGCTACATTGTTGGTAAAGGATCTTCCCTGTACGTTGTCAATAGAGGTGAGTGTTCAAGTTTGTAGGTCTTGTAAGTCGTCAAAAGGGTCTTCAGTCAAAATGGATGGGGCTAACTCGCAAAGGTGGAATTAGTATGGATGGTATTTTCTACATTCCACAACATGAGTTCAGGTTCATCAATTTCTCATGCTTCCTAAGAGTCTAGAACTCTTAGTTTTAAAGAGTCTAGAACTCTTAGTTTTAGTTTGTGTATTTGATTGTTAGTAGAGTTAAAGAATCATGATTCAACTAATGTGATGCTTTATTGATATTGCAGTGACGGTTTTTGATTGCTACATTCTTCTTGATACAAATTTAATGTTGTTTTTCCATCGAGCAATCTCAGTATGATCATCTTTATGTTTGGTATCGTCATATATTCTTCTTATACATTGACAGAGGCAAGTCAACTGCTATTGTTGACCGGACAATCCTGAGCGTTCAAAGTATCAAAATGAACATTGACTTTTAATTGAATTTTAGGAGTACGAATTTAGTTTACTATCTTTGTATAGTTTGTTATGGTGTACATAAAACAATTTGTATTTTTGATAGGATTGATATGTAAAGTTGTCATTGATGGTTTATTTCAGGGACTTTTTTTTATCAGTTGTCACTTTTATATTGGATCAATTGGTTATATATATTGCAAGCGTAAGGTTTATCATCACATCTTAATACGATACCATGAGTTTAAGGAGTAGTTTGTTTATAATAGGTATATGCAAGGTTGCGATTAGTAGGATTATGCACATGCTAACATTTTTCAGATTTACAAATTACCTTATCAGTATACAAAAACGTTATCAAATGTTGTACTACGTAGTATAGAAAAATGGTGTTCCCATGGCACCGCCCGGGTATTACACTAGTTAAAATTGAAAGTGGTAATGAGTTCTGTTAAATTCTTTCTCTTCACTAAATGTTTTTTAAAATTGATCGAGAATTATTAATCGCTTAAATAAATATGTTACTTATAAAAAAGAAATTTGGAGATAACTTGTCATTTGTGAAATTCGCGTCCCTGACTTGATTACAAATTGAAAGTTCGATACCATAAATTAAAAAATTTAAAGTTGTGTACCTTAAATAGAAATAGATGATAAGTATGGTACCTTTTATTGCACTTTTCCCTTTCTGATATCGATAACCTAAATTGGGATCTGTTTCTTGATGCGGCATTATTGATTTGTTAAATTGGGGAATGGAAGTTTGAATTCAGGGTTTAAAAACAAGGTTGCATGGCGCATTCGCGTGTGACTGGCGGAGTTGTTTGGAGTCCACGGCCCAACTCTGCAATATTACCATTGTACCAAATTTGACCGATTTATAAGAATTACTACATTAACACGTTCACCGCAACAATAGCACGAGGAGCGGTGATGTTGTATTTATAGTATTTTGAGTGTTCTCGATGCTCAAAAAGTGGAAGAGTGGAGGATATTAAGTTTATATTATTCTCAAATTTTATTCATTGTTTTCTAAATTAGGGTATGTGCATGGAGAACAAGAAAAAGAAAAGAAAAAAAATTAACAATGCCCTGCTCCTAATGCTGATTCAAAACGCCATCCAGAACGTCATCGCGTAGTGACCTCTAATTTTTGGATTGTACTACACTTATTGACATATAGGATCTTTTCATGTGTTTCTTTTTTGTTTTTTTTTTTGTTTTTTTTTTGTTTTTGTGTTGTATAGGATGATGGGGTGGTTCACTTAGTCGTAAAAAGCTCTTCTTTGTATTTCAAAAGACCCAAAAATATACTAAATATTTGTTGGCGGATATGATGTCACTGTGCCGGTACCTTTGCCATGAATTAAAATAATTGTAAGACATTATAAATTTAATCCAGAATAATAGTTTTAGATATGATGTTTATGTTAAAGAGATAATGCATGCAATGTGGAAGCCCGTGAAGTTCAAGTACATATATTTTTTCATTCGGTTATTGCACTTTATAAACTATAAAGGTTCAAGGTGTAAATTTTGAATAAGGTTGTAACTTTATTGAATCTTTCTAGCAGTTGTGGCTAACGACTACCAAGTTAGAAATGGATCTCTTTTGAATGTTATGATGACAAACTAATAACGACTTGTCATTTGCTGTCATATGGGATTATGCGAATGCTCATGATGAAAATAGCAACGTGAAAATCAAGGCACATACAAGTTACATTTAGTATGGTCAAGTGTTAATTGTGCAATCAAAAAGTTAAAGTCATGTGTGTGTAGGTGGTTATATTTGGATTGGTGGTTCATTAAAATAATATTATTTTATAAACCTTAGTATTAAATTCATGAAGTAGCGCGCAAAGTTTGCGGGTTATAATCTAGTTTAGAATCATAAGAGATGTAATATACGCATGAAATCACACTAATAGAATATCGTAAACAAAAATATGACTTACAAATATATATTTTTTAATATATACTCCCCGTATATCATATTTCAATAGTTAAATAAAGTCCTACGTTATACAAAAGACCCAAATTATGTAACAAAAATAGTAAAACTGGTCTTTTATATTGGCTAACATACAGATATTTTGATTTAACAAAGTTATAATAAAGCCATAAACATTGATGCTCTACGTATATAGTTCCTAAATATTTATGTAAAAATATTTATAATAAAAGAGAGATTAATAATTTTGTCATTTCTAGGAATTATGAACATGAAATTTTATTAATACCTACATTTTCAAATATGACAAGAATCTATTGTTTGTATGTAGTTATATATATGAACCACACAAAATAATAATAATAATAATAATAATAATAATAATAATAATAATAATAATAATAATGATGATAATAATAATGATAATGATAATGATAATGATAATAATAATAATAATAATAATAATAATAATAATAATAATAATAATAATAATAATAATAATAATAATAATAATAATAATAATAATAATAATAATAATAAAAAATAAATAAAAAAGTTCAAATTAAAAAAGTTCAAATTTGTATTGTGTTTACACTCGTGATGTTATATATGGTATTTCTAGATTACTTCTTGGCTAATGATCCGATGGGCTAGTTTATTGAATTGGGTCAAGTGAACTCTAGGAAAGGTCAACCAACAAGCATTTCAATTAAACCTCCCCAGCAATAATACATGTATGTACATTACATAACCTCTACACCAAGAAAACTATTTAGAATACCTTCACCCCACAACCAAACATAAACCCAAACCCCCATCTTCAGATATTCATACACAACTGCATATATATGTATATATATATACACAACCCTCTTCCCTTCTTTGAACAAACACAAACCATCTGTCTCTTTCAATAACACATCGAATTCGATATCGAACATTCAAAAAAGCAGAAAAATGGCAATGAGAGGAAGGGGTGGTAGGGGTAATCCCAACCGTCCACCACGGTTGAACGTTGGCCGTGTGTACGAACAATTTAAACCCATGTCTGAATGGAGACAAGAAGATGATTATGATACTCTTCTTGTTTATCTTCCTGGTATTTGAATAAAATCATCAACTTTATATGATTTTCTAAGTTATATTACATTTTTAGTTTTTTTGTATTTAAATGAATTTGTTATCTTTATAGGTTTTCAAAAGGAGTATATTAAGGTTACAACCGAAGACGTGAACATTGTTAGAGTTCGTGGTGAACGTTTGGTTACAGAAAACAAATGGAGTAGGTTTCAGGAAGATTTTCGAGTTCCTGAAAACTGTGAAATGGGAGGCATTCGTGCAAGATTTGATGGCGGAATCTTGACGATTACAATGCCTAGAACGATCACTAACGTGCCACCACCCACCAACACATCGACTCAAGTTGTACCAAAAACTGAAGAACAACCTTACATACGGAAAAAGCAAGAAGAAGCTATACAAAAACCTAAAGAAGAAATAAAGGAAAAGAAACCAGAGAAACCTAAAAGTAGTGCTACTTTAGACGAAAAGCCTTTGCCACCACAACCAATGCCAACTGGTTCTTCATATACACCTTCAACAAAACAGAAACCATTAAAAAACGATCCAGAAGCAAACGAATCGAGTGATGAATTTAGGTTTGGATCACTACCAATGAGCGTTCCTAAGAAGGCAGACAAACATGATGTAGTTGAGAAGCCAAATATTGCCGAAAAGACAAATTTGAATGCTAGAGGAAAAGAAAAACAAACATTATCAGGAGACAGGACGAGAAATATTGAGGGCAAAATGGGAAAATCGAATGAGAGTCCTAGTGTTCAGGCTGGTGGTAAAATGGAGGAGAATAAGGTGGTTGGGAGGAGAGGACTAGGAGTGCTGAATGAAGATAGGAAGGCGTTGGTGAATGTGGGTGTGGGTGTTCTGGTGATTGTGGCACTTGGGGTGCATGTGTCCTACACTATTGGGCTCATTGGCAGCAAAGGGAAGTAATCACAATGACGGTGTAGTTTGATTTGGGTTTTATGTACATATTATTAGTTTAATAAAGTGACAGATTTCCAAGAAAGAAAATTTGTTAATTATCATATGATTTACATCATTTATATCATTTCATGTGATGAATATAATAAAATTTATTAACATAAGTCATCAATTTGAGACAAATTGCAAAGGCAATCCTAGTCCCAGACACCAACTTAAGACCCACCTTGCAACTTGAAAGTACTAGACCTTACCAAATGTGATAGAGTTATGATCATCCTTTTAGTTTTACCACTTAGTCAACCCCACGGTTACATTTCTTAAAATATGATTCCTGTTATTTTTACACGTTCTTTCGGTGGACTAGCATAAAATTTGGTTTTAAAACTGTAACCAATGATACCAACCCAGCCTAACAAATTGTCCTACATAAGGTCCTGCAATGATCTTGGGTATAGAAGGTTGTATGGGTACAGATGGCTAAATGGGTATGCGATGAATGAATATATGTTTTTTCTTTCTTATGCTGGATAATTGTTTTCTAATATGTAGTGATTGATACTATGATAAAACATAATAATACAGATGTTTTAAACGATTAAGGAAACCTGAGATCTCCATAAAATACAGAGTAATACAAATATACAGTCGTAAATGCAAATCGCAAAAGTGAACAGCATTATCAATATTCAAAATTCTATTTAACAGAATAAACTATCATTACAAATTATCATTATCATAATGGAGGTAATATGCTACTACTGTGGGTTAATAGGGTCCAAATAACGAAAGATATGTAAAAAGCTACGCCGACCATTTCCACTCGTTAAGACATAGAGTCCACTAAGCATATCTTGAGTTGGTGCAATTATCCACTAAATCAAAATGAACATTCCATTCCACTTCTGTTATAAAGCAAAACATATACACATAATTAAAATCACCTGTACTTTTTCCTCCTTTGACATGTGAAAACAAAACAGGACTCTTTGAATCTTTTATCCTTCTTCAATGGATATCAATCAGATTTTGATGAATAACAGTTTATTTCTTATTCATTGTTTGACATTAATTTTGTTTAGGATACAGCTTGTGAAATAATTTTAGGATTTTGTACCTTTTTTTTTTCTTTCTAATGATGCCTGTAATCGTCGATCAAGAGGTTGTGGTGGCGGTGGCTGTAGTCAATGAGATGGAGAAGATGGTGAATATCTCCAGTTATCAGCGATTATCATGGTGGCTAGGTAGAACCGATTGACTTTTAAACCCATTAAGACCAATGTAGACAGTCTAACCTCTCATGGATTTCCTCCATGCTTGCTTCTTCTTCTCCCACCTACGTTTCCCCATTTTCTTTAATTTCTGCTCTCGGTATTTTTCCCGGCCTTTTAACCAATCAGCATAATCTTTTCCCTTCTTGCACTCCACAAAGTCAGCTAAATCATCAAAATCAGCCACACTACCTGATCCTTTTAATCTGGTTTTTAGGTAAGTCTCTCCACTACAAGTTTCTACTTTGCTAGTTGTTACACACCCCATGCTAAACGGAACCAATGTCGTTGATAAGTTTTCCATTTCCGCATCTTCTGTTAGTGTGGATTCAAGGGAAGCATTGCTGAGAAAATCAGAAGAAGAAAGTAGCGTAAACATTAACTGAAGTATGAACTCCGTATGTAACCTTTAAAGAATAATAATGTGGTGTTGCTAACATTTGATTTCAAATGTCATCATAGTTTTTTTTTTTTTTTTTTTTTTTTGGGATGGTTAGGAATTAGAAATAGCAAAATAGGAGGATTGGTAAAAGATTAACAAATGTTCAGATCAATTTGGGTAGTCTTTAAATGTGGGTCAAAAAACTACGGTCTGGTTGACCTTTTAACTATTTTTTGTCTAATTTATTTTGAAATTTATGCAAAATATGCATTAAATATGAATAAAACTACACTTTTAGATAAACTTTAATTTTTCTCATGAAATAAATAAGAAGGCTGGAGGCATTTGTATACATTTTCGTCTACTTTCAACCAATTTGGCACGTTTCATTTTTAGCATTACTGACCATCATACTAGGCATTTTGCTTTCATAAGAAGTGCCAAGTATAACTCATTAGTTTAACCCTTTGGAGATATAATGTATATCAACTCAACCCACTATTAAGTAAACTGTAAACAGGTTGAAATTCCCACCTCTCCAGTTGGCAAATTAGTGTTTTGTTCCCTAATTTTGAACAAGAGTCTTAGAAGTTGTTTGAAGACACGAGGTCGAGAATCAGTCTTTAATATGTTTCCAAGGTAGCTATGTAATTATGCATACTTCGGGTCATAGTATATCTCTAATTGGTAAAACGTATAAAATAAAAACAAATAAGTCAAACAGGTCAAAACTTTCACGTGTATTTACTTACAAAACCTCGTCAATCATTTAAGTAAAATTTTAGATTGCTACTGAAATAAGATAATACTGTGAATTGTATTTGACACACTAAATTATATAAATATATACTGATGTGGTTCAACTTATCCGACTCGTTTCAACTAGAACAAAGTTTCCCGTTTGACATGTTGCCTACCCCACCCATTTTGCCACCTCTAGTTTGCTAGTATCTTGTCTCATTGCTTTTTTCTAGCTTACTTAACATAACAACTTAATGTCATGTTTGCAGAGGTTCTAGTATTAATAAAGAGAGAAACTGTGCAAGTAAGTTTGCATGATAAGCACATACTACGTACTTTTAAATATCAGAGGCTAACATGCCATGTATTACCATCTTAGATCATACCTCACGTACAATGTCCGTAGCTTCTGAAAGTTTGAAGCTATCAGTAGTGTAGGATTTTGGCATACCAGAGCCTGCACCAATTAGTAAGGCTCAGTTTTGTGTACAACAATTAGATGAATAGAAAATTTTAAAACAATAGTCAAAGCAAAACATTCACCTCTTTGTAAATGGAAAGAGACCCCTCAGATGACAATGTTCTAGGATCAGCTAATGACCTCAAGGCATCTATATTACCCTCTTCAAGAACAAAAAGATTAGTCAAACCCATTATCACAGAGATGCAACTTTTTACTAAAAAGTCAAAACCACTATCAAAACATAAGGACAGCAACCCTAAGAAATGTAAAAGCATCAGCCTTGACTCCTTATGACCGGTTGGATTTGTTTCCATTATATTGTACGAAAATTTTTGGATCGGAAGACGGATACTGAAATCTTTGAAACAATTAATGATTCCCATAATAAAATCATATTCCTTGCAAGGCGAGAGGTCTTTTAAGGATTTGGGACACCGATGTCTTAGAGACCAAACAGCTTGTATCAATGAATTACTCATTAACATCAACAACGATGCTAAAAGACAGATATCTTGCAGACTGGCACAACCATTAAGAGGCAGTTCGATATCATTAAGATCATTAGCAGCTCTCATTAACATGCATTCTAAGAAAGCTACAATCTCATCTTTGCATGCAGTGTCAATTATACATAAGTTATCCTGTATATATTCTATAGATGATGCTACAAGGTCAGACTTTCTCTTGCAGACCTTGCTCCTTAAATTTGAATTCCATGACTCATTCAAGGCAGCTATCCTCTGATCGAGTTTCTCCTTTTTTGTAGGCTCAATACAAGATTCAAATGAAGGTTGGGAACTTTTATTGGGTATTTCGACCAAAGTGCCCCTAGCATCTTCTGTTTGGTTCTCAGTATCCAAAGTAGACATGTGTTGTGTGTACAATAAAACAGAGACTTCAAATACTGAAAGGTAGCAATCGACAAGTTTAGGATCAGGTGTCAGCCTTTCACAATTTACAGTGACACTGATTACATTAGAAACCAATGAAACAATATGAGCCTGAAATAATTTGGTTGAAGAAAGCACAACAGGGTTATGCAGCAATGTTCTGGATGAAATGACACTCAGTTCTAAGGACTTGGAATTGTCAGAATGAACCCAAGTTATTCTACTAAAAAATTCCTGAAGAGCCCTCTCATTAGAGATTGACAGTGAAAAATGAGAACACATCATCTCCATAACCAGTCCAATGTCACCACTATTAGCGCCTAGCTTAAATAAGCGTTCGTTTGCCGGAGAAAGCGAATCAATAATCGGCAAATACTTTCTCAACCGACCATGCAGTAAAAGCTCGTCTATGAGCACCTGCTAAGATGCACATGTGTTATCATAAAATGCATACACTTCTAAATAAGTATCTCAGGGGATAAATATTAAGAAAAACATATACTGAAAGTCACTGCCTGAAAACATATGAGCTTTCTGATTAAGACCTTTAAATCTAAGCAAATCTATTACTGAGATTCATGTCTGCCAGCAAAATTTAAAAGTACATTCACTTGGTTGACTACCATTGATGTTTAGGTGAAGCTTATATCCCAAAAAAGGTGCAGAATTTTAATCGAATTTCAAGCTAAAACTACGGAAAGACAAACAGCAAACCAAAAAACTTATCTAACAAAGGTGATGAAGCAGCATAATAGACTGCAAAGACAAATTTACCTCTACTGTATCAGCGTTTATTAGTCCTACAATAGCATTCCCATTCTTACTGTATTCCCATTATGCAAAAAGTGCAGTCGTGTTGTGGTAACACAGCAGTTAGGAACTTCACATATGTCCACTTATGTTCATAGTTGGATAAAGTTTAGAAATTGCTTTTTGTTACTTAACACAGTACCACTACTAGGTACTCTCTTTACTTTTTATAATAGTGCAGTACTACAATAAGGTATCAAACCCAATCAAGCATCTCATGTGTAACATGTAACCATCTATTATTAGACATTCCATATATACACCAAAGATCGTTATGACAACAGAGTGACTTAAATAAAGCGTGTCAAATATATATATTCGCCATGAAAATTCCGCATATGAACTCACTAAAAAGAAAAGTCAAATTCTAATTCTACACATAAAGCCAAGGGAAACTGATTATAAACTGGAAAAATACATATATGACAATACCTCAAGGATTTCTGCGATAGAAGGAATGCAGGGATCACAGAGCTCTAAGGATGATAAGGATGCAACCTTGGCAAAGGAATCGGAAGAATTTTCGCCACTGTACATGCATTGACAAGAAATTGACTTCTTAAAATCAGAATTTTCATGCCATCCTCCTGCTACTTCAAGTAAGCTCCACTTTTTGAATACTAGGAGAAGAACTCGTCCACTTTCCAAAAGATTTTTTTGAGGCACAGGAAAGGTCAAAATTACCATACAACATCTTATTAATATTTTTAGTCCTTCCAATTCAAGTGATCGACTAGCAGAGACTTCATGCTCAGAAGAGTGCAACTGCTTCAATCTCTTTTGAAGATCTTTGAAGAGAATAAGGGAGAGTGTATATACATCTTTTAAATTCAGCCGAACTTCACCTTCGTTAGTTTTCACGCACAACTCATTTAAATTAGCTCCTTTGCTTGTACAAAGTTCTTGCTTTTTAGATAATTGAATGAGCATATAATATAAAGTTTTCAAGAGTTGTGACTTGATACCCTGATAATATAAGGAAAAATAGAAATTAGATTTGGAGGCAGCTTGAGAATAGGTGTTATTGAGTTAACATACTATGCATTGCTTGGAATAAAAAATAGCCCAACCTCAGAAGATTCAAGGGCGGGGATAAGATTGTCAAAAATATTTGTCGTTTTTGGACTTTCTAGTGGTTTATTAAGTGTGAGTTTAGACCTTGTACGAACCATCTCAGCCTACAATCCTGCATACACAAACAGGGAGAGAGATCAGCGAAAACCACAGTTTTGCCTATTCACGCTTAAGGGTTATTGATAATTTGAAATAACTTTGCCATGTTGACTAGTCATGGCACATGTTTGATAAACTAAATAAATTAGTTTCGGTGATTAAAGATATATGCACGATTTATAGGCTGGATCTAGAATTCAATCGAGTGATAAGTATTTCGTATGGATGAAATTTAATTCAATTTACAAGCTTTAAGACCCAACTTACAGGCTGAAAACTGAAAGAAGATATACTACCACATATCAAATTGCTCTCGTGGGTCAACCTGTAGAAGATCCCCTATTTGCAAAAGTTGTTCCTTTCTTCTAGTGAAAGAAATATATAACCTGATGCAGAAGAAAAATGAACACTTGAAGTTTACAGCCAAATTGCATCCATATAAGATAAATACACATCTACTTGACAGAAATTGCACATCTCTGTCAAGCATTTCATCAAGCAGTTGGTGGGCAAATGTTGATTTTTTACAGCAAAATGTATAAACGATGTTCAAGAGATGAACAAATTCACAACAATCTTGCTTTTTGAGATGCCTTTATGTTTAATTAAAACACCCATAAATAAGGGACGCTAAATTGTAAATTACCAGCAGCAAGAAAGTATACTCCAAGTACGGTTTTTTAGGGCACAGAATCGAAGTAAAAGCTACGATTATATCAAATAGACTAAAAACGAAATTATTACAGAAACAGATTTACCGAATAAACTCGTTGATGGTAGAATTGCATGTAGCCTCGTGCCCTCGTCGATCGAATTAAAATCAGATTTGAGGAAGATATAATATAACGATGAACTTAAGTGTTTTATGGCGCCAAAGTTTTTTTTAACTCCGTTCAAACTTTAATCAATATCAATGAATAAAGATGAGCCGGTTTGGGAGAAAAATGACACGTGTCAAATGTAGCATTACTTCAATTGGGGCCAGGTTCAGGACGAGTAACTATACTGTGTACTCGGCTTCACTATAAGATCTGTACATCTTCTCCTTTGGTCAAACATGGGTCAAAGCCCAATAATAAAATCAAAATAACAATAAAAAATGCAAGCCTGAATTGTGATCAAGATTACCATAACTTGTTTTAATCGATGATTTCGTTTTTTTATAACACAAGTTGTGGTGACACTGTGTTTACAGTGTTCTGGTAAGAACACTATTATTTGATGGTGTGGGTGACAATGTTTTAGAGTTTCCGATTTTTTGTTTTTTAATTTTTTAAATACAAATAGTTTGATTAAATTTATTTAAATAACAAATAAATTAACACAATAAATTATTTAAAAACTAATAGCATAACTTATTTATAAAATATTTAATTGACAAAAAAACATTATCTAATATTTACAATTTTAATTCACAAAAACAAAAATTAAAATTTTGTCTAAAATGGGTTTAGAGTCCGTTTGGCAAGAAGTTTTTAAGAGTTTTTAAGAGCTTTAACTTTTAAATTTCAAACAAAAAGCTCCTATCAAATCAAAAGCTTTATTTGGATGCAATTATATCAGCTTTTAGTTTATTTTAAAAGCTTGTTAAAAGCTCCCATATGAAACGCTATGTAAAGAAGCGTTTGAAATCTCATAGAGCTTTTCATATATGAATTTACATAAAATGCCCCCAATACAAATAAAGTGAATAACCAGAGGTCCAAATCCATTCATGTAACATTTTTCATGTATTTTGTTTGTGCTTTTCTTCTTTCTGTTGTTTATATTTTTTATACTTCTATAATATTATATTAATTAATATTTTTTTAATAAATACATAACTACCTTATGCACAGTGGCGGATTTAGAGATTCAAAATTGGGTATGCACAATTACAAATGCTCATATATGATAACACTACTAATAACCATTATTCGGATTTGAGTTTTCGGTTCGGGTCATATATATTGTCTTATTTAGACTAACTATATATGCATATCGATTTGATGGGGCATGTTTATATATATGTGGTTCTTTGGGTTTTTTCTCGGCCTTGGATTTGTAAGGTTTTCTGGGTTAACTATATTTGCATCTTGATTCAATGGTGCAAATTTATCGATCTATATGGTTTTTTTATACAAACATTCTCGAGATTTACCTTCGTCGATCACATGAATCATATAATCATGTTTATAAAAAAAAACACCAAAATAAATGAACACGGCATAACTCTTTAGTTATTTTATTTTACCTGAACTTTATCAATATTAAACATCTTATATATAAAATCAAAAAATGCGTCATACATCATAAAGATTAGAGATACAAATGTTAATAATTGACTAAAGGTGTTAAATTTACATTGACTATGGATAAAACGTAGAAGTGTCCAATTATGGCTTATGGATAGAACATAGAAGTGTCCAAGACTACAACTAAGTTCCTAGTGAATTACGTACTAATTACTCATTACCAACAAACCATAAGTACATAGTTAAACATTTAATCAGAGTTACTAATTAAGTTGACTTTTCAAGGCATCTAGGTAAGAGTTAGTATTTATATCAATTTAATCACCTACCTATTTTCAAGGGATAACTTATTCTCTTCATTTTCCAATGGATGAAAGCGAGAGCAAAATTAATGCTTTTGTGTTCTTTTAAATAGAAGAGGGTGAGCTTCATTTAAAATTATAGCAATATATTTCAAAGCACTTTGTTACCGTTCATTTGGCTTAAACCAAATGTTGGTCTTGTGATGTTTTTTCTTGTCATTCACTCATTTGTATCAGTATAACAAGTGTTATCAAGTAAGTTTAATTTGTTATTTGAGAATAGGGTATACACAATTTTTGCATAACGTATGCACTTCTCTATTAAGGTTATTAAAAAGTTGGAAAATTAATTTGTTATAACACTACTCTTATTCTTCTTAGGGTATGCAAGTGCATACCCTTGCCTATACACAAATCCACCCCTATGCATATATGTACAAAGGACTAATATGTTACATACATCATTAAAAACATTTTAAAACTAATAAAGTACTCTCTAGGATAATTTAGAGACGTTACTCCAAATAAAGCTACACCAATCATAATACTTTTACATGTAATAGAATGAACATTACAATTTAAATTTTTTCATTAATGTCCTTTAATATCATTTTACATTTTTAAGTCACAGCTACGGCTAGTTTACCAAACAGTTTTATATAAATTAGTCTACAGCTTATAGCCTACAACTACAGCCACAGCTTACACCTACATCCTATATCTATTTCGCCAAACATACCCTTATCCCATTATAAATTAAACCATATAATATTAAAATTAATAGCCCATGTAAAATGGCCTTGGTCCATTTTAAAGCCCTACATCTGCTGCTTCTTCTTCACATTACACATAGTGACAAAACACACACACAACACGCATTACAGTACACAAAACACACACATAGTACACAAAACGGACACAAAACACTTTCTATATTATTTTCGAAACGAAAGAAATGTGACACCCGACAAATTAGGACTAGTGATTAGTGCCTAATCAAGTTTTAATACATGTAATTAGTTCTGTGTTAGACTAATTAATGTATCGATTAATATATATTGTGGAATATATACAAGTATTGCGGTTTAATTTAAATCGTACAAGTTCAAATCGAATGTAATTCGGTCAATTAATTACGGACGTTGGTGAATAATTTAATTAAATAATGTAACATTATTTAATAACTCAATTAATAAGTATTTGACTAAATACTTCAACGAAAATATTAAACAATTATTCGTATTTTAAAACATACGATTAAACGTATAAAATAATTATTTAATGTTTAAATGACCGAGAAAACGAACACCGTACGGAGCGCAAACACGGAGTCAAAAGTGGAGACCCACACCTCGGTGGGCCCCCTCCCAAAACCGGCCAAAAGGAGGTGAGGGGTTCAAATCCCCACCTCATTCAACATATCTCTCTCTCTCTACCTTTTCTCCTTCATTTTTCTTTCAAATAACCAAACCACCACCAAATCACTAAACCACCAAATAACACCCACAAACGACATCAAATCATCAAAATAATTACGGAAAAGGACTAGAATTAGTGCCTAATTCTTTGCAAATACATGTAATTAGTTCTGTGTTAGGCTAATTTATGTATCGGATTATATAGTGGTGAATATATATATACAACTTTGCGATTTGGCTTAAATCGTACGCAACTTAAATAGAATGAAATTCTATTCGGTTAATACGGACGTTGGTGAACAAAGGTTTATAAACTAAAATAACGCAATTATGACCAAAATGCTATTTTATAACAAATAGTAATTATCTCGTATCACCTGATAAAAACTTACGCGATTTAAAAACAAAAGTGACTAAATTTAATTTAAACTATTAAAGATTTAAGGAAATAATTTAAGTAAATTATTTAACAAGATTTATGATTTTCGAAATATAATTAAACGCGTGAAATAAATATTTAACGTTAAACGACGGAGAAAACGAACACCGCACGGAGCGCGGCGCGTGGACTGAAAAATGGGGGCTTCCACCAAAACCCCCATTCTTCCTCTCTTTTTTTCCTCATTCAACCAACTTACTCTCTCTCTCTCCTTCTCTTTTCTTTCTTTTCTCTCTCAACCACAACCACCCAAAACTCTCACAAAATCAACAAATAAACATATTAAACGCACTCGGATCATAGCCTCTCTTTGGAAGAAAACGTTCACCATCACACGATCTACATTCCTATCTTTTCGGATTTTCAATCCGACACTTTGTAAGTTTCCGAAAAATCCCGACATCTCTCGTTTTCGATCATTTTTACTAGATTATGGTTTAAATAGGCTTAATATGTTCATATAAGGGTTGGGTAAAAGATTTGGACCGAACGGAAACCGGAAAACTCGTTTTCGGCACATTTTCCGGCCAACAGACCGCGACGTCGCATTTGGACCCAGATTCATGCGACGTCAGCCTCAACGTCGCACAACCCCTCGTGACGTCGCATTGTGCGACGTCAGTCACAACGTCGCATTAAGTTGCGACGTCGCGTATAGCGACGCCACCCACAACGTCGCATTAAATTGCGAAAGTCGCACACAGCGACGCCATGCTCAACGTCGCAGTCAGGATCTGCGACGTCGCACACAACGTCGCACAAAACAGAACCTTGAAAACTCAGATTTTTACTAAGTGTCGGAACCAAGATTTTAACACCTTATTTTACCCAAATTCGGATCCAGATGCGTTTTTCGTCAAAGCAACATAGTAGAAATAAAAATTTTCCAAGCTGACCTGACAGCTCGACCCCAGCCAGGGGCTCTGCCCCTTGGACCCCGCTAGCCAGGGGCGCTGCCCCCGGACCCCCGTACCTAGACTCTGTAAGCACATTTCTCACCAAGTGTCAAACCTGTACAATTTCAAATACTTCTACAATACGAATCATCGAACATAATGGAACAGACTTTTCAAGTGTAATCACTCTAATTTGCGTTATGAATGATAAACTTTAATTATAACAAATCACCAACGGGCCGTATACTTTGATACAAACGCGAACGAACCAACATTTAAACACAACGGGTTGTATGAACAACTAGCCTAGATGGTCTTGCGAGACATCTACTTACTTAACCTTACGTGTTTAGGCACTAGGAGGTTACGGGTTCGGAGAACCTACTTGCTTTAGTACTACTTGCTATTTACCACTGCTCGACTCAGGTGAGTCTTACAGCCCCACTTTTACTGTTTTATACTTTGGGGTGAGATACTTAGCAACTGTTTTACGTATGAACACAATGTACTGAACTGAAAACATTACTGATTACAAACAAACGCATGAGTTACTTTTATCCACTGAAAGCCTCCTAATCGTAAGTTGTTAGTTATGGACTTAAGCGCGATTACTAGTAGATGGATCCATTTGGGACTGACAATCCCTGTCTGGGGTGGTAGCGCCACCACGTACTGATTTACACGTAGAAACAGACATATTAGTATTTGTTACATATGAGTGTGCGGATAGCACTCACGGGGGTACGTGATATATTCACACTACACGGTTAAGCTTCAACTTATGAGCTCATGGCACTGTACTGATTTACTTACTTTGCTTGATAGCAATACGGGTACATACTTGTGGTTCATAACACCTACTTATTACTAAACCTGTGAGATTCACCAACCTTTTTTTGGTTGACACTTTTTAGCTTTGTATCTCAGGTACACTTACGGAGTAGGATCACTCCAGGATTACTAGCTAGAGTCGCATGATTTACAAACTGCATTTAACGGAGATTCTTTGGCATTATCTTTTGTAACTATGGTCATGTAATAGAATCTCCCGCTATAAGCGTGGGCTCTAGGGAATTACATTTTGTATACGAAAACCTACGGTTTTCAAACGATTATTATTTATGAAACCTTTTCGAAACGTCTCATTTAGAGGTCGTTTACTATTAATCTTGCGCTTTGTATATTGATTAGTGACACCCAATGTATGCTTCCGCAAATCGTTAAATTTGGGGGTGTTACAAAAAGCATCGACAGTCGCTGGGTTCTGTTCTGATGTTCATCTTTGCGACACAAGCCTTGTGTCGCATCTTGTGTCATATAAAAACCTCTGTGTCGTATTTTGTGTCGTAAAAACCCAGTTATGTCGGACCTTTTGCGACACAATGTTATGTCGCACCTTATGTCGCAAATTCCATGCGACACAAACAGTATGTCGCTGTTAAATCAGCATCGTACGCTTATGCGACACAACCCTTGTGTCGCTAAGTTCGTTGTGTCGCACTTTTATGCGACACAACCATTGTGTCGCATGACAAATTTTTATGTCGCATCTTGTGTCGTATAAAACAGAATGTTGAAAACTCAGATTTTTACTAAGTGTCGAGACTTGGAATTTGTCACTTGATTTTACCTAAATTCAAATCCCAGATGCGTTTTTTTACCAAAGCAATATAGTAGAAATAAAAATTTTCCAAGCTGACTTGGCAGCTCGACCCCAACCAGGGGCTCTGCCCCTTGGACCCCGCTAGGGGCTGCCGCCCCTTGGACCCCGCTACTAGGGGCGCTGCCCCCGGACCCCCGTACTTAGATTCCGTAAACACATTTCTCACCAAGTGTCAAACTTGTACAACTTCAAAACGCTTATACGATACAATTTTTCAAACATAATGGAATTTGCTTTTCAAGTATAACGCTTCGAAATCAATGTGATAACATCAAGACTATTATTACAATTAATCACCAACGGGCCGTACACGTTTTCAAACATACAATTCAATCAACCAAATCGTAGTAATTTGGACAAGTCAATCAACCAAATCGGGGTAATTTGGACAAACAACTATAAAAGTAGCCTTTCGAGATGCCTAAACAATTAATAACCATCGCGTGTCATGGACACCTTCAGGTTACAAGTCTTCGGACAACACTTCAAGGCAAATCAATCCAAGTTATTAATCCAAACTTTCAAGACTCGGGTGAGTCTCATGGCCCCTATTTTACTGCTTTTCAATCAGGGGTGTGATATTATTGCCCTCCATAGCTAATCAATTTAAAGCCCTCCATAGCATAGTCTGGTAATACGTAGTAGGGTGAATGTTAGTATATGATATCATATAGGATTGACAATCCTCGTCCGGGTTAGCACGCACTAACTGGTCAAACGGACGTATTAGCATTTGGGAAGACGAGTGTGGATTAGGCACTCGTAGGAGGCATTTCAAGTTAGGTTTCCTTAAGTGGGCCTGACAACTTAAGTTAAGCTCAGACTATGTGCTCATGGCTGTATAACTTTTATTTTGCTTAATTGCATTTTAAATTCAATTATTAAATCTTGCGGTTCATACAAACATATGTGTTGACATACAAACCTGTGAGCTCACCAGCGTTTCGCTGACCAATTTTAGCATGTATCACAGGTGACCAGCAGTAGGTTGGACTGCTCAAGTAAGGATCAATTAGCTCGAGTCATCATGCAAACAATCAGAGATTTAGCTGCATTATTATATTTTGTATAGATTAATTATGTACTTAAATCTCTCAATTTCAACCGAGCTAATGTAAACAATATTTTTGATGTAAACTTTTGGTTTTATCAATACAAATGTAAAACGACGCATATAGTGGTCGTTCATTATGTATCTTTGTGCTATGATTATTGACTCGTAACACCCAAATCGTGCTTCCGCTAAACAATAAATTTGGGGGTGTTACAAGAAAATAGAAAAAGAAAGAAAAAAAAAAAGAAGAACACGCTGACTAGTTTGAGACGTTGCTCGGGAACGTTGATTGGAACGGCCACGGAAGCGGTGAGCCGGAGTGGAGGAATGCCGTCCGACGGCGTTCTCGACCAAAAACACCGTCGAAGACACTTTCACTTCGTATGTTCTTAACATACTATAGTATTATTCATAAAATATTTAATATATATAAACAAAAACTTAATTTGGTTTGATATATTTGTTGAAAAGACACTTGTAGTTAACATGAAGCTATTTAAATACATTTTTATTTACACTTTAAAGAATTTTTTTACACAGAGTGAATTTGACGGAAGGAACGTATGACATATTATGTTAGCGGCGAGATAAGTTTTTTTGTCTTCAATGGAATTGAGCTTTTAAAAGACTTTTTTCATATATAAAAAAAAAAAAAAAAACTTATAAGAAATCCCTTGTTAGAGATGTTCTAAGCTCTGGAATTTGCATAGAGTTTTAAAAAAACGGAGATCATTACTCTGTCCACCAATAAAACTTTACGTTTGATTGGTTACAAATTTGATATAGACACTTGTTTTATGAAAAATCTAAATAGAGTGTGAATATTTAATTTGAGATGGGGGAGTATTTATTTAAGAAGTATAATTATTTCTAGACTACTAAAATTGTTATACATACATAAACACGCAAAAAAAATGTTTATATGTTACCCATATGGATAAAGTCTAGTGCATCAGATAAAAAAAGAAAAAATACATATATAAATTCAAATTCAAATTCAATGTTCTAACCGTCAAAATTTATCAAATAAACACATATATCCCCCTTCCACATCAACTTGTACCGTTAGTTTACCCCCGGTAACTATAGAACAAATTAGAATAATTTTTTCGCTAAAATGTATTTTACTACTTTGAACTTGGTTGACTAGGATATCTAGTACCCTGAACTAGTAAAGGGATAGCATGGTACTTAGAACTTGCAAAAATGGTCATTTTAGTACCTTGAACTTAGTTGACTCCGTCATGTGCCGGTCACATGACCTTTTCTGATATATAATTAACGGCGGCTAAAGAAGTTTTTTAAAATCGTGACCTTATCTTGAAGGAATTACATCTTCCTCTCTATTAAAGCGATCGAACCTAATTTAAATTTCAAGGCTCGTCATTATTACACCCAAAATGACGGTTCACCTTAATTCTCTTATACTCTTCAAACTCATGGGCAATTCACGGAAAAAAATAAACATTAAATGGCAAAAATATTGCTAAAAAAGTTGGAACCACCTTTAGTCCCCATAGTTAGACTGTACTCATTGAAGCCGTGGAAAAGCATGGGCATCAATTTTGGATTAGTGAGACAAATCTTCGGATGAAAATTTGTTTGATTTGAAATTAATTTTGAAGATTCAGTTGCGAGGTCATGACAATAAATAATTCGATTATATCAACATTGTTGCAACTGAATCTTCCTAGTCTTTCTGCCACTACAATTACACTCGGTTAGGTGATTACGTCGTTGATTATCATTATAAGAAACAAAAGAATAAAATATTCCCACTAATATAACTAAAGATTAACTCACCGTTAATTATTTAACAAAAAAGGTCATGTGACCGGCACATTACTGAGTCAAAGGTACTAAAATGACCACTTTTGCAAATTCAGGGTACCATGCTATCCCTTTACCAGTTCAGGGTACTAAAAATTCTAGTCAACCAATTTCAAGGTACTAAAATACATTTTGACCTAATTTTTTTTTATATTTTTTTCACTCCACTTGAATTTCCTCTTGTTACCCAACCAAGGGTGTGTTTGGAAGAGTCCCCTTCTAAAAGCTTTTAGCGGTTTCAACTTCTATTTTTAATAAGTCCCAGCTATAAATTATGTTTAGCAACACATAAAAAATGGGACTACTCGGAAAAATAAGCCCCTGAAAACCCTTAAACAAAAAGCTTTTTGAAGTGCCTTTTAAATAGAAGTCCAAGCACCAACTCTCGCCGTCGTTTGTTTCCAAACACATCCAATGTTGTGCAGCATCAATGGCAAAATAAAGTCTTCCATCATGATGACTTCATGAGAACGTATTTAAATAGCTTTAAGTTAACTAGAAGTGACTTTACAACAAATATCAAACCAAATTGAGTTTTTGTTAATATCTTTTATGAATAATACTATAGTATGTTCTATAATTAAGAAAACAGAAATATTAAGATACTAATCTAATAAGTTCTTTAAACAAAAGCAAGCAATTAAGTACACTTTGGACAACTTTCGATCCAGGTGACATATTCAAACTTATGATATCAACTTCACTCATTGGAGTCACTACGTAGAAGGTATATATATATATATATAGGGGGGAGATCCTTGGGGAAGTAAAATAATTAGGGAAGGAGGGAAGTGATTTTCAGCCACACATTCTGGTCAACTCAAAAGTCAACGCGGTGACATTTTTGTAAATAACTTGAAATCACCTCCCAGAACGTTAACATGCATTTCAAAAGCATGCTAATCAAAAACAACTAAAAACGTGATTTTCATCTTAAATTCATCAAATTAAAGCTTGAAACTTGCAAAAATAAATTTAAAAACACTAATACACAACTCGTTGAGCAAGATTGATTAACAATTGTTAGATTCAATAAAAAAAATTGTTAGAAAATAGATTTCATGAAGAAAAATATAGAAACCCATAAAAAATCACAAATTCATTCAATTGAGTACAAAATTGAGATGTATATAAAGCAAAATTCAAATAAATCGAACATATACATCAATAATCAAACAAACTTGTAGTTATTTTACGTTTTACACCAAAAAAATCTCAAAATCAAAATTTTCAGAAAGTTAACACTCATTTGAAATGCATGTTATAAAAATTACAATTTAAATATTCATTTATGATGAATATTTTAGCTTATATATGTTATTAGTGTATAATAACTCATATTCATCATAAATGCATGTTAACATCTCATTGAGTCTTTAACATTCATTTATGACGAATATTAACTTATATCATGCTGATGAACATTATAACATTCATTTATAATGCATATTAACTCATATATATTGTAATACATTGATGAATGTTATGTTATAACGTTCAACGATGTATAATAACTTATATAAGGTAATATTCAACAAATATGAATGTTAAAGAATCATACTTGTAATTTTGATTAACATGCATTGCAAATGTATGTTAACGTTCTGGATATTTTCAAATCTGTGAAATTTGATGATTAATGACAACCATAATTCGATTAATTACATGTTTATAAGTTTTGTATGATGAAATTCGTTTAATTTATTGTTTTCATTGGCAAAGTAAAATTTTATATAAAAACCCAAAAGTTATACCCAAAATTCATAATTTTTGATGATTTCAAATCATGACGAATTGAAGATATGTATGAATGTGTTTGATGGATTGAAAAATTTCCCATATATATGGCCACCGGGTAGTGAAACTGCCATGGTTGACTTTCAATATTAACCATTAGATCATGATGACTTTCAATACTAACCCTCCGATAGTGTATTTACGGTTACATATTTACAGTTTTGTTACATATTTACAGTTTCTTATTTTGCCTCATATTTTTATTTTTTTAGGAGTCACACTTTCTCTCAATGCCTACATTATCCCTCCCAAAAATAAATTCTTACATGGTGCCTCCCAACTTAATAAGTTACGGCCAAAAAATATTGGTAAGGAGGAGAGCCTCCCAAAAATTGTTACATGCCTCCTCCCAAAACTATGCTTAAATAAGGTTTGTGCCTCCCAAATTAATCCCTCCCATTTTAATTATATTTCACTCCCTCCCATTCTCATTTTCATCCGATCACCTCAACTTTTAATATCTATCGTACGATAGTGGATTTTCAGTTTCTTGAGCGGTTATCATCATTTATCCATGATTGTTTTTTTAGGCTGACCAAATATATATATATAATATTTAATGCCTCCCAAAATTTGGTTAACTGCCTCCTATAAATACAAATAAAGCACTTTCAAAATTCGCATAGTGATAGCCTCCCAAAACGTGACTCCTAAATTGATGCCTCCAAAATTTGTTTAATGTCTCCCAAAATTATTTTAATGCCTCCCAAAACATATGCCTTCCAAAATTTGGTTAACTGCCTCCTATAAATACAAATAAAGCACTTCCAAAATTCGCATAGATCCCAAAACGTGACTCAGAAATTGGTGCCTCCAAAAATTGTTTAATGTCTCCCAAAATTATTTTAATGCCTCCCAAAACATATACTCCAAAATTGTTAAATGCCTCCCAACAACCTTCCAAAATTCATTAATTAAAAATCATCTCCCAACAATGCCTCCCAAAACATAAAACATAGTGCCTCCCAAAAAAATTTTAGTGCCTCCAAGTTACTCCCAATATTACGTAACTCCAAAAGTAAGTGTTAGCTTCACTCCCAAAATTATTAAGTGCCTCCAAAATTAGTTTCACCCCAAAAAAATAAAAACAATAGCAAACACATAAAAACATAAAAGTTAAAGTTAAGCAAAGTTGAAGTTAAAATGTGTATGTTAAAATTTAACTATATAAAAGTCATTATATACACTTCATTAGTGTGATTAAATTACCTACTTTTCAGACAAATTGAAAACAAATGATATGTATACACCAAGGGGCGAGATTATACAAATAAATGAATGTATCCATAAAGTAAAAATAATTTTTCCCTATACAACCAAAATTGAAAAATATAATAGCAACTGACATAGCCCATATAAAAAAAAAATTTTACATCTATAAAAAAACAACATGAAGTATACCATTGAAAAATGTTGATACCATTTGTTTACATCTATAAAAAACAACATGAAGGAGATGTGGCCTGTTTAAGAGAGACCCGTTTAAGAGAGAACAATAACAATCTAGAAAAAATAATAACAAACTAATTATCATAACTGATGAATTATGTTAAGAGTTCCCATACTATGTTATCTAAACTAATATAAGTTTATGTTAATAGTTTTATTCCTGTGACCTATGAATTTACAAGTTTGATTTAAAATTCATGTCAAAGAAGATAGAGTTATTCTACATCCATTTTTAAAGATTTAATCTTCAAATAACTTAAAGGTAATTTCTTTTGATACCGGTGTTTAAGTATTGTCAAAGATATGGTATAATAATAAATAAAGGTGTAAGGATACATTTATTAGTTAGGTACATCAAGTTTGGTCTCAATTTTTAAATTTTCATACGAATTTTATGGAACTTCTAAGACTCAATAATCGATAATCGATAATGTATGTCATTAATAATGTAACTTTTAACACTACTACAACAAATACAAGGTAATACAAGCTAATGAACACATATGTAAAAAATAAAGGGTATATAGTTATTTCTTCAAACCTCAAACCTCATTCATTTCATTTTTGGTTCTATTCATTAATATAAAACTTGTATTTTTAAATTTAATGTTAATATTAAATTGTATAATATTATAGGGTAATACATGACTCGATAAGAGCCATGTCTCCTAACAATAATGAAAATAATGAAGTATCAACAATAATGAAAATAGTGAAGTATCGAATGAAAGGGAGAGCAAAACTTTATTCCAAAAATTAAAATTCAAGTGTCTCACCATGCCTCCAAAATATTATATTAATATTAAGTGCCTCAAAATTACATAGTGAAATGCCTCCCAAAATCTCATTTGCCTCCAAAAAAATATCCTCCCAAGAATTAAAGTTAGATGTCTTCCAAAAAAATGAAAAGCATTTCATTAGCTTGTGCCTCCCAACTCCCAATGCCTCCAAAAAATTCTTCCTCCCAAAAATTAAAGTCATGCCTCCCAAAAAATGAAGAGCATTCCATTACGTTGTGCCTCCTAACATTCCATAGTGTGACTCCCAAAATCTCACTTGCCTCCAAAAAAAATCTTCCTCCCAAAAATTAAAGTCATGCCTCCAAACAAATAAGAGCCTCTGCCTCCTAAAATGCTCTTGCCTCCAAAAAAATCTTCCTCCCAAAAATTAAAGTCATGCCTCATGCCTCCAAAAAAAATGAAAAGCCTCCAAAATAAACTGTCTCCTCAAATGCTTCCTTTGCCTCCAAAAAATGCTTCCTCCTAAAATGCTTCCTCCTAAAATGCTCCCTTTCCTCCCAAATCTCACATGCCCTCCTAAAACCTCCCAAAAATTTAAGTCAATGCCTCCAAAAAATTAAGAGTAGTGCCATGAAGTGCCTCCCAAAATACTCCCTTCCATTTTTTTTAAATGCCTCCATTCCATTATTTGTGTGTCTCCCATTTGCCTATCTCCCTCCTATTTCATTTTTATATTTTTATTTTATTTGCCTCCATTTTTAGCCTCCATGTATCCTCTCCCTACGGAACTCCCATTTTATTTATTTTATTTGATGTACTCCCATATTTATTTTATTTGTTGCACAGTCTAAATTGAGTACGAGAATCAAATGTAAGCTTCAACTTTTGGTTACGAATGCATTTCAATGAATCCCTTTTTATATACGGTGAACACCAAATTTTGTAACATAAAACGCAAGACCTTCTTTAAATGTAGCTTCGAATTCAAACAGTAATACTTTTTTAATAGTAGCAACAATGCGGCTACCCTGTGAATATAATGTAAGAAAAAAAAAAAAAAAAAAAAACTCTCAACCAAAATAAAATGCAATTAATAAATATTGACACTTCCAATGTAAATGACGTAAGTATGTAGGGGAAAAAATATTGCTGAATACCTTCTCATCTAATAAAATCATTCCTATTGTAGCAACAGAAGGTAGATTGTCGTTTTCAATTACGCTCCATATTCTAAGTATGCGAACCTTAATTCTCTATCGTAGATATTGACAAGCCAAATCATGTAAAAGCTTTTTCCGAAAGCGCATAATGTTGGAAATTGGAGACGGAGAAAAAGAAATAACAATGGAAAAAAACAAATGTGTAGCTCAACGTAAACACTTTCAATTGTTAATTAAACAGTATTAGTTGTTAAATATACCCTATTTAATTGGATAGATGCAAATAAAAGTCAAGGTTGTTAGATCTGTTACATAAATATTAATATTAATTAATAAATTGTATGCATAACTAACTCAAATTTCATTGTTAAACAAACGCTAAGTCGATTGACTGGACGATCTGAGCCGTTAATTTTTGTTGACTTTCATTCTCACCCGTTGATAAGATTAATTTCTCCCAATCAAAAGTTGACACGTGGCAAGGGAAGTTATCCCATGTTCACATCAGTTACCCCCAGTTACCCCCTCTGTAGAAGTTACCCCACTTACATATTCTTGCTTCTAACCTCTTCATAACTGTTCTATCCTTTGTAACTGTTGGAACATGTATATGTGACAATAGATCTAGCTTGTAATAGTACTAGTGATTATTGTAATCAAGTGTGTACAATTGATTTGAACTTGTAATTGATATTAGTTTGGTATTAATATTCGTTAAATATATGAAAGTGTTAGACGAATATCGAAATTAATTGAGTTTAGCGAGCTGAGATTTCAAGTCGCAGGACTTGGTTCTGCGAAATGAGATCTGGACTCGCAGAGCAGCGAGCTGAATGTGGGCCTGGATATGGGCTGCGAGCTGAGTCGACTCGCAGAGCCCATTGGCCTGCGAGCCGAGACGGTCTGAAACATATATATACTTCGTTAGGTCAAATCGAACAAGGACTTTTGCAATTTCGATTTCCAGAGACTTATAAACGAATTCTAAACATTGTTAGGCTAAGTATTGATCGATTAACATTTGTTATAATCAATACAAAGCAAAACATTAATCAATTCGCTATTATTCTTGCGAAACAAGAATAATTTCCGAAGTTGCGGCGGCCTCCGGGTAGTGAACTGCACTTTATTATTAGCCATTGGATGACATCAACTTTAATTTAAATATGTACCGTACGATAGTCGATTTTCAGTTTCCATCGGTTATCATAATTTATCCATGATCTATATATCCTTTTTTTTTAGGCTGACCCAATATATATATAAAAAAATATAGTGCCTCCCAAAATTGGTTAACAAAATTGGTCAACTGCCTCCCACAAATAAATAAACGCGACTCCCAAAATTGGCAGCCTCCGAAAACATAGAATTGAAATTGCATACTGCCTCCCAAAAATTGGAATTGAAGTGACTCCGGTAGAAGTGCCTCCTAAAACGTAATGCCTTCAAAAATATTATATTAAGTGCCTCCTAAAATTGGATTGTGCCTAAATTAAGTGCCTTCGAGAATGCCAATTGCCTCCCAATAAGAAGGCTTGCCTCCCAGAAAATTTACCTCACATGCCTCCTAAAATTAAAATTAATTGCCTCCCAAAAAAGAGTGCTTGCCTCCCAAAAATTTAACTCACTTCCCTCCCAAAAAAATTAAGAGCAGTGCCTCCAAAAAAATTATAAATTGTATAGCCAAAAAAAATAGAGTTACCTCCTAAAAATATGATTGAGTCCATCCGAAAAAATATTACTTTTACTTTTCAATTATTTATTACTTTTTTAATTCATTTAAATTTAATAATTTATTTTAACAATGTTATATTCTGAATTTAACAAAAAGAGACATCAAAAATGGAGATCGTGCCTCCTAAGAAATAGTCTTTTACACCCAAAAAATAATAATTGGTATGGTGTGCCTTCTAAAAAAATATAAACAATATATGATTACTCCCAAAAATTATTAATTGGTATGGTATGCCTCCTAAAAAATATACGATAGTTTGACTGCCTATACTTTTTAGTTATATTTATCCGGTGTTAAGTGACCTACAAAATGGATATCACAAACACGTGTTATCAAATGTTATTTGGTGACTATACGTTACACTTACTTTGTAAATAATTTACTATTACTTTATGTAACTTTATTTAAATTATTAAATAAACTGATTTATTTGTTTTCAAACAAATTGAAAACAAATGATATGTATACACCAAGGGGCGAGATTATACAAATAAATCAGTTTATCCATAACGTAATAATAATTTTTCCCTATGCAACTAACATTGAAAAATGATGATAGCCACTGACATTGAAGGCCAAATAAAAAAGTTTGTTTACATATATAAAAAACAACATGAATTGCCTCTCCCTCCCAACGATTTCCTCCCATTTTACTTTTTGATTTTATTTTTATTTGCCTCCCAATAAATTGCCTCCCATTTTTTATTTGCCTTGTGTGCCTCCCATTTTTACATGTGCCTCCCAAGCTATAACACCCAACTCAAATACAAGACATTTTTTTTTATAAGGAAGCACAAGATTAACTACAAACCATTGGATTGCATATAAATATTTCAAAATGGCAATCCATTTACATAAAATCCTTAAACTAGATTATCCTAGACACTACATACAATAAGTTTAGTGTTATAGTAATCCAAGGCAAAATGCCACATCATTAACATAATTAACAAAACAGAGTGAGCTTGTCAAACATTTCATTCCATGATTACTTCTTGCCCACCCACAACAAATGTAAACCTGCAAGAAGTAATGAGGGGTTAGCACAAAGCTAAGTGAATAAATCTCAAACTATCACCTAACTTAGCTTAACAAATGTCTACAGCAAAGCATAGCAACAGTTAATCAAGAAGGATCGGTGGTCCTTGGAGTACCCTCATGCCGCGGTGGTTCCCCAAGTAACACTTAAAATCAGCTGAAGGCCAAATCAGTTGTTAAACCGATGGTTTGGTACTATTACTACATACAACATAATTTCAGTGAACAACACATGTACAAAGCTCTTATGATGTCCCAAGTAATAGTACTCAAACCCAACACATGTTGACCCCCGACATTCATATAGTCCACAACCATTAAGGCAATCAAGGATACCAATAATCAAGCTAAGTATAACCATCATGTCAAAATATTAACTTAACCATGGAAACAATAAAACACGTTTACCCGTTGTAACCATATTGTTACAACCAAATTAGACCAAATGTCCAAGATCCACTCACCCTTTACAGTCACCGCCTTCACTCAAAGATCTAATATTATTGAGTCTTCGGTGGATCTGAAAACACAAGAGAATTTCAAGTCAATATCAAATTCATGTTGTGTATATGTAATGTTAACAATCAAGCATATATTAAATAATATGATGCATTGTATAAGCTAGATCACATAATTAATCTCAAATTAGAAGTTGTTCTGCTACACAGTGGGAATACGGTCGTATTCAAAGGAATATGCCATATTCCTGGGAATACGTCCGTATTCAGGGGAATACGTCATATTCCCAATCAATTTCCCAATTCAACACTCCATTTAAGGAATACGCTAATGAATACGCCAGGGAATACGCCGTATTCCCGGGAATACGTCCGTATTCATGGGAATACGATTGTATTCCCCTTGCAGACCTGCACAACAGCAGCAGGTTTTTCCTGCACGCACAATTTCGAACCAAAACCCCCAAATTCGACAAACACAGCTTCAAGACACGATTTTAACGTGTAAATGACCTATACTAATATATACAAACATTGTGCAACAACAATTAACATCATCAAACACCACAATTCACACATGCATCAATTCATCAACCTAGGGTTCAACCAATTTCAATAAATCAACTAACAACTTGAAGAACACTATTAATTCACCAAGATAAGCATGAAATCAGTTTGTAATCATCACACCAATACATATTCAAGCATGAACATAACCATTCTATCATCAATTTAACCTAACTCATCTTATTCAAAGAAGAACATGGAAATTAGAGTTAGTTTACTTACAATGGAGATGATTACTAGATGAAGGGATGAAGAACACAATATATGCACAATCTCAAGCTTTAATTCAAGTTCTACAAATCTGATTTTGCTAAAATCCTTTTGAGAGCATAAGAGGGTGTATGTGGGTGTTTTGAAAGAGAGAGTTAGTCACAAATGAGGAGAATGGGGTAAAATAAGTCATCTTTATTCACTACCTTTTTATCCTTTCAAAACTAGGAAATTTCAATTTATTTAACGCAATAAGAACCATGGACCATTTGACTTAAATTAATTTGATCATTCAAATACACCAAATATTTATAAGTTCAATTTAAATAACAATTAAAATAAAGAAATTACCACATTTTGACTAGGCCAATTTTGAGGATGTTACACAAGCCTCCCATTTTTTATTTGCCTTGTGTGCCTCCCATTTTTATACATGTGCCTCCCAAGCCTCCCATTTTATTTGTTGTGGCTCCCATTTTTATTTTTCTATATCCCTCCCATTTTATTTTTATTTCCTCCCAATGATTTTTGTGCCTTCGTGTATCTCCTTCCCCCATATTATTTGCCTTATCTGCCTCCCATTTTCACATGTGCCTCCCAAAGAATTGCTTTCAATTTTAATTTTATTTGCCTTGTGTGCCTCCCATTTTAGTTGCCTAACTTCCTCCCATTTTATTTTTTTATTTTATTTGTCTCAATAAATTGCCTCCCATTTTATTTGCGTTATGTGACTCCCATTTTTACAAGTGTCTCCCAATAAATTTGCCTCCCATTTTTGTTGCTTGTGTGCCTCCTATTTTTCTTGCCTAACTCCCTCCCATTTTATTTTTTTTATTTTATTTGTCTCAATAAATTGCCTCCCATTTTATTTGCGTTATGTGGAAAAATAATCAAGGTTTTGAAAAAAAATCAAGGATCTGCAAAATAAATTAAGGATGTGGCATCCTTGATTTTTTGCAATGTCCCTCCATCCCTTTATTTTTTATAGATTTTTTTCATCCTTGATTTTTTCATCATTATCCTTACAATTTTTTCTTCCTTGATTTTTTCATCATTATCCTTGTAATTTTTTCATCCTTGAAATCCTTGATTTTTAACATCCTTGATTTTCTTTGCATCCTTATTATTTTCACATCTTTCCATTTTGAGTTATTTACCAAAATGTCTCTCTTTTCCTCCATTTTCCTTCATTCCTTAATTTTTTTTTCACATCTATTATTTTTCATCCTTGATTTTTTTCTTCCTTCCCTTTTCATTAAAATACTTATTCCAAATTTCCTTAGAAATGAGATCGATACAATTTACAAGTTGTGATTATAAGTGTGAAATTATGTACTCTTCTATATTAGTTTGGGAAGGTGTGTAATATACCATTTTGACACTTTTTCTTTGTTGGTTCTATTCATTTGTTGGCCATGAAGGACACTTGAACTTGGCCATCACTAGGGAGATAGAACCAAAGTCTATAGTCTAATGTACGCTTTTTCTTTGATGTATGAGATAATACGTAGTATTAGACTCCCATCAAGGTTGATTTGCTTCATGCATTTGCTTATAGAAAGTAACAAGTTTATTGACATAAACTTATACGGAGTATTAGTTGACATAATATACTGTGGGGACTCTGAGCATAATACATCACCTATGATAGATAGTTTGTTGCTACTGTTTTTGTTTGTCATTGGTCTCCTACAATGGGTCATATCTATGGTATTCTTCATGTTGTAAAGTGTGAACAATTTTTTTTTTTTTTGTTTTTATCTATTTTCAATGGAAAATGCTATGGACATATTTCAATATAGATTTTTCAATTGAACTGGGCAAAGCCCGGGTAAAATACTAGTTTATAATGTTTTTGATTGATGAATTATTGAATTTGATGCTTTAATTTTGAATTTTAGACTAAAGTTGATTAAATGGGTATTGTATATGTATTATTTATTGTATGAAAAAAGTGGGAGAAAATTAGTGGCTGAAATTTGCTTCCCTCCTTCCCTCAAATTTGATGCTTTCCTCTTGATCCTTCCCCTATATATGTATATATATATATATATATGTATATATGTATATGTATATGTATATATGTATATGTATATATCCAGAAGTCACCATTCTTAGGTAAATAAGTTGAGATTGTCACTTCTGATATTGCCAAGTTAATGTAATTTCCATAATAGTACAAATAATGTTAAAAATAATAATACAAGAAATGGCCTGCAATGCTATGTGTAACCTTTAACGTTATGGGCACCAGAATCCCTGACCTTCCATTAGCTGCCAAATCGTTCTTGGCAAGTACAGATAAAAAGCCAACTTGTGAGCTTATAATTGTAGATGATGCACCACATGACGTGAAGCTCCATGATAAAACCTAAAAATCTACAACTTGAATGGCAAAACCAAGTTTCATGAATTCACACTCCTTGAAACGAGAATGATAAAATCCTGAAGAGTCCATCTGGATTATCAGCATGTACCTGATGACAAATATAACTTAGATTTCACATTGAGATATTGGTTAGCCCTCTAAACTCTAGAATAATATCCCCCTTCTTTGCAGTTGTCAAGATAAATAGCCTAATTTGATTGGCAACTGTTTGAATATTTTTCCCATTAAGCATTGTTGCTACAGATCTCTCAATATAAAACGGTGTTGAGCCTCACTTCAACAGCGAGACGAGCTTGCCAAATGTCTTTATATAGTAATACAGAATAAAGGGCGTTACTTGCATCGTTTATATAAAAGTCGACATAATACAAGCAAGGTAGATTTTGAACAAGAGTCTGCTATTATTTATATAGCATAATATCCTAAACCACTCCTGACTCAGTGACATGCTATTTATAGATGAGTTCACGTAAGTCTGGACTTAATGATGTTCGCGTCATAAATTGACTAGGTTTACAGGTTTAAAGAGTTAAAAAACAATAATTGTTATCATCATGAGCTACAAAATGTTGGAGCCCACTTATAATTTTTCACATAATCTTTTTTCTTTCGCATAGACACCTTTACAAACATTTAAAATCTAAATAACGTATAAAAAGACTTTATAACAATATTACTTAAGCATACACCAGGCATATCCACCCACCTGAACAAAACCAACTCATTTAACCTATCATTTTAATTTAAGGGCTGCAATGGGCCAACAAAAGTTAGCTAATGGGTCCACATAGCTTGACAAAGTTTTATAAATATATTTTAATGGTCAAATAAGTCCAGTAATACACAGTTTCTAGTCACCCATCTAGCAAGGGTTAGTGAGCTGTTTAGTTTATCAAGGATATTTAAGTTGTATCGGTACTTTTACCATTTCATAAGTCTATGTCAGTAGAAAAATAAAATCCAATATGGAAACATACCCAGTGCCCCGCATCTTCAAGAACATGCATTTCGACTCCGCCGCCCTCTTGAGATGCTTGCTCCTCAGCTGCATGAATTCTCTGCAGATCTCCAAGTGCCCATCTGTGCAAGCTTCTTTCTGCTTTTAGAAAATTTACATGGACACCTCGAGGTACATCTTCCACCACATCCCTGGAATTGCTTTGCAAAATGAGAATTTCTTTTTTGTTAATTTACACTTAAAGTTGGAAGATATTTTCACAACTCTTTTAATAGAAAATACTTCAATTGATGGTGAAGAGCTATAAAAAAATGCATGCCAAAAGCGCTTATTTTTAATCAATGGTCTCTGAAGTAAATTGCTTGCTAGATTACCCTTACAAGTAGCTTCACATTCTAAATGAGGCATCAGGCAGTATATAACTTCTAAAGTCATAGAAGTTTTTTTGGAAAAAACATCTGTTTTGGATGTTTGATGGAAGTTTGAGGCAGGTTTTTAAGACCATGATAGATTACCATAAATTAGTGTCTTCATAGGATTGGTACATTTCAGCAATTCCATCAAGGTCAAATATCCAGGAAAATCCAGAAGATGAATCAGCAGGGTTGGTCTGCCGAAGATTTGTGACGACCCACTGCAATGAAAAAAACAAATTGTATTTACTATATGACTTGGGTAATGGCATGAATACTATCCTCTGGTTAACTATTGTTTCTAACTTGTTTGGATGCCACATGGTCATTACGATAACTTCTATTGATATGGAGCTCAAGTGTTCAAATCTCGTGGACAGCATCGCAAAATTAAGTTATAAACTGCTCCTTGGCATTTCCACAACATTTAATAATTCATGCAAAAGGAATCTGGAGTTGCTGAATTAACCAGATAGAAATAGGTTCTTTTAGTTGAATATATATTGCCTGACACATAACACAATCAATCTTTGGGCTTCTGGAATGAAGATAATGTAAAGGTAAATTCATGTAAGACCAACATATAATATCAATAATAAAACTTCGGCCTTTAAAGTAGAAGATACACTTGCATGAGCAAGCACAAGAATTTGGTATTGCCTTCATAGATTTACCTGTGCAACATCATTGGAAAATCCCTCACGTACTAGAGCACTGATGACCTCCCTTTTTGATACAACCTTCCTTGAGAAAAGATAATAAACGAGTTAATATCGTAGAGGTTGACAAGAGGACAATCATGCAACTTCAAGTATGCATCAGCATAGGAATGTGACCATGATACAAAGTAGAGTAGTAACTTAACAAAGCCAAAAAAAGTCTTCATTCAACATACCTCCTTTGGAAATGCTCTTAGGAAAGTGATCAACTCAGCAGGATGGTCATCTCCATCTCTACCTGCTCGTACCTTTCCAGGTGTGGCATCTAAAACCCAGACCTAGAAACAACAAACAGTAATCTGCTAAGTACAGAACAAAAAAAAGAAGATGTTTGTTTATTACCAATCTATATTATGAAAACATGGTTTTGCATTGACATCTGGACTTACTCTGACAGGCCGTGCAAGTGGCTTTGCAGCTTGTTCAACCATGCTTAGTGCAACTGGATCATGAAATAGGGCAAGTAATCATGCAATCGTATAGTAGTTTTAGAATACTAGCACTTTTGAAGTCATAATTTTGTTTGCATTACCTTTTCCTCCAAAGCTGTGACCAATTATGACCCTCGGTGTTACTCTAAGATGGCCAAGCTACTCCAGATAAATTAAAAGAAATAAATGTCAATCTAACTTTGTTTTCAATGAATAAGTAGGAACATCAACTACGTGTACGTCTTCAAATATACTTCAGTTCACAAATCGAATAAAAATAGGTATTGTTCAACTAAAGTATAACTGAAAAACCAATTGATTCAGTATGAAAATTAATGAGTTTTGGTATTGTCAACAACTTCTTGATGCCATGAACTAAAGAAGGAAAAATCATGAGACTTTCGTGACAGAGAAAGCAAACAGTGTAATCAGTATTAATGCATATGGACTAAGAATTACAATTTACCAAGAGTGCTCACCAGTTTTAGGACATCAAGAGCGGTTGATGCAACTGTGTGAGGTCCTTTCTTCGTGATAGATGCTGAATCACCATGACACCGTAGGTCAACCAAGAGAAACTGAGAACAAGCAATATAAACTACGTGAGAAATCTGATACACAAGCATGCTTTTGTACTCGTGACTTTAAGTTATATATTTTAGGAGTACCTTTACACTACAAAAAAATGGAGCACAGAACTAAAAAAAAATGTTTGGTTTCACTTTACACTATAATTACTGTAAGAAATTCTTTCAAATAATAAAGTACGTTATAATTGCAGGGTAGAGATTGAGTTACCTGCCAGTTTGGAAACTCCTGAGCTAATCTCCGAGCAAAAGTTCCTGATATACACAGTGAAACAAGTTCGATTATGAATATCATCAATGGTAGTAAACTAATAATTCATATACTTCGTCCATGGCTTGGGTCCAGGAAGAAACTGAATAAATAAATAAACGAGCATATAGATAATGGAGATACCAGCAAAAGAACTGTACCATATATGTCAAGATATAGGGCTATCCATACCTACTTAGTTATATTTATCCATTTTATGTATTTACTACTTCCCCAACATTCCTCTTATTTCTTCCATAGTATCAAAGACTGGTGCTATTTGCCTAAGCATACTAGCCCAAATTCCCAAATTTATAGAGAGAGAGAGAGAGAGAGAGAGAAAGGTATCTGTAATTAAGTATATAGTACACAGCTAAAGATGTAGGTCTATATCTTGTCTTATATTTCTGTCAGATTATTCAAGTATCTCACTATCTCATTAGCGTAATTACTTTACAGCATACACGTTATAGTACAGCACCTACCCCAGTTCTTCCTGCTACCCAAAATACCATGCAAAAGAACAGCTGTTGGTGGACATAGTACTCTTTTATCAGCAATGTAACTCCATCTAACCTGTTCACAGAATGTGACATGCATAAATCATAATCAAGGACGAGCATAAAAACCAAACAAAAAAAGCACCACACTAGTGTTTGACAGCAGCATGTTTTGTATATTACCTATATTTTGTGTCAAGAAGAAAATTTCATCGAGTTAAGTAACTAAGTGCTACAGACATGACTGGCTATATCATATTCACTGTTATTCATAAGTTTTAGAAAAAGAATCACAAAATACGTATGGAAAATGTTTCTCTCAACTGTTCATCCCTAGAGGTTTAGGGATCTCCTAGGATGATAGGTGCCATATGCCTTTCTATATAATTTTTCAACACTAAGAGGATGTCTGATAAACTAAGAGTGTACATCAATGCTAATCTACTATTATAGTAGAGATTAAAAAAAAATATATCAATGGATTAAGCTTATTAACCATTCAACGAAACTATGGAACCAAGTCAATAACTATCAGTAAAGAGTTTGGACTATGATGCACGATAATTAATTTGATCTTTAAGATAAGAAAAAGACTGCGTACAGTTTTCTTGACTAGACACTGTATGGAGAAAGAGACAGCAAGAGATGTGCATATGTATATACAGACCTGTATGACATATGATAGGGCCAATAATTGTAATTTTGAGGCTCTTGAGTATGCAATGTATATTCAAGTGATTAAACATCTTTGTGACAGCTTCGTAACAAGCATATACAATGATCAAACAATTGCTTTTTTGTTGGCATCAAGTCCCTATCATTTTCCTCTAATTACAGATGAGTTCAGAAATACAAGATAACAGACCTTAGTATATGCTTTTCACCGATGATACAGTATTGATTACTGAGACTCTTAATTCTCTTATTGGTTAAATTTTTTCTCTCACTTAATCTCATCCAATCAATTTTTTGGTATCTACCAATCACATTTTTAGGTCTAGAACTTAGGCCTACATATCATTTTTCAAAAATGAATGCCATATAAGATAGGAGACATTCCATTCATCACTCATATAAACTTTTTAGGTACACCTACAGTGTATTTTGTTCATTATGTGACACATAAAAACGAAACAATATCACAATCGCAATAATAAGAAGATCAACATGTATAAAGAACTTACAAGAGGTCCTTGAACAAGATCATATGCCTGCAAACAGATTATCCAATGATAGCATTAGCGTACTTTCACTATACATATCAACTCGTTCACTAACTCTACACAAGTATATCAAACACCTCACATCTGCATTACCAAAATTTCAGAGGGCTTTATAACAGCTCTCCCTCTATCAAGACTCCCATCTACTAATGTCATCCGTACATTCGTGTGAGTCGACCGCCTCCTCGATTTAACCTTGTTTAATAGCCGGATGCATAATGTTCCATTCTACAACTAGGAAACAAAAGTTATACATTCCAATAACTGTACACATCATCTTAAACCACATTTTATTCATAACAGCATAAAAATCATACAGATACGTATACATACGGATGGAGCAACTAAAAACTTAAATATTGGTAAGGACTACTCAAAACACACGATTATAAATCTCAATCGAAGTGTTTGATACAACTTTAATGCATCAAAATCGACAGATTCACAAGTTTATGGTTACGCATCTGCTAATTTATCAGTAATTATCATTAAAATGGTTGAAAACACTAACAAACACTTGAATAGAGATTTATAATTGTCTGAATTTGATGATAATTAAATTAAACATAAGCGGAGTACCTGAGAAAGAGTTGGCGGCTTGTGATTACTGAATGTAAGAGAATTATGATTTGACCTAATTTTGACCGATGATGATGATTCATTACTATAGTGTTGGCAGACTGAGAAATTGATAGATGCAGCTGACATTTGAGAGTGATTACAGAATTACAGTTTGCTTGATTGTTTATTTATGATGTACCTACGAATAATGAGAGATTGAATTGAAAAATTGATGACGGAGATAAATGTTCAGGTGGACGGAGGTATCGAAGGGAAGGAAGGCAGGTGAGGTGGATGTGTGCCATCGTGGCAGTGGAGTGTGTGGTTTTAGAGTCCACATTTACTCGTGTGCTTGACACTGTGTCACTCCTAGTCACGGTTTGTGATTTGGGAGTGATCTACAATACTACAAATTATCCTTACATTACCAAAGAGGTAAAACATATTTAGTAGTGTACGAATAATTTTTTGTTGGGTATGAATCATTATTCTTGTGATTTACTCCTTTTGTCTAATTTTGATTTTTCATATAGTATTAGAATTATCTGCTAACTACATTTCTCACAAATCAAATAATATATATACCCATTAAAGAGTTGAAATATAAAAGTAGACACTTATTTGCAATGTTTTTAAAACCGAAATGGACCGGAAAGGGCTACGGTTCCGGTCGAACCGGTCGGACCGGTCCGGCCGAACCGCCCCAAAACCGGTCAAAAATTGATTTAAAAAATTTTTTCAAAATTCCGGTTGAACCATCCGGTTTTGACTGAACCGCCCGGTTCGTTGACCAGTCAAACCTTCGTCAAAATCAGTTTTGTACCGGCCGGAAAGGGTCCGGTTCCTGGTCGGACCGGTCCGAGTTGACCGATTTTCAAAACATTGCTTATTTGTGACAATCCAATATAGTAATCAAAATAACGTATCATGATTAATGAATGACAAGCTTCTCTTATATAGATATTTTTCGACGCTTTTATTATTTTCGATGATTATATTAGACCATCAAGTTTTAATCATCATTGATTAAAATTATACTCATTCCGTTCTCAAATAAATGTCTACATTACTATTTGTATTTGTCACAAAATAATTATCTACTTGAAGAAAATAACTAAAAACAATCTGGAAAATAATGTTTAGGTCCAGATGTAAAGACGTAATCGATGGAGATGAAAAATTAATTAGATGAGATTCTGAGATGAAAAAAATCAACCAACAAGAAAATTATGTCTAGTTATAGGTCTACGTAATTAAGTAGTCATATACAGCATTAGTCCTCAAAGTCACTAAAATCCCCATTTTACCCTTATTTATTATTGAAATCATTTATTTCTTAAATTCAGTCAAGCTTACATTGTATATAAGGGCAAAACTAACATTTACCCAGATTATCTTAATTCCTAAAAAAGGTTTGTGGTGGGACGGAGGGAGTAGCACACAATTATCTACATTCTTCATCATGCAAATTTAGCCTAATAATACTTCGAAAGATAATTGGCTGCATAAGAAAATCTATCTATCTATTCTATCTTCTAAAGGAGAGTTCGGTTGACATCATAAATCTGATTTGGCACGTTTTGAGGCATGTCATGAAGCTAATGTGTCGCATTGAGGTTTAACGGATGATGTCATAATTGAGTAATTTTGAAGTTATAAAATAAGCTGAAAAAGTGAAATGTATTTTTTTATAAAGTAAAATAAATGGATAAAAGATCTTTTTAAAAAACCTCACTCATTTTCTTGAGACTTTAACCTAATTTAAAATGCTTAAATTTTATTGGTTTGTTTTGCCGACCAATATGATGCCTCTTTTGATTTCTCTACAGTTGTCACCACCCAAATTAAAATTGAGGAGCTCTGTTCCTCAATCACATTCATCTTCTTTTTTCATTCCGATTCTTCAATTATTCACTTCATATTTTCATCTATCTTCTTACACAATCAAATATATTGTTGATTGTAGATGTGTCTATCGATTAAAAATTCCCCTTTCATGTTTACATCGCATCAGGTTCATCTAGGTATTTCAAGCATTCGTTTTAAATACCGGAATTAATTGCATGGTTGGTTCTCATGGTTTACACAAACTTATATACCTTGTCCCTGTACTTTACTTTTTGCATGAGCGGTCCAAAAAGCTAAAGTTTGTTGAGAGTTCGGTCCTTTTCCAACTTAAATGATTGAATTACCTTTAACTTATTTTTTTATTCATTTTAATATTACCCACACTCTTCATCCCCATAACAAAATTCTCTGAACATGTATTTCCCACCAAACCCACCTCCCTTTATCCGCACCTCCATCTTCTTCCTCCACCATTATCACTGTAACACCCCCATATTTGTTTAGCGGAAGCATTTAGTTAAAGTACTGGGGTGTCACAATAATAAAGCATGCATACATATCAGAGCTTATGATTACAACAGAACAATATGTATTAAGATGCCAAAAGTGTTAATTACAAAGTTTACGATTCATCGAATCGTATAAGTTTAAAGTAGTAAGTTTACAAAAGTAGATTTCTGAAATATGACTAAAACATTTCAGTTATACTAAAGAAATCCATATGTTTCCAAAAGTTGGCATCCTAAGCTTCAAGGGTCGCCTAATTCTCCATGTGTGTTGGCGATCTTACATGCGCAGCTAATTCCCTGAAAAACATAGTAAAAGTCAACAACTAGGTTGAGTGAATCCACAGGTTTTATGTTATATATTGTTATTTCAAGTTTTGTAGTCACATTTGTTGGACCAATTACGTTCATAAATAGTAATTGCCATAATAGTCTAGTAATGTTTGGTGGAACGTCATCCAAAGTATAAATTTAGTGGGTTGTTCGCCCAAAAGTTTCAGTTTATGTGGGATGTTGCCCATAAATAGTTGTGTTGGGACGTTACCCAAAATACGGTTCATGTGGGATGTTGCCCAAAAATAGTTGTGTTGGGACGTTACCCAAATCATATGTTTGAAAGCGTATTGTTGGTCGTTCTCCAGTAGTTTTAAAGTTTGAGTCGGTCGTTCTCCGACTAGTTACCAAATGTACCGGTCGTTCTCCGGTAAGATGCCAAGTTAGCACCGGTCGTTCTCCGGTGAGATACATTGTTAGTGCCGGTCGTTCTCCGGTAAGATATACTGTTAGTACCGGTCGTTCTCCGGTAAGATACCATGTTAGTGTCGGTCGTTCTCCGACAAGTTACCAATATGTACCGGTCGTTCTCCGGTAAGATACAAAATTTGTTTCACATAGTAATAATAGTTTTTGTTTGGAATACCATGTCGTATGGGCAGTTGTAGTAGTTGACCGCAGTTATAGGCAATTTGTATAATTGTACCAAAAGGCAGTTATGTGATAGTTTGTATAACAGTTTAACAGTTCAAGTACTCTAATTGTTCGAGTAAACAGTATGATAAATAATCATATAGTAAAAGCAGTTGACTATGTTTTCCACCCCAAAAGTAGTTAAGAACAGTAAAAGTAGGGGCTGTGAACTCACCTGTTGAGTTAAGTAGTTGTGCGAGTGCTAGCAAACCTAAGCCCAATTACAGTCCAGAATCTCCTAACGTCCTAAACGTACGAGATTTAATAAGTATGTGGATGTCTAAGTTAATCATCCATGCTAGTGTTTGTACAACCAAGTTATATTCAAAGTGTTTGTTAAACGTTTGCATTTCGTTGTTTGTGAAAATGTATACGACTCGTTGGTGATAGTTTGAAATTATAATACCAATAAAATAGCGTGTTTGTACAGTTTGTAAAGTTCACATATAGTATCGTATGTAAGTATTCGTTATCGGTTAAGTTCGACACTTGGTGTAAAAAGAGTTTGCAATATTTCTATTTTCTGCGACACAGTATGCGACACTAATGTGGTTATGCGACACAATGGTTGTGTCGCATAAGGGTACGACACAAGGGCTATGCGACACAAGGGTTGTGTCGCATAGGCGATCGATGCTAATTCAATAGCGACACAAGGTACGACATAAGCTACGACATAATATGATTTATACGACACAACATGCGACACAATGGTTGTGTCGCATGGATGGTTTATGCGACACAATATGCGACACAGTCGTTGTGTCGCAAAGATGAACACCCAGACAGTAGCAGCGGCTGTCGTGATTTTCCGACCAAAAACCCGATTTTAACCCGTTTTCCGGCCATAAAACCTTGATTTCTTCCATTATATAGTTAAAACAAAGTTGTATGTTCAATATTACACCCATATAATACATAAAAACGAGTAAATCTAAGTTTTTAGAAATTTCTTACAATTGCGAATCGGGACCAAATGAGGAAGAAGATGATGATACGGCTTTTGTTAATGTTGTTCCTTAGCTCGAGAGGATTCCGAAAATGTAGCTTTTGTTGATTGATTTGCGAATCCGCAAATTTGATAGAATTTGGGTGGAGAGAGTTTGTAGGTGTTTTTGATGAGGTTGAAATGAAAATGAGAGGAAAGATGGAGATGGAAGGTGGTTTTGTTCCACTTTTCATCTCCCGCGTTTTCGTCCCGTGTTTGTTTACCCGATCGTTAGATGTTACATTATTTTAACTAATATATTTTTCAAATTACATATTTCATTATATTTTTTTTTTAATTAGGATCTTTTTATGGAATATAAATAAATTAAGTTATAAAATTTTTAAATCTTTGTTTTATTTTAATTATACGCGTTGACGTTTTGCGTTATAAAATGATATGTAAATATTATCGACATAATATTTAATTGTAAACGACGTTATTTAAAAACTTTGTTTTATTAAATAAATTTGTTCACCATCAGTCGTATATTTTGTCGCGTTTGCTCAATTCGTTTCGTATGTAATTACATCTAATTACAAGTAAGTAATACTACGCGTATTAACTAGTTGGGCTTTGCTAGACTTACCTCTAAAATGCGTTGTGAATTCACTCAAGTAGGGAATTAGCCTAATAATGCGAGTGATTAATGAAATTTATCGTGTTCAAATTTGCGGAGTGTTACATTCTCCCCATGTTAGAGAAATCTCGTCCCGAGATTTAAATCAAGTCGGATCGCCCGCGGCGTATGTTCTCCGATAAGTCATGTTGTTAACAATAGTAATAGTTTGCGTGGCGTTCAATTGTTGCCATAGAAGTTCAATCAGTTTAAGTATGTTCGCGGCATAGTTCAATATGTTGTGTGTTTCGTTTCGTGGTCAGAGTTTACCAAGTGTTGTGTTCAAATCGTCATTCGAATAAAACGTATGTTAAATCGTAGCAATAGTTGCTAAAACGTACCGTGCTAGTTGAGATCCGCGACCGTTTCTGGTGCACGGAGGATGTATGCGCGGCTTGGAGTGTAGCCTTTGTTAGCGGTGCGGTTGTTGTCGTTTTGATTGTTGCGTGTGTTGTTCGGTTGTTGGCATTGGTTTCGGTGATGTCCAGGATCACCACACCTAAAGCAGCCGGTGTTTTGTACCTCGGTGGTAGCTTGAGGAGGTAGGTTTGTCCTACAGTTCTGTGCTAAGTGACCGGGACGTCTGCAGTTTTGAAAAAATGTACAATCACCATCGTGGTGTCTTCCGCACTTGTCACACCTCGGTTTGTTGCCAAGGTAGGTTTTGGGTCCAGGGTTGGTGATTGCAGCAAAGGCTCGGGTATTTCCCGGGTTTTTGTTTTGTTGACCCTGACGGTCGTTAACATCGTTGTTCCATTTGCGTTTGTGGGTTCCAGAGTCGCCCGCATCAGTACGGGTAGGTTCAGTTTTCCCTGTGATAGCTTTCAGGGTTCCAATCTCGACCGCGTCGTCGGTTAAGCTTTGAGCCAGGTCAACTGCGCTCCTAAAAGTGGCGGGTTTGGAGGACATAACCATGCCTCGGATTTGTGGTGCCAAACCCCTGTTGTAATGCTCAATGCGTTTGCTCTCGGGGGTTACCATGTGAGGCACCAGACGCGCAAGCTCCTGGAATCTAGTTGTGTAACCGGAAATGTCAGCGCCGATCATTTGTATGTTCCAGAATTCTGTTTCAAGTTTCTGCATCTCGTTGGGAGGGCAAAATTCCTCCATCAGCATTCGTTTCAGTGTCTCCCATGAGATGGAGTAAGCAGCTGGGCGTCCCATGATTTGCACCTGAGCGTTCCACCATGTTAGCGCTTTGTCGGCTAGGGTGCAGGTGGCGTATTTCACAATTTTGTCGGTGGCGCAGTCGCTGATGTCGATGACTGATTCCGTTTTCTCAATCCAGTGAACCAGGCCGATGGCCCCTTCGGTCCCGGTGAAGGTGCTGGGTTTACATGACTGGAAGGTTTTGTAGGAACACCCTTGCTGGTTATTGGTTGGGGTTTCGCTGTTAACCGGAGTGGCTCCGCTATTGTTGGTCAGGTTTTCACGATTTCGGCTGGCCTCGTATTGTGCGATGGCTTCAGCCACTCGGCGTTCGATAATCTGTTCGGTTGTTTCCGGAGGCGGTGGTGGAGGAGGAATATTTCGTCGACTGTTTCGAGTATTTCTTTGTTTAGGCGGCATGCTGACGTTCTGCGATGAAAAGATGCAGAAGTCAATGCCAATGAAAAATATGTGAGGAGTAAAGTTTCACATATTTCAAGTTTTCGAGTATCAAGAAAAATTATCGAATCCCCATCACGCATCTTACGACTATGAAACACCCATATGTACTCAGTATAATATAATCACGTTGGCCATGCGTCATTATATGATGCCAAATACATACTTCTTTTCATCAACCGTTTAATCACGATCAGGTTCATATGAGATCAGAGTACAATGAACGAGTCGAATGTGGTGAACAGTTCACGCGTATCGAGGTATCGTAACGATAGTTTAGATGTGTGCAAATGTATGTATGCATGTACGTTCTAGCCAAGGCTATAGTCTAGGTCTCTAGGTCGCTAAGTCACCTAAAGTTTCCTAGTTCGCTATAACCAATGGCTCTGATACCAATCTGTAACACCCCCATATTTGTTTAGCGGAAGCATTTAGTTAAAGTACTGGGGTGTCACAATAATAAAGCATGCATACGTATCAGAGCTTATGATTACAACAGAACAATATGTATTAAGATGCCAAAAGTGTTAATTACAAAGTTTACGATTCATCGAATCGTATAAGTTTAAAGTAGTAAGTTTACAAAAGTAGATTTCTGAAATATGACTAAAACATTTCAGTTATACTAAAGAAATCCATATGTTTCCAAAAGTTGGCATCCTAAGCTTCAAGGGTCGCCTAATTCTCCATGTGTGTTGGCGATCTTACATGCGCAGCTAATTCCCTGAAAAACATAGTAAAAGTCAACAACTAGGTTGAGTGAATCCACAGGTTTTATGTTATATATTGTTATTTCAAGTTTTGTAGTCACATTTGTTGGACCAATTACGTTCATAAATAGTAATTGCCATAATAGTCTAGTAATGTTTGGTGGAACGTCATCCAAAGTATAAATTTAGTGGGTTGTTCGCCCAAAAGTTTCAGTTTATGTGGGATGTTGCCCATAAATAGTTGTGTTGGGACGTTACCCAAAATACGGTTCATGTGGGATGTTGCCCAAAAATAGTTGTGTTGGGACGTTACCCAAATCATATGTTTGAAAGCGTATTGTTGGTCGTTCTCCAGTAGTTTTAAAGTTTGAGTCGGTCGTTCTCCGACTAGTTACCAAATGTACCGGTCGTTCTCCGGTAAGATGCCAAGTTAGCACCGGTCGTTCTCCGGTGAGATACATTGTTAGTGCCGGTCGTTCTCCGGTAAGATATACTGTTAGTACCGGTCGTTCTCCGGTAAGATACCATGTTAGTGTCGGTCGTTCTCCGACAAGTTACCAATATGTACCGGTCGTTCTCCGGTAAGATACAAAATTTGTTTCACATAGTAATAATAGTTTTTGTTTGGAATACCATGTCGTATGGGCAGTTGTAGTAGTTGACCGCAGTTATAGGCAATTTGTATAATTGTACCAAAAGGCAGTTATGTGATAGTTTGTATAACAGTTTAACAGTTCAAGTACTCTAATTGTTCGAGTAAACAGTATGATAAATAATCATATAGTAAAAGCAGTTGACTATGTTTTCCACCCCAAAAGTAGTTAAGAACAGTAAAAGTAGGGGCTGTGAACTCACCTGTTGAGTTAAGTAGTTGTGCGAGTGCTAGCAAACCTAAGCCCAATTACAGTCCAGAATCTCCTAACGTCCTAAACGTACGAGATTTAATAAGTATGTGGATGTCTAAGTTAATCATCCATGCTAGTGTTTGTACAACCAAGTTATATTCAAAGTGTTTGTTAAACGTTTGCATTTCGTTGTTTGTGAAAATGTATACGACTCGTTGGTGATAGTTTGAAATTATAATACCAATAAAATAGCGTGTTTGTACAGTTTGTAAAGTTCACATATAGTATCGTATGTAAGTATTCGTTATCGGTTAAGTTCGACACTTGGTGTAAAAAGATTTTGCAATATTTCTATTTTCTGCGACACAGTATGCGACACTAATGTGGTTATGCGACACAATGGTTGTGTCGCATAAGGGTACGACACAAGGGCTATGCGACACAAGGGTTGTGTCGCATAGGCGATCGATGCTAATTCAATAGCGACACAAGGTACGACATAAGCTACGACATAATATGATTTATACGACACAACATGCGACACAATGGTTGTGTCGCATGGATGGTTTATGCGACACAATATGCGACACAGTCGTTGTGTCGCAAAGATGAACACCCAGACAGTAGCAGCGGCTGTCGTGATTTTCCGACCAAAAACCCGATTTTAACCCGTTTTCCGGCCATAAAACCTTGATTTCTTCCATTATATAGTTAAAACAAAGTTGTATGTTCAATATTACACCCATATAATACATAAAAACGAGTAAATCTAAGTTTTTAGAAATTTCTTACAATTGCGAATCGGGACCAAATGAGGAAGAAGATGATGATACGGCTTTTGTTAATGTTGTTCCTTAGCTCGAGAGGATTCCGAAAATGTAGCTTTTGTTGATTGATTTGCGAATCCGCAAATTTGATAGAATTTGGGTGGAGAGAGTTTGTAGGTGTTTTTGATGAGGTTGAAATGAAAATGAGAGGAAAGATGGGATGGAAGGTGGTTTTGTTCCACTTTTCATCTCCCGCGTTTTCGTCCCGTGTTTGTTTACCCGATCGTTAGATGTTACATTATTTTAACTAATATATTTTTCAAATTACATATTTCATTATATATTTTTTTTAATTAGGATCTTTTTATGGAATATAAATAAATTAAGTTATAAAATTTTTAAATCTTTGTTTTATTTTAATTATACGCGTTGACGTTTTGCGTTATAAAATGATATGTAAATATTATCGACATAATATTTAATTGTAAACGACGTTATTTAAAAACTTTGTTTTATTAAATAAATTTGTTCACCATCAGTCGTATATTTTGTCGCGTTTGCTCAATTCGTTTCGTATGTAATTACATCTAATTACAAGTAAGTAATACTACGCGTATTAACTAGTTGGGCTTTGCTAGACTTACCTCTAAAATGCGTTGTGAATTCACTCAAGTAGGGAATTAGCCTAATAATGCGAGTGATTAATGAAATTTATCGTGTTCAAATTTGCGGAGTGTTACATTCACCGCCGCTGGGATCCCTAACTCCGATACCATCATATCATAAGCCCGCCACCCATAAGGCAGCCACAAGCCCATACCAACCATCATTCCAACACCACCCACCATCGTCACCTCAAAACGATTCCGACGGATCTGGATCTAGATGTTATGATGGTTAGTTTGGATATGACAAAGACGGTACCACGCCACTGCCACCCCCACCATAAGACCGCCATTCTAAAAGAATTGTTCAAAACCCTAGATCTGGATCTGGATCTAAAGCTAAGTACGTTTTAATTTGTTTGTTCCATTTATTGATCTATGAAGAACACGAAACCCTAGGTATGTGGATTTAGGTAATTAGGTATAGTCGAGAATGACGATTGCGGTTGTGTTTGTGCTGGTTTTGGTTGCGGTTGCGGTTCCGGCATACGAAAAACGGATGGAGAAGGAATGAAGGTTTCTGAAATTGGTGATTGAAGATAAAATTTATAAGGGTAGGAGTGACTTGCGGGAGATATTGATCGGACCACATACAAAGTTGCCGGAGATAATGACATATTGAAGACGCTAACGGACAGAGACCCGTTTGAATGGATATGAGTTTATAATATGCATATTGTGATTAATAACAAATAATCTTATCATCGAAAAATGTTTATGTTTGGTTTTATTATTTAGAGTAAATTACTCCGTTCGTCCTTATGGTTTGTCGAAATTTAACTTTTAATTACGCCGTCCATCCTTATTTTTGAAACTTATTGCATGGATAGTTCTTTACACTAACGACAATTACATTTCTCCGTTAAGTCATGTCACATGATAGGCACGTGAGGGTATTTTTGTCATTTCAAATCTAAAATTAAAGAGTAAATTCCTCCGTTCGTCCTTATGGTTTGTCGAAAAATACTGGTTTAGTCTTTTTAAAAAGTTAAAAGGAGTAATTAAAAAATTAAAAGGACTAAACCAGTATTTTTCGACAAACCATAAGGACGAACGGAGTAATTTGCTCTTTTCAAAATAAAAAACCCTTCGTGAATTGAAAGTGGGCGAAACGAAATCACTAATCCCCGATTAAAATCTGTAGTAGGTCAACACCCAATTTGATTTTCTCATACTTCAACAAAATCGTTTTGAACAAAATCATTTTTGTAACCCGATTTTGTCAATGGTGATGGTGGTGGTTACAAAAATCGTCAAATAACCGTGAGGTTAGTAACGAAGATTGTGATGGTTGCGGTTTCTTGAACGCAGGTCAACGCCGCTCGGTTAGCGACCACGATGGCGATATGATCGGAAAAAACAACATAGTTCGGTCGCACGTAATGAAGCAACGTCTGTGATGTTGCCGAAAAAGGAGAGTAGCGAAGTTGCCGGCGATGTTTCCGATTAAATTTCTGGTGATATTGCCGGAGAAAAAGAGAAATGTGCGTGGGAGGAAGAGGGATGTGTATAATTCTTTCTAATCTACTAATTAAAAGATGAAAAATATATAAAATTGATGGCTCCGTCGGATTTAGTAATCTACTTTCATGTTGGGGCCTCATTTGTGGGAAAGACACGGAAGCAAGATCTGGGTTGTGGTATTATAATTTTGAGTAAACTACTCCGTTCGTCCTTATGGTTTGTGGAAAAATACTGGTTTAGTCCTTTAAACTTTTTAATTACTCCTTTTAACTTTTTAAAAGGACTAAATCAGTATTTTTTGACAAACCATAAGGACGAACGGAGTAATTTACTCTTTAATTTTAGATTTGAAATGACAAAAATACCCTCACGTGTCTATCATGTGACCTGACTTAACGAAGTAACTAACCGTCGTTAGTGTAAAGGACTATCCACACAATACGTTTCAAAATTAAGGATGGTCAACGTAATTAAAAAGTTAAAAGGACTAAACCAATATTTTTCGACAAACCATGAAGGACGAACGGAGTAATTAACTCTATTATTTAATAATCTGCATGTATCATTCGTTTCATCAGTACTACATGGATGCAAATTCATAATGGATATGACTCATATGAGTCATGATTATTTGCATTATTTAATAAATAAATGTAAATATTTACAAATCTGTAACACCTAGTTTCTGGGTTTAGAAATAAATTGTATTTTATTAAGTTTTAAATGGTTATTTAAAATAAATAGGTAAATGAGTCACAGGACTTATTGTGACTGGCAAAATTTTACTTGTTTTAAATAGTTGAACCTGACGGTAAAATAAAATATTTTATCTCACGGGTATTTTCGGGTTCCAGACAATAGGCTTAAAAAGGGGATAAAAAAAATTACACTACAATATAGGGGGTCGGTTAGGAGGTGACCGACTCATTTTCACCTAACTCTCTTTTATCACTTCTTTGTTCTAAATTCTTCCAAAACACATACTTCAGACCATTTCAATGAAATTAAAGAAAATTAGCAATTAACTTGTGGAGATTCAGATTATCATCACTTTCCTATCTTCTTCATATTAATTTGTAAGTATTCTTGTGTTTATAAACTCTTTGAGAAATTGGGTTTTGTAGATTATGGTATAATTAGATAGGTAATGGATTAAATTGAAGCTTGAAAAGGATTACTTGTTACTATTTGATTATCATATGATGTTTGTAAACAAAGTTATATGATTGTTCTTCAAGATTTATTAGTGATTAGTTATTAAGGTTTATGTTAAAAATAGGTGGATTTGATATGAAATATGTGATATATGATGTGTAAGTTGTGTTAGATGGTGTTGGTAAAGATGTTTGACATTTATAAACTGTTTTGCTAGCATGAAAACCTGAGTTTGTGATTTTGGTAAGAAAGTTCGGAGTTGAGTTTATGCAGAATGGTTCTGGGTCTGGAACGCACCAGGTCGCGGCGCAACATCATTAGATTGGCAGGTTGTAACACCCCCAAATTTACCTGTTGCGGAAGCGCGCATTGGGTGCTACTAATCCAGTAATCAAGCACAAAGATTAATAGCAAACAACTCTAAATGAGATGTTTTGGAAAATACATTACAATACAGTACATTACATAAGTTTTCAAAAGTTTGCATAGCTTGGAGTTCGACTAGTAGTATCTAGAGATTTTAAAGCTTAACAGCTAGTACAAAAGTAATGCAATAAAATCTCCAAGTATGTATGCATGTGACTCAAGCTATCAAGCAGTCCTGCTGGGCATCCCTACTGATGCTGTGTACCTGAGAATGCATCACTAAAAGCGTCAACTAAAAGGTTGGTGAATTTCACAGGTTTGTAGTAAATAGCAATAAGAATTTGTACACAAGGTAGTACGTAAGTTATCGTACAAGTAAAATCAGTCAGTAGTAATGATATCACACTGTATACATCAGTAAGTAAGTAATTCACAGTTGTAATAAGGTCGGTGGATTTTGCCATGAGCCATCATAGTCGAAGCTTAACAAGTCTGTAATTTGCCCCCGTGAGTGCTAATCCAAAAACACTCATACGAAACGAGTAGAAAATGCCCGTTTATACGAGAACGATTCGTGGTAGTGCGTGCTACCCAGGGCGGGGATTGTCAGTCCCATATGGATCCATATACTAAAACTCGCGCTTATCTTATAACTAACAACTATGATTCAGAGGCCTTCATTGGATTAAAACGTAACTCATGCAATTTAATAAATCTGTAAGTCTGTAGGTCTGCAAGTCGGTATAGTTTGTAAAATAGTAAATTTGAAAGTCGGTCATGCAGTAGATATATAAGTTGGTAAAATAGTAAGTATACAAGTCGATAAAACCATACATACATATATGTATACAAGTAAAACAAGCAATGCATCTCCCCCAAAGTAAAGACAGTAAAAAAAAGGGGCTGTGAGACTCACCTTTGGGTGCTAGCGTTCCTAAACGCACATGTGATCCAAGTAATAACCTCCTAGTGTCCTAAACATGCGAGTTTATATATAAGTAAGTGACTACAAATCGTTCTAAGTTCGTTGTTCAGTTAATTAGTATTGTCAAATGTTTCATTTGTTATCCGTGTTTTGAAAACGTGTTGAAAATAATCAGTATTTCTCAAGTCGTATCAATTATCGTGTATATGTATATATATGTATTTAGTTCGTTATATATATATATAAATTTCGTTTTCATTTATTTGTAATTGCAAAAATGTCATTTTTGGTTTCTCACATATTGCCATTATTTTTGTTCGAGTTCATAGTAAAATGTTTCAAATATTCGTTTCGAGCCAAAATCTAAAGTTTTACATTTTGTTTCATGTTTTTCGTACCGAGTCTCGTTTCGGTTGACTTGGTCAAACGTGCTCGGTTTGACCCGAAACTTTTAGGAACACCTTAAATATGTTTATGGAGCTCGGGAAAATTGTCGTTATGTTTTATAGTTAGCTCGAAAGTGTCGTTATTTTAAAATGGTACAAAACAGTCCCTTTTATATATAATTTCGGATTTCGTTCGGATTTGAGTCTCGATTTCACTACTTTTTAATCCGAAACAAGTCTAACCAAAAATCACCAACAATCATTAATATATCAAGTGTAAATCTGCACTTTTCCAAGATTTAAAGACTTTGTTAAGTTGGCCAAAAGAGATGATAATCGACACGTGTTCGGTTTCGGTCCAACAACAAACTCAGCCTACAAATCGGCTCCCACACCTGAACCCGTGGGTTTTCAGTCAGAGAGTCCAACATGAAAGTCGGAGATAACATCTTAAGGATCATTTTTCGTTTAGATTTCGTGAGTTGATTCCTCCTAGAACTCGAGTTATACTAGATTTGGTGAGACGAAAATTCTGGGCAGATTCACTGTTTATGTGTATTTGTTCCAAGAACGTTTTTTTTAAGCTTATGATTTTGACATTTTCAAGCCAAATGAACAACATAACATGTTACTAAATATAAGGCAAGTAAAACTAATGAGTTAAAAGTGTTCCTAGCTTACAATGAAAATCGATGATCTAGAGATGTAAATAAGATGGATGATGTCCGTTTTACTTCTAGCTCCTTTCTCCTTTGTTTTCCTCCAACTAGATGATGATGAATGATAGGTTTTTAGGTGTAGTTTTTAGAGAAAAAGAGAGAGCCGATGGTAGGGTTTAGGAGATAGAAAATAGAAATGAAAATGAAATGGAAATGCTAGTGATACTTGGTTATTTAGTCAACAAGTAATGGAGACAAGATCCACCATTTTGGGGTCTTGGTCTCCACCGATTTTTAAGTCAAAAAGGGAGGTGAGGTTTGTTAAAATCTTGCCTCCCGATTAATGGTATTATACCCGTTTTTGTTTACCCGATCGTTTAAACGTTTATATATACGTTAAACATTTTATATTATACGTTTTATTAACGTTTTAAAACTCGATATTTTAAATAAAAGTTTTGTCCAAAAGAATATATTCCAAGTTATAAAATATTGTTTGGGCCCGTTTGGTTGTCGGTTGTGTATTCTACGGTTGTTTGAATTATGTAACGTTTTAAACGTTATAATTGTTTCCGTTTATTCACTATAATTTTTAATTGAAGTATTTATTAAAATACTTAGTTTTGAGTTATGAAAATATAACTTAAGATCATTTGGTCCGTCTTTGTAGTTCTGCGCTGTAACACCCCCGAATTTACTGTTTAGCGGAAGCAAGCTTTGGGGTGCTACTAATCAATAATCAAAACACACAAGGCATATAATGAACGACTCTATATGCGTCGTTTTACTGATACATTGATAATATAAAGTTTTACAATGTATAACGTTTACAAAAGCCCAATAATTACAATGTTTAGAGATTATGTGAGATAACTAGGTTACAAAATGTAGTAATGCAAAATAATCTCCTGCTATGCATGCTGACTCGAGCTATGGGCATCCTAAATGAACAGGTCTACTGTTGTTGCGTACCTGAGAACACATGCTAAAAGGGTCAGCTAACGCTGGTAAGCTCACAGGTTTGCATATAAATATGTAAGTAAGTTGTGAACCACAAGATTTGGTAATAAGCGTTTGAAATGAATCAAATAATGTATATGTCTGCCATGAGGTCATAGTTTGCGCTTAACGTGGGTGTCAGGATCACAATAAAGTGCCTGATCGTGGGTGCCTCCGGGCGAGTGTCTAATCCACACTCGTATGAACAAATGCTAATGCATCCGTTTGACCAGTTAGTTCTTGCTAACCCGGACGAGGATTGTCAATCCTATATGGTACCATACACTAACATTCGCGCAACATAAAGTATTACCAGAACTATTAACGTAGAGGACTTAAAAGTGATTAGAAAACAGCTCATAGCGAGTTTTGTACTCGTGTTCACATGTAAAACAAGGTAAAGCATGTATTCCTACCCCTGGGTTTAAAAACAGTAAAAAGAGGGGCTATGAAACTCACCTGAGCCTGAAGAGTTGCAATGAAGCAAATGTGGTGAAGTAAAATGGGGTGTCCGAAGACTGTAACCTGCCGGGCGTTTATAACGCGCAAGGTTAAATAACATAAGTCGGTATCTTAAAAGATAACCTAGGCTAGTTGTTCATCCAACTAGTAATGTCCAAATGATTTGATTTGACTGATAAGTTTGTGTGACACCCGGTCAAAAAGGGCCAAAAATTAGCGGCCAATTTAAATTTTAATTACTCGTACTCGGTACGTGTTAAAACAAAAGTATCCGGATATTACTCGTACCAAGGTCAATGCCTATGGATCTGAAACCAAGAAGGAGTACACTGGAACCAAACCCTTCTGCTCAAAGTGCAAACGTCACCATGATGGACCTTGTGGCACTCCTTGTGACAAGTGCAAGCGTTATGGGCATCTTGCTAAAGATTGTCGAGTAAAAGCTTGTTACGAGTGTGGAGTTGTAGGACACTACCGAAATGACTGTCCTAATCTGAAGGATAACAAGAAAGGAAGGGTCTTTGTGCTGAAAACCAGGGACACTGACACAGGTACGTATCCTGTCGTGTAGCATATATTTCATTCCTTCGAGGATAAGTACACAAATCGGTTTAGCCAACGGTAGTAGTGGGTACTATAATGTTTGGTTATCTAGACGGTATACAATTCGGAGATTTATACGGTATTTAATCAGGTAATTAACTTTGCATGCATGATTTGGTATATAATTCGGTGATCTAGTTCGGGTATCACTTCGGTGATATAAATTCGGTTATCACTTTGGTGATATAAAAAAAAAAAAAGAGATCATGTATTAGAAATCAGAATTCTCCCTCATTTCTTTAGTGATCGGTAGGCTTAAGCCTAACAAGGGGAGAAGACTCGGATGCCTTAGAATTAGGCATATCACATAACCGGCCTTAGAAACATGCGGATCTAGGTTTCGCTTGAATTTCGGGACGAAATTCTTCTAACAAGGGGAGAATGTGACACCCGGTCAAAAAGGGCCAAAAATTAGCGGCCAATTTAAATTTTAATTACTCGTACTCGGTACGTGTTAAAACAAAAGTATCCGGATAGTATATATGTATATATAATACAATGAATACATAATAATTATATACAAACAAATTTAAAAGAACGCGTTAATACGAAATTATTTAATAACATTATTTATTAACTTATATTATATTGATAATATAAAATAAAAGTATACGTTTATTTAAAACGTTACATTAATCAAACAAATGTGTAATTTGTAACCGACAACCAAATGGAACCAACCCATATGTCAACAACTCAAATGTTATTATTTTGGACAAAGATTTTCATTCAAAATATCGAGTTTTAAAACGAATCCGAAAACTTATATATAAACGTTTTAACGTTTATACGGACGACAAAACGATCGGGGAAACGGACACCGCACGGGACGAGACTTTGGGAACAAGTTTGGAGACCCACATATGGTGGACCCCCTCCCTTGGAAAAATCGGCCCCAACAAAATCCACCAAATGTGGATCTTGTTTGGAGACTTTAAGCAACAAACACACCCTCATGTCTCATGTCTCATGTCTCATTTCCATTCCATATCCTTTTTTTTTTCATTTCTCTCTTCTCAACCTCTCTATCTCGGTCTCTCTATCTTCTCATTCTACTCCATCATCATCTTTATAATTTAGCATAAAAACTTGGAGAAAATCAAAGGAAAAGCAAGGAGAAAGAAGGAGAAGCAAAACCGAGCACATCTAACTTGTTTTCGGCTCTAGATCACATTTTCTTTGGTATAAATCTTAATTCTTTTATTTATCTTACTTGGATTAAGTATATTTATATATTTATGAGTTCTCTCAACTTAAAAATGTCCAAAAACCATATTAAAACTCGTTTATCGAACACATATGTAAAAACAGTTTCCTGGCCAGAAAAGTACGTCTCACTAAATTGGCTATAACTTGAGTTCTAGGTCGAATAAATGAATGAACTTTATACCGAAATCTTCGTATGGAAGTCCTCTATAAAAAGTTCTTCTTTGGCTCATTCCAAAAATACACCTATTTTTCCAGAGAATTTGATTTTTAAGCAAAGGTCTAAATTCGGACTAAACAGACCCCTAATCCTTTACGAATTTTTAAAAAATATCAAACAATATCAAAAACTCATAAAAAATTACAGTAAGTACATAAGATATGTGGAAATGTCTTGTAAAAATTTCAGAACGATTCAATAAGGTTTTCTATTTTAAATAAAAATCACAAATTTAGACTAATTTTACTCCGAACTTTGACTTTCGTTGACTTTCGGATTGACATGCTAAATTCGGATTTTTGTTCTAAATTCGGATTTTTGACTCCGAAAGTCTAAATTCGGAGTTGACTTTGTTGACTTTCGGATGAACAGTGTTTTGGTCCAAAACCTTGAATACTTACACTTTCGGAATTCAAATTCGGACTAACTAAACTTCGGATACCATAGTTTCGGACTTAAACATACTTTCGGATATATATTTATATATATATATATATATATATATATATATATATATATATATATATACTTTCGGACAAGGGTATACATTTGGACACATATATAGATATATACTTTCGGACACGTATATGTATGTATAATTGCGGATAGAAAATACATATACTTTAATAAGTATACACGAACTATTATACATACGATACAACAAACGAACGTTACTCGACACACATTATACATGAAAACACTTATACTTTGGGAAGTATACAATACAAAATGAATATACTTATGACATTACACTCATACACATACAAGTTTACACTCACTCAAACTTACATTCGAACAACACTTTCACGTCACGAGATAAATGACATACATACGAATATACTTAACAAGTATACAACACAATGAACTACATAATAATAATACTTGAATTATTATTACACGCCGTCACCAACGGGCCGTACACTTTTATAAAATACAAATTCAATCGGTTTCAAAAACACACAATCGGAATAAATAGGACATTTAATAGTTGAGTGGACACATATCGGGAATGATCTAATTAAGACATTCACTCATATGTATAACCTTATATGCTTAGGGCATTGGAAGGTTTCGGGGTTGTTCATTCCTTATCGGATAATCATTGCTCGGTGACTCAGGTGAGTCTCACGGCCCCATTCTACTGTTTTACTATTTTAAACTTGGAGTGAGATACAACACTTACTTGTTTTCGTGATCACTGTTATTCGGTTAGTTAATTTAATTATTAACTCAGTTGGTTATCATTGTCGGTCTTGATTTTCATTGTTTGGGTATTGCATGAGTGTTTTAATACGGGAAAGTCCTCATCATTGCATGGTTCGTTAACTTAATAAGGTTCGATTACTAAAAGATAGATCTATCATGGGAGTGACGTCCCCGTCCGGGTTGCTAGCTACAACCATATACAAACGGGCATTTTAGTAATTGTTATGGGTGTTGACACCGTTCGGGAGGCACAAATCGGGTTAGGCCTCGAACCATGGCTTACTGCAATACAATGTCATTGTCGGTAAATCTAGTCGGTAACCTTAATTGGTTAAATCATTGTTCGGAAACATTAATTGGTTTAACATTGTTCGGTTATATTATTTAATCATTGTTGGAATTAAATCGTCGGATAATCATGTTGATCACATCATATTTTATGTTAAACCTGTGAGATTCACCAGCTTTATAGCTGACCTTTTAGTGTTGTATTCTCAGGAAATCAACTACAGTAGGGTGGCCCGCAGGATATTGCTACTAGTACGAGTTGCATACATTTATATAAACATGAAGATTTTCCAGCATTATCTTTTGTATAATGGTTATGTATTAAAATCTTCAGAACCATTTGCGAACTCACTATTGTTGTAAACTTATAACTCTAAACTATGTAATACTTTTGTAAAATGTATAAACGTCTCATGTAGAGTCGTTCGTTTGTAATCTTGGTAATTTGATATTTGATTAGTCGCACCCAAATCGTCGCTTCCGCAAACCATGAAATCGGGGGTGTGACAGTTTGAGTGTTTGAAAACGTGTACGGCCCTTTGGTGATTGTTTGTAATAATAATCTTTAACATTATTATTTTGATTTCGAAACGTTGTACTTATAAAGTATTTACAATCTTTAGGTGACGGGGGTCCGGGGGCAGCGCCCCTGGTTAGCGGGGTTCCAGGGGTGGCAACCCCTAGCGGGGTCCAAGAGGCAGAGCCCCTGGCTGGGGTCGAGATGCTAGGTCAGCTCGAAATTTTTTTATTTCTTGTATATTGCTTTAGTGAAAAACGCATCTAAAACTTGAATTTGGGTATAATCGAGAGATAAAATTTCAGGTCTCGACACTTAGTAAAATTTGTGTTTTCTTGGTTCTGTTTCATGCGTCACTTATAGCGACACTTAGGGTTTAGGCGACACTCAGAAAGTGTCGCATAAAATAGTGAATTCTTATTTAGAGGCGTCACTTGTGGACGTGACGCATAGAGAGCGACACTTAAGGAAGTGTCAGGTGTAAGTGTCGGTATAAGGGCCATGAGTCACTAAGGCTAGTGTCGTATAAAATCGGATTTCGATTATAGGCGTCACTTAGACAAGTGACGCTAGGAGTGTCGGTCTGGAGTGACGGATATTGAATTTGCGTTACTTAGGCAGTGACGGGAAAAGAGTGCTTTTTGTGGCACTTAGGCAAGTGACGCTAAATTAGGGCTTTTAGCGACACTCAGTGCGTCACTTAAGTGACGCATTAAGTGACTCTACGCTGCACTAGTCTATGCGACACTTACGTCTGATCGCCGGATTTTGAGTCGAAAACGAGTTTTCCGACCACCATTTGGTCCAAATCTTTTACCCAACCCATATTTGGACATTTTAAGCTTATCTAAACCAAAATCAAGTATTATAACAAAGATTTAAGCGTTTTCGAGAATTTGTCGGAAACTTACAAGTTTACGCCGGAGAAATCCAAAAAGATGGGATTGTAGATCGTGATGCGGTGGTTCTTTTCTTCCAAATGAGCGTGATGATTTAAAGTCATATGGTGGTGTTATTTTGAGATTGAAGGTGGTGGTGGTAATGTGGTGTTGTTAGAGAGAAAAGAGAGAAAGAAGAAGAGAGAGAGAGAGAGAGAGTAAAGTGAGAAATGAGGGTGGGGAGGTGTTGACCTCACCCTTCGTGGCTGATTTTTCGGTGGGGTCCACGGGGTGGGCCTCACCAATTTTAATTTCCTACAATCGCGCTCCGTGCGGTGTTCGTTTTCCCAATTATTTAAACTTTAAATAATTATTTAAAACATTTAATTATTCGTTTTAAAATGCAAGTAATTACTCGATAATTTGGTTAAGGTATTTTATCAAAATACTTAATATTTGAGTTATAAATCATAACTTTAACTTGTGTTCGTTTTGTTTGCGCGTTTAATATTTTAATTGCGTAGACGTTCATTTGTACGATACAAAATAATTATGAAATATTCTCGTAATGATATTCTGGATATAATGTTTGTATTAAATAATATTATATTATTTAATAAAATTGTTCACCAACGTCAGTATTTAATTGATTCGAATTACATTCGAATTGAAGGGCGTACGATTTAATCAAATCGCATAATTGTATATATATTTAACAATATATATTTCGATACACAAATTAGCCTAACACATAACTAATTACATGTATTACAAAATGATTAGGACCTAATGAGGAGTCCTAATTTGGCGGGTGTTACATGCGCGCTCTCAGATTTGTTTATATTTGATTCGAAACAATCGTTTTATGTTATATATATAATTATATATATATAATACTTGTATACTTTCGGTATTGAGCATATATAATATGCGAAATAAAAGTTTAAATTGGGCGTGAAAATTGACCCTTTTTGACCGGGTGTCACACAGGTACCTTTACTCAGGCTTTTACCTTAGCCAGATATGTGGATAGTGATGTGCGTGAAGAGAATAAATTAAAAAGGGAAAAGATTTCAGACCAGACTAAAGGTAGTTCTTCGGGGAATAAAGGAAATCAACAAAACAGGAGATTGCGTTTTAGTAATGATTCAGCTGATAGAATTTCGTGGTGTGTGAACTGTAAATCGAGACATCCTGGACCGTGACATCTGAGACAGCTAGATGCGTGAAATGTGAAATGTTTGGACACAATATTAGAGATTGTATTTATCCTCGGAATGTGTGCTGGAATTGTCAAAAAGAGGATCATAGGGCAGGACAGTGTCCGGAAAAGGTGAGGCAAGGTTCAGGTTTGGCTGGAAGTTCGGGCTCGGGTTCTTCGTCATCTGTGGGACAGAAAAGAAAGAATGTGCCGCCGGCGACTGCTAGGGCATTCCGGATGGTTGTTGAAGAACCTGTTGAGGTTAATGACGCTGAAACAGGTATATTCTGTGTAAATCTTGTTTAGTATGTATTGTATATGATTAGAGTTATAGAGTTGATTGTTGTGTGGTAATTTGGAAATTTTTGAGATTAGGATTCTGAATTAAAGGGGTATAATTAGATTCCGGGGACGAAATCTTTTTAAGGGGGGAAGATTTGTAACACCCAGTTTCTCGGTTTAGAAATAAATTGTATTTTATTAAGTTTTAAATGGTTATTTAAAATAAATAGGTAAATGAGTCACAGGACTTATTGTGACTGGTATAATTTTACTTGTTTTAAATAGTTGAACCTGACGGTAAAATAAAATATTTTGTCTCACGGGTATTTTCGGGTTCCAGACAATAGGCTTAAAAAGGGGATAAAAAAATTACACTACAATATAGGGGGTCGGTTAGGAGGTGACCGACTCATTTTCACCTAACTCTCTTTTATCACTTCTTTGTTCTAAATTCTTCCAAAACACATACTTCAGACCATTTCAATGAAATTAAAGGAAATTAGCAATTAACTTGTGGAGATTCAGATTATCATCACTTTCCTATCTTCTTCATATTAATTTGTAAGTATTCTTGTGTTTATAAACTCTTTGAGAAATTGGGTTTTGTAGATATGGTATAATTAGATAGGTAATAAATTAAATTGAAGCTTGAAAAGGATTACTTGTTACTATTTGATTATCATATGATGTTGGTAAACAAAGTTATATGATTGTTCTTCAAGATTTATTAGTGATTAGTTATTAGGGTTTATGTTAAAAATAGGTGGATTTGATATGAAATATGTGATATATGATGTGTAAGTTGTGTTAGATGGTGTTGGTAAAGATGTTTGACATTTATAAACCGTTTTGCTAGCATGAAAACCTGAGTTTGTGATTTTGGTAAGAAAGTTCGGAGTTGAGTTTATGCAGAATGGTTCTGGGTCTGGAACGCACCAGGTCGCGGCGCAACATCATTAGATCGCGACGCGATGTATTTGAGATAGCGACGCAACCTTAATGTATAGCGACACGATTTGTTTTAAATTGCGATGCGATTGGGTTGGGTGGCGACGCGATTGTTGTATGAGCAGGCTTTTTTGTGGCTTTATGTTTAACTTGATAGATTGTTTATATGTTATTAGAATCCTTTAATATAAATATTCTCAATGACTTGCATAATGGTAACTTAAGATTTACATTGCAACATATTATAATGAGGATGATATAAGTCGTATAGTTCGTTTAACTGTTTGCACTTGAATGATACTTTATTGTTTATAAGTATGTATTGTTATCGGATACACATTGATGAAATAAGATACTGACTTGATATTGTTTGTATTCTCAGATATTCAGAAGGAAACTCAGTAATATAAGACCACTGAGTGAAGACTGAGAATTTTGGTGAGTGGTAACTGTATTCTTCGGTTCAACTCAGTTGTAACAGGTTTGGTTACAACGAGTGAACCTATTGATTGTTGATTATTGACTGTTTGATTTACTGAGCTATTGTTATAATTGAATTGGGTTAATTGGTTTATATTGTTCCATGATGGCATGACGATTATGCATTATGTGATATTTGGGCCACTGGGCATATGTGATTATTCAGAGGTCAACGCTGGTTGGGTTTGTTGCTATTGTTTGGCTGGCGGGGTTTCCGATACATATCGTTGATGGATGAACCCTAGTCAGTGAAGATAGCTTCAAACTATTGGTAAATCACTGTTTTGGCCGGTAGTGGTTTAAGGGTTCTTTGATTGGCTAATCAGGAACCGCCGATCCTCTTTGACGCTGTGTGTTTATTGTTGATTTGTTGTAAGATTTGTTATTTCTGAATTGAACTGTCGGTTACAGTTCCATTCACTTAGCTGTGAGCTAATCCCACCATGTTTAACATTTTGCAGATATCGTTTATGGTTAGCTTTTGGGGTCGAGCATGTGGATGCTAGAAGGGATGTTTGACTATGACTGCATTAACTCTGATCTTTTTGGGAAAATCATATGTTTTGATAAACTTAACATAACACCCGTTTTTAAGTAAATGTTTTGTAATAGGTTAAGTAATATTTATGATGTTGTGAAACTTACTATATTTGGAATATGTAAATGCGGTAAATATGTTTTGGGATGCGCTTTCGATGGTTAAAAATAATATAATATATGTTTGTTAAAAGAAGGGTGTTATAAAATCAATTAAAAATGGAATAAAAAATTAAGCCAATGGTAATTCAGTCATTTAAATTGGACAAGTACCGGATGCGCGATAACTTTTAACTTTTTGGACTGCCTATGCAAAAAGTAAAGTATAAGGACAAGGTGTGTTATTGTGTGTAAACCACAAGGACCAACCATGCAATTAACTCTAAATACTATAATAATCACTCTTTTTTTATTTTTATTTCTGAGTATTTAAGTTTGACCTGGTTTTTAATATGTTTGTGTTTGATGATGACCATGATGTTGAATACAAAGATGAATGTGATATTAATCATATGGATTAAGGAAATTCAAAGTGAGCATTCAAATCGTTCAATTTATATCCGCACAATATTTCTCGGTAAGCATTCTCAAGGAATCATGATTAGTTTCTTTTAGTTATGTTCTTTTTTCATACTTGCATGGTTGAGGTTATAGGTATTAGGGTTAATTCAATATTAAATTAGTTCTTTATCATTTATTGATAAACTATTTTTATGTGTTTATTTGCGTATTTATTTGTAGCGTTAACTGAAAAACAAAGAACATGGAAGATTGTGATACTTAATCCCAATTGAATGAGGTATGATAAATGTTATATTTCTTCCTTATCTTTAACCTTGATTCTATGCTAACCTTGGAAAAGAAGATATTTGATTCTATGTTGTTTTTAACCTTGATCCATTGAGATAAATGTTATGGTTGTTCTTTGCACACTAACAGCTTGATGAAATACATGAACAAAAAAATATGCTGTTTGGAATTATTATATTTTTAGTCATAGCTTACTGATTTTGGGAACTCAAAATTTGACTTTTAGTAATATTATATACTTCCTAAGGCGAGGTTCTTGCTAGAACCTCTAGAAAATGTTTATTTTGTATTTTTACAGCATCCTATGGTGAGTTCAGTGGAGTTTTACCCACAAGGCCCAGGTTCGAGCCTCGCTCGGAACCTTGTGGGGTTTTTCCTTCTAGAAGCAATGGGGGATAGTGACCTCGCCAGCTCATCGAGTCCACTAGCTTGCCTAGTGGCCGTAACCGCCCGGGATCACTCTACTGCCTTTCAAAAAAAAACATAAACTATATTCTTGGTAAATTTGTTATCTACAATATAATTCCTAAGTGTGTAGTTGTATAGGGGACCTAAGGGCTCTTGCATTTATTTAATTATGGTAATTTTGTGTTAATCCATTTGGTTTTAAGATTTCTTCATTCTCTTACTACGTTTTAGGAGTTAGGACAATTAATTGTTAAAGAGATGCCTTTTAAATGATCTATATAGAGTAGCCTTTCACTAACATGAACAAAAAGATGTATTGTAAGTTTCTTTATTTAATCAAAGTGATTGATTTTTTTGCTTTCAGGTTTGAGAGATGTGTAATGATTTTGGTTGTAGCCTTGATTTGGATCACAATGTGTTTTTTAATGCACATCCATTCTCTTCTTAATATTCATCTCCATCTTTGAATTTTCTTAAAATCCTAAACGTGTTTTGAGTGTGTTCTTGAATTCAAAATTAAAATGCAGTGTTGCAAGTTTTGGAACTATCAGATTGTTTGGTGATTAAAGTCATGTTGTGAGCATTTATTTGTCGATTGTGGTTACCGCATATATAGAACATGAGTAGTAGTTAAGGTTGTATAATTTTTAGCATGGTTTCTGATTGTTAATATTTGATTTTGAGCCGTTTTGTGGCCCATTTAATATTCCTTTTTGCGGTGTGTAAATTATAAACCATGTAGTGTATTTGGTGTTGTAAAAAATGGTGTAACCTGAGCCTAATTAATCTGCTTGACTTTTAATTACAATAAATTGTTTGACTTTTGACTTTTGATTTTTCTTTTAATGTATTTTTAGTTTCACTAAGAATACATATGTTCAAGTTATTAAGAATTCGCTATACATAAACTCAAAGATTGATGTTGTGTTGTGGGGAAAAAAATGAAAATATTCCGTAATGTTGAACCGTACGATTTGAAATGTAATGTTAGTGTTAATGTAGGGGTGATTCATGTAAATATAAAAAAGTTGAAGAATCAAAAATATAAAATATTTATTTTGTGATTGGTCAACATTGAATTGTAAAGTCAACATTACATATGATATCCCAGGAAAAAAAATCACAAAACGATTATAGCTTTGTAGGTTAAATTCGAAAGTCAAATTTTTTGAGTGGAAGTAGAGTTTGGAAACATGTGCAGTTGTACACCAATATTTTTCAGCGATTGATATTTCCACCATCTAAAATGACAAATCCACCACATGTATGCATTAACAGGCTGTATAGTATAATCTGTTAATGCATATATGTGGTGGATTTATCAGTTTGGATGTTGGAAATATCACCACCCATATTTTTCTTTAGATCTCTTTTTTACATCATTTATTCATTTTACACACGTATATCTTCTATTAATCCTATATACTATATTTAATACTTATAATAATATTAATTTATGTTATAATTTTATTTTTTGTCAAACCTGTATTTTCACGGGTCATAAAACTAGTTAAATGATATATGTATGAAAATGTCATAATCTTCTTCATTAATAATTAAGATTAAGATATAATTGTAGTAGGATATAATATCACTCATTATCATACGGATTATGAGGATGAATAACTAAGATATATATTTATGGGAAATGCTAATGACAATGCTTATGGTTGTCACTAAGACACGTATAATGCATTTATTAAACTCAAAGTTTCCTTATTTATCCGAATTTATAATTAATACAGCTATGATTTGCATTAAATTCAATGAAAGTTTACTTTTATTGGTGATGTATTAATTGAAATATTTGATTATTAAGAAAACTTTAAGTTTAATAAATGCATTATATCTGTCTTATTGACAGTCATATATTTATTTATTTAATTTGATACGTAGATATTTTTTTTAATCTAGTTAGAACCAATTAATAGTTAATACACATGGATCCGGATAATTCATTTTTAGAAACATGGATCCCGCTTGACCGAGATCCGAGTTAGAACGGGATACTAATGAATATCCATTAATTTTATTTAATGAGATTGTTCGTTTATTTAATGGTTACATATGAAATTGATGATTATATGTGGTAAGAGTATTCAGGTTAGCATATATGACATATACATATCACCAACACATAAATCGAGAGAGACGAGTTAGTACTCGATTGGTTAGTGTATGAGAATTGCAACTGAGTCCATGGGAAATTTATGTTGTGAACCATGAAAGCTTTTCATTTTGTGATTGCTTTCTCGATTGCTGATATAAACAACGCTTCATCGTTTCCTCCAAAAGTATTCGAGTAGGTTCTGAATCCTCTTTTTTTTTTTTTTTTTTTTTTTTAACTAAAAATAAAAGCATAGATAACGTATGAATAGATGGACATTCCTGTTTTTGTGGTGTATATGTTTTACTATGTGTAAGGTAACAAACTCTTATTATTTTGACCATTTTGTTCTCAAATATAGGATTTTATTCACACTTCTGAAAAGTTAAGCCAATTTCCCCCACCTCACAAACATAGACACAAAGATAATTGTGTTTGGAGTTGTATTCCAAACATCGACGAGTATTCAGCTTAGCGGTATGAAGGAAACCTATTACCAAATAGATGGAGCAAAATTTACACCTCAACTTATTTGTTTCCCTGTAAAAATGAATTTGAAGAAACTGTATGTGTATAATTTGCAAAGCAAAGTGGTTTATGTGTTACACATTTATCTCAAAAATGAACTGGCCTAATTAGAAACACCAATTTATCATTAATTATGTGGTCAATTAACAATTCAAAGTTTTCACTACCAATTTATCAACCATTTTATCGAATTGTATGTCACATATATAAATTCTTAATCACAATAGATAGTTAAAACCGCTCTGCTAACTGCGGAAATTGCTGTAGCAGCCATGTCACACCTCTAATGGCAACCTGCATACACCCATTGAAGATATAAGCATGTATCAAAAAGTGTATCAAACATTCAAACCATACAGATACGTTTTTCTTTTTATGTAAGTTGTCACTATTTGACTGTTAACTTGTACTTGCTACTTTATATTCTTTGAAATTTAATATGTACTGCTCTTTTCTTAATTCTTCTGTTGAAGTAACGAATTAGATGGCATAAGTTAAGATAGAGCAGTAGTCCAATGAAAGCTTTTACTGTATGGAGACACCTATAAACAATGAAAATCACTATGAACGCGACAATTTGGGTTCATAAGATTTTTCCCAGTGTGGCATTACTTGATGACAGTGTCATTTGACTTACAGTCAAACGCTAAAATAGAGGGATCATAACATCATCATAAAGAGGCAAATTTATCCCATTTACTTACAAATGCGTCATATTGGGTTATATTTGTAACTCAAATGGGACAAACGTATAAACATAAACATAAGTATAGCAAAAATAATGAGTCAAATGAATTGAGTAAGTCAAACAAACCCAAAAACCGAAAGTTAAGTCAGACACTTGTAACCTCCTGAATCATTTAATCAAATAAAAATAAAGAGACTATTATTTTGATAAAATAGTTTCCATAAATATTTTTAATATATTACTAGTAATTAACTAGTTTACTAAATTAAACGGACAAAAAACTGTTCATGGGTCAACCAGACGTGACTGTTGTGCATTGAAAAGAATTACCCAACCCGCCCAATTTTCAAGTTACCAAGACTCGACAAAAATCCCAGTCCCACAACCGAATTCTAGTATCCATCACCACTATCAGACAACTTTAATCTTCACAATAAATTGTAGAGCTAAAGAGTAAAGACCATATAACTCCACAGCCTTATGGTAAGTTTCTACTTTCTACATAATGTGAAGAAGTCACATAATATCATGTCTACTAATTTGAGAAAGTAGACGAATTATCAAAAAAAAAAAAAAAAAAAAAAAAAAAAAGGAAATGACATACCAAAGCAAAGTCTCCAGGCTTCACAGCAGGCTCCACTATGTCTCTACCGTAACTGTCTCAAGAAGACAGAAAGTTACCACATCAGTAACTCTGGTAATTCATAGTATTAAATCTTTTGTAGGTTTCTGATCATGCATACAGAATGCGAGATAATCCCAAAAATCTATTATACAATAACAAATATACCTTGTGGCCAACAATGCATAGCCATCAGAAACTAGAAGCAAAGCAGATTTGCCCAAATGACACTAGTATTTTCGAAAAATTTAAATATTAGCTCCTTCACTACAGACAGCTTTATCAAATGTGAAAAATGTACTTAAGTGTCCATTAGCTTATAAAGAACTACAAATAATACACGGTTTCCTAAAATTTCCCTACACAGAAAATCGGTTAGTTTCAAGAAATCACAAAACGAGTTTTTCACATCTAATTGAGGCCCAGTGATGTATATAGCCTCAAGTCTCATAAGAAATTAAAGTACATCATACTATTGCAACAGAACACTCGCACTTACATTATTTGTCGCCGCCCGTCCACAACTTTTAACCGATAAAAGCTGCATCCTTTGCTAAATGGAAAAGGCTTTCCCTTCCATTCTGCAATTATTTACACTGTCAATCACTTTATGTGAAGCTAAAATGACAGTAATACATATGGTAAAAAAGAAATGTACACTTTAAGAGACAAGATCACAATAACATGTCTGTTTATAGGAAGAATATGAAGACGAATACTAACATTAAAAAGGAGTTAATTCTTCAATTATATACCTACCTAAGTGCCAAGTAACTCCAACAGCAGATGTATCTTCTCCGGATATGTCATCAATAACAAACTGTAAATCTTGGCTGATGGTATACATGAAGGTCTCGAAAAACTCTAGTATAGCCTGGAAAAGTTGATTTATAACTCAACAATCTACTTGAAATCATAAAATAATATAACGAAGGGTTTAAATCACCGGTTTACAAGTTCTACTGTATTTATTAACTAAACATGTGCAACTAAACAAGGTCCCTAAAACGAACTCGACTGCATACGCATCAAACATATACTGTATTATCAAAATCAAAATCCAATGCAATTATTGAAGTTGCAGAGGAACGTATTTGACCTTACGACCGACAAACGGTTGAGGAAATACAAGGTCCTCGTAAACGCAATCTTCTGCAATAAGATCGACAACTGACGAAAGATCACGTGAGTTTATTCCACCATAGAACCTTCTAACAATATCCGAAGCCGAATCTAATGAATAAGTAACACTATTTGATACATCAGTTTCTGATGAGAGTATAGAATTTGTGCTGTCTATTTGGCTACTTCTCAATGGATATCGATCAATCTGTTTCATCAATATACTTGTTCTGCTTCCAATGTTCAAGTAATTGAATGTCGAATATGATGATGATGGAGCAATTGAGTATGTTGTTTTAGTAGTATTGGTGAAGGAAATTATGATGCTACTCATTGCCGCCATTTTTGGAGCTCGGATTTGGTCTCACGGAATTTGACAAAGAATTGGTAACATAATTACGAGTAATATATAATTTATTAATTAATATTTCTCTTTTTTGAGATACCGAAAAAGTGTGGCAAATAAATGAGAGGTGGTGTTAGCGCCAAGACTACTTTTATTTTTTTTAGAGTAAAACACATATTTTCACTTTAGTGGAGACCGAAAATGTGTAGAGCTTTTGATATTTAAACTCAATCATAATTATTTTTTTCTTAAACAATACATTGACATGGAGTTTCATGGGTGGTCATATTTTCATACAGGGTGGAGCTAGATTGGGGTAGTAGAGACAGTTGCCCCTTAAGTTTTAAAAATACATAAAAAATAATTTTTTTAAAGTATTAACGACAATTTTAAAATTTGCCCCTTCATAAACTAATTTTGTTTTTGCCTCATCATGTAGATTTCCTAGCTCTGCCCCTACATAAATCCACCAAAATTGTGCAGTAACTACAATACATATACGTAATGCATAACTTTGATAGAGTTATCAAAATTACTAAATGAGTGGTGTACCTATCTTATAATGGGTCGATGCCAAGTTTTTTTTTTCTTGAAACCAATTTTTTTTTTTTTTTTTTTTTTTTTTTTTTTTTTTTTTTTTGTTTTTGTAAAGGTGAACGGTATATTAAATCCAACCAATGGGGCTTTGCCTTAGTGGTACCGCCGCCGCAAATCCCCACGCCCCACCCGGGTTCAAGCCTCTGGGAGTATAAAAAATCCTATGCTCCGTGTGTGGGGTTGTAAGGCCCGGTCCTTACGCAAACCAAAACATATCATTTATATATTATATTTCGAAAATCTGAAGCGCAAGTCCCCAAAACAAAACATTTACCAACTTACAATGCTTCCCGGTTTAACGACTACGAAGTATGACAACATTAGTTAAACATTTACAACCATATTAACACAAACGAGCTTATATAAAACGTTTTCCAAAAGACATTCACAAAAGGTCAGAGTTGCGCCAAGCTTTAGTCAAACTTCCAGTCAACATCTACAACCCGAACATCTACATCTACATCAACTAACCACAATCTGTAAAACATTAAACAACGAGGGGTTAGCCAATGCTAAGTGAATGGAACCGTAACCGACGATTCAACCCACTCATAACAAGTCTTACAACTAGGCAACAACAACAAATAGAACACATAAGCACATAACGTCAAGAGGACCGGCGGTTCCTGGTATCCATCCAACCCAGAAACCACGACTACTGGACGCCAAGCCAATCCCAGTAATCAACCGATAGCTTGAGTACTACCTTCACTGACTAGGCTTGTTCTCAACTATGTGTCTCAAAGAAACCTCGACAACTACACAGTAGTACCCAAACCCAACCCAGACAGCAGTTGACCTCTGAAAACAACCACGTTGCATTCACAATGCAAAAGCACACAACAACAAGCAACAGTTCACAACTGTTCACAACTGATCAACAATTCAACAACAATCGCACAACAACTCATATAATCAGCAACATAAACAAAACAGACAAGACTGGTACCGGTACGACCAATAACAACAACCTACTAATATAAACCATCCTGGTTACCCGTTGTAACCGAACCCGTTACAACTGGGTGGAACCGAGGACTACAATTCCACTCACCAAATATTTACGCCTGATCGCCAACTCAGAGGTCTTATCTTACTGAGTGGCCGTCCGCTTATCTGGAAACAACAACAACATCAAGTCAGTAACGGTTTAACACTTATCACGAATCCTTATATTAATCATAATATTATCCACATTATAATCATCATTCAAAACATATATTTCTAAGCATAAAGTGCCACTAAATACACTATCTTCTAAACACTTATGCATTTTCAAAATTTACAAAATCCTTCAAAATAATTCATGCAAACGCGATCCGGGAAAATGTAGCTGGATCGCGTTCCTCTTTATAAAAACATTCTGTTGCGAGATTACACTAGGCAACGCGATCCAGGAAATGAGACGGGATCGCGTTCACAAGAACAAAACCAATTTGACTCAAAATTACAAAGAGCAACGCGATCCGGAATAGAGGTTCAGGATCGCGTTCATCAGAACAAAACGACTCGACACCAAATATAACTAGGGAACGCGATCCGGCCTAGACCACCGGGATCGCGTTCGAGCGATTTTCAGCAAAGCCAGACCTGCAACTTGCATACTCGAACTCTAACTCATATATTCACCAAAACCAATTTGCAACTCGAAATTATCAAGGAAAAGACCATAAACTTGAACTATAATCATATTACAACTACAAACAAGTAATTCTATCATGAATTTCTAACATGCATCATCATCAAAACCATAATTTGACTAAACCCTAACCTATAAACACAAACATGGAAGAACATATATAAACCCTAACATCAATCTGCATATTATCATCAAATCTCATTCTTCAATCATGATATAACCAAGTTCTAACTTCAATTTCACATAAGCCCTAATAATCAATTTAATCCTCAAGAACATCAAAATGAAGAGCACTTACAACATACTTCAACAAGATGAGATGATGAACAAGATGATTACTAGCTTCTTTCAAGTAATTTGAATCCACAAACACAAGCTTATAATTTGGTTCCTTTGATTTCTTTGAAAGAATTAGAGAGAGAGTTTTTAAAGGAAATGAAATAAGATAGTTAGGTGATAATGATCCAAATACTCCCACCGCCCCATCTTTTATTATGTGTAAATATTATACCCGTTCCTAGCCTATTGTCTGGAACCCGAAAATACCCGTAAGTCAAAATACTTTTATTTTACCGTCAACTTTGTTTATTTAAAACAAACAATATTTCATTAATCACAATAAAAACTAAAGCTCTTTTACTTGTTTATTCTTAAATAAACCAATCACACTTATTAAAATACAATTTATTTCCAGGCCCAGAAACAGGATGTTACAGGGGTCACTGGGGCCAGGTGTTTAGCCGGACGGGTTGCCTCTTGCGGGTGGGACTCCGTGGATCTACGGATCCGGGGTTAAAGGTTCCCTCCAATAACCTTTTTTTTTTATATTAAATCCAACCTCTAAACTGTTACAAAGTACCACATGAAGTTAAGGACGGACCCTTAACTCCAAAACAAATACCCTTAACTCCAAAACAAACAGACCGCAATACATCACAAACTTAGACTCAAACCATACTTCACAACTGATTAATACGAATAAGAGAAACTCTGTTATAGCCATTTCTTTACATTCAATGTACTCTACGGATAGAGGAATACATAGAGTTGAACATAGTAAAATAAGAAATTGAAAGATTTCGTTGAAATTGTTCGTTTGGAAATTTCCATCCATACCTCTAAATTGCTTTAAGGGAAGTAGTCCCATCTTTCATGACTCACTACATATAAACATAAAGCAATATATTCCAAACTTAACCACAAAACTGAACTAGTTACCAATTTCATCTTTTTCCATTCCAAGCCCCATATTGCAGTAGCTTTCCTAACACCCATTGAGTCTTTCAGTCTTGAGCTCATTAATTTGAGCTTTACATTTTCCAGAATTAGCATGGTTAAAATTTCTTCATTTCTTGATTCTTTCTTAAACACTCTTGCATTCCTTTCCTGCCACACAAAGTATACCATAGCAGCAACAACCAACCTATTAATTACACTCCAAATGTTACTCTTATATGGATAACCAGCAAGCTTGTCTATGATATCCTTCAGATCATACATCAGACCTTTGAAAAACAATTTATCCTTAACTGTTGTCCAAACTTTGCTTGGATAACCACACTGAAAGAATAAATGTTCATGTGAATCACAACAATCATTACAAAACACGCACTTAAACATTCCATTTGGATGCCAGGCTTGCAACCTATCCTGAGTTGACAATCTTCTGTGTATGGCCTAATGGCCAGCCATAAGACATCGGCTTGCCTAGGAATAAACTGAGGGAACCAAACAACATGATGCCACTCTACTTCAGGCAAATTCTCTCTAAGATCTATCCATGTTTGCTTAGTAGAAAATGGCACATGTTTATTATCATATGTAACCCACTCAACTACGTCTGCTCTATTCTAATCAGGAACATTTATGCTCTGAAATACTGGGTAACTATTGAGACCAATTTAATATGTTATAATGTATATGTTTCAAAATATAGATGATTGATGAGTCCAAAGATCGGCTTAAAATGCATAATAAAAATAAGAAGCACGAGAAAATGCACAAGTTATGATTGAAATATTGAATAATTAGAGATATGTGAGTTTGGTTATCACAACAACTTTTATCTACGGTATATTTTTATGATATATGAGTCAAGTTTCAACCATCATGAAATCTTCATAAGTTGAGCTTAAACTTGCATCTTGGGAGTCTGAAACTTATTTTATGACGTTTGGGTCTTAAGCACTTGTGGTCTTTCAGTGACAATATACTGTACCTGTGCAAGTCCTTGTCATTTGTCTAATTATCAAGAATAGTCAAAATATAAACCTGCAAAAGATACATAAGGATCCATACGCACATGTGCTAGACTGCTAGCTACACATTCACCTGAAACCTCTATTGAAGTTGTGTTCTGAAGTAGCGATAGCATTGCAACTACACCTTAGATTGTTGAGTGTTGACTTGATGAAGCTTGAATTGTAAAACTTGCATGATCTAGGAATGTGTGAAAAGGAAGAATAATCAACAAGTTCAGATAAAGCACTAGTTACCCTTTGTATTCCTCTATGAGCTCGTCCTGGCAACAAGAATATCACTTTCAAGAAGAGGTGATATCGAATGTTCTACTGAAACTGTAACTCTATTGGAGCTATAAAGTAATACATTACATAATGGGACAATCTCTTAAATGCGACATAATGTCAGAATTAGATTCAAGATCAAACAAATAAGCTGCAACAATAAGATTAAAGATTGGGATAAAAGAGGATTTTTAACACTCAAATCAAATTTACTGCAGCAACTCCTTACATGCTTCCTAATCTAATACCGTAAAACGGATTCACAACTTCAAGTCATAATACTCATCTTGCAGAACAACCAAACACAACAAACATCAGTTACCTAACATCGAACAATACGAGAAGGGAAAAGATATTCTAATCTCTGTAGTGCAGATTGTCAGAACAAGAATTAGGATACCAGGACTCCATAACAGAAAACACATAACATAAAAAAAAAAAAAAAAAAAAATTGAAAGTAAAAGACCTAAAGCTATGCCAAATAGCCACAAAGCATCTAAAAGGCAACCAAATTAAACAAAGTTAATCATAAGGGATCTGTATTTGTGGTATTCATTAAACATAGGCACACAGCCAAGAAAGCAAATTGAGTCATGAGTGGAGGTGGGAACTGGGAAATATGGGCAAGTTGGACAGGTTGGGCAACAGGTTCAAACAAGTCCAGGTTGAAAAAGATGATCTTTTAGTAAGGGTTGAACAGGCCCAGTAAGGATGGATGGTTGCAAATTAATTAATTAAGGGAGTTAATATAATTACCAAAGCAATATCATTACACTAATAATCCAATTTTTTATTTACTTTAGCCATTTAGGAGGTTCTATGCATTAAAAGTAGAGTTTGAACGACTCTCACCTCATTCAACAGTCAACGCACTTGACCCATTCCCCTTTTATCTTTTCTTTTATCTTTTAGAAAGACGAGTACTAAGTACTAACACACACCACTACCACGAATATATACATTTGTTCCAACCACAAGAGTTGAACCCATACCTCATATTTGGAGGGTCACCTCAATACCACTAGCCCAATGACCCTTTTAACTAATTGTTTTTATTTTACACGTTTGAGATATAACATAACCCAAATGGACTTAATCATATGAAATCGGTTAAAAGTGTCACCTCTAACTATGAGCATAACTACAATATATTCAATCATTCTGAACAGAAGGACATTAGCCATCAATGGCCCACCTCACAAATTAAGTGAAACACAACAATCACATAAAACTCTGTACCATACAGTTTTTCAGTAAACTTACTTCAACACCAAATGTACCAGGAACATAATAGGTATCCTTCATATCGTGGCCAACCGCCAATGTATTGCATAAAAGAAGCAAAGACTTTATTATGGCATTAGTCACCAATGTAAATTAGATTCCATCATAGGATCCAAATTCATTAATAAGTATGCTAAAGATATCATAAAAGGGGTATTTGTGTGTTGTAATATGTCTTATAAAGCATATAAAAGAAGTTCAAGCATAATTTTAAATAATTGTGAGCACTAATCCACTAAACTATCTATTCATCCTGTTAGCAGTTAGCACAAAGAAAAATGAGGGCAAAAGAAATTTTGTCACTATGCTTTTAGAACTACAAATAGGCACCCTCAATGACGTGATGAACTTCTCACAGTATCATACAAACTGCAATCTAATTCATGCATACAAATATAAATGACAACGAAGGTGAAGAGAAGAAATATCACATTGTAAGAACGCTACCAGAATACTCCATCCAGCTAAATTTCTGCTTATAGATTTAGAGCATTTCCGTTGTAAATAATAATAACAAAAGTCAAGCTTTAGACCTTTTTCCATCATTTTATTTAAAATCCTTCCAGGAACATTAATATTTCTTTTTTTCCGATGCAGCCTCACAAGCAAGCGGATGGGCATATGCAGGAGTTCATATAAACAATGGCATTCTTCTCATCTCAGTATAATAGAAAAAATTGATCAGCTTAAATGTCATGGGCAAGTACCTAAGTAACACGCAACACAAGAATCTAAATTTTTGTTATTTAAAAAAAAAAAAAAACATACTTAGATCTTACTTAGCTTATCGAGAAGGGTAGGGAGCTAACTCTCCTAAATATAATAATGCAATATAACAGGTCATGGTTCAGAAAAAGACGTTGAAGTTATACATACCTTCTCTTCTCCTCAACTCAGCAATCCAGTCAACGAAGATGAGATAGCAAGCTGCAACGAAGCAATTAAATTTTGATATTGCAATAGCTAACATCTACCCTCAAAATTCAATTTTTTTGTAGTAACTCTACATGTTTTGTTGTGATGATTTGACCATAGAAAATTGTAATCAACTTTTTTCAAACGACACAAAACTGATTACTGCAACTTCACTGTCATAAAACACAACATTAGATATCAAGGACCAACATGCTAAATAGCCACAAAGCATTTTAAAGGCAAACAACTGAACAAAGTTAATTATAAAGGACCTATATGCTAGTAATCTTTATAACAAAGTCATTTTCTTTAAAAACTAATAAGTAAACTATGATTACAAACTACAAAGACAATCTTATTACAATAATAATCTAAGCGTCTTGATAGGAGGTTGTTTAATTAATTTTTAGAACACGGATCCAGCTTGACCCAGATCCGAGTTAGATTCGGATACTAATGAATATCCATTAAGTTTTTATATAATGGAGATTGTTCTATGGTAAGAGTATTCAGGTTAGCATATATGACATATACGCATCACCAACACATAAATCGAGAGACGAGTTAGTACTCGATTGGTTAGTGTATGAGAATTGCAACTGAGTCCATGGGAAATTTAAATTGTGAACCATGAAAGCTTTTCGTTTTGTGATTGCTTTCTCTATTGCTGATATAAACAACGCTTCATCGTTTCCTCCAAAAGTATTCGAGTAGGTTCCGAATCCTTTTTTTTTAACAAAAAATAAAAGCATAGATAACGTATGAATAGATGGACATTCCTGTTTTTGTGTTGTATGTGTCCAGATGTTTAACTATGTGTAAGGTAACATACTCCTTTTATTTTGACCATTTAGTTCTCAAATATAGGATTTTATTCACATTTCTGAAAAGTTAAGCCAATTTCCCCCACCTCACAAACATAGACACAAAGATAATTGTGTTTGGAGTTGTATTCCAAACATCGACGAGTATTCAGCTTAGCGGTATGAAGGAAACCTATTACCAAATAGATGGAGCAAAATTTACACCTCAACTTATTTGTTTCCCTATAAAAATGAATTTGAAGAAACTGTATGTGTATAATTTGCAAAGCAAAGTGGTTTATGTGTTACACATTTATCTCAAAAATGAACTGGCCTAATTAGAAACACCAATTTATCATTAATTATGTGGTCAATTAACAATTCAAAGTTTTCACTACCAATTTATCAACCATTTTATCGAATTGTATGTCACATATATAAATTCTTAATCACAATAGATAGTTAAAACCGCTCTGCTAACTGCGGAAATTGCTGTAGCAGCCATGTCACACCTCTAATGGCAACCTGCATACACCCATTGAAGATATAAGCATGTATCAAAAAGTGTATCAAACATTCAAACCATACAGATACGTTTTTCTTTTTATGTAAGTTGTCACTATTTGACTGTTAACTTGTACTTGCTACTTTATATTCTTTGAAATTTAATATGTACTGCTCTTTTCTTAATTCTTCTGTTGAAGTAACGAATTAGATGGCATAAGTTAAGATAGAGCAGTAGTCCAATGAAAGCTTTTACTGTATGGAGACACCTATAAACAATGAAAATCACTATGAACGCGACAATTTGGGTTCATAAGATTTTTCCCAGTGTGGCATTACTTGATGACAGTGTCATTTGACTTACAGTCAAACGCTAAAATAGAGGGATCATAACATCATCATAAAGAGGCAAATTTATCCCATTTACTTACAAATGCGTCATATTGGGTTATATTTGTAACTCAAATGGGACAAACGTATAAACATAAACATAAGTATAGCAAAAATAATGAGTCAAATGAATTGAGTAAGTCAAACAAACCCAAAAACCGAAAGTTAAGTCAGACACTTGTAACCTCCTGAATCATTTAATCAAATAAAAATAAAGAGACTATTATTTTGATAAAATAGTTTCCATAAATATTTTTAATATATTACTAGTAATTAACTAGTTTACTAAATTAAACGGACAAAAAACTGTTCATGGGTCAACCAGACGTGACTGTTGTGCATTGAAAAGAATTACCCAACCCGCCCAATTTTCAAGTTACCAAGACTCGACAAAAATCCCAGTCCCACAACCGAATTCTAGTATCCATCACCACTATCAGACAACTTTAATCTTCACAATAAATTGTAGAGCTAAAGAGTAAAGACCATATAACTCCACAGCCTTATGGTAAGTTTCTACTTTCTACATAATGTGAAGAAGTCACATAATATCATGTCTACTAATTTGAGAAAGTAGACGAATTATCAAAAAAAAAAAAAAAAAAAAAAAAAAGGAAATGACATACCAAAGCAAAGTCTCCAGGCTTCACAGCAGGCTCCACTATGTCTCTACCGTAACTGTCTCAAGAAGACAGAAAGTTACCACATCAGTAACTCTGGTAATTCATAGTATTAAATCTTTTGTAGGTTTCTGATCATGCATACAGAATGCGAGATAATCCCAAAAATCTATTATACAATAACAAATATACCTAGTGGCCAACAATGCATAGCCATCAGAAACTAGAAGCAAAGCAGATTTGCCCAAATGACACTAGTATTTTCGAAAAATTTAAATATTAGCTCCTTCACTACAGACAGCTTTATCAAATGTGAAAAATGTACTTAAGTGTCCATTAGCTTATAAGGAACTACAAATAATACATGGTTTCTTAAAATTTCAGTACACAGAAAATCAGTTAGTTTCAAGAAATCACAAAACGAGTTTCACATCTGATTGAGCCCAGTGATCTATATAGCCTTAAGTCTCATAAGCAATTAAAATATATCATACTATTGCAACAGAACACTCGCACTTACATTATTTGTCGCCGCCCGTCCACAACTTTTAACCGATAAAAGCAGCATCCTTTGCTAAATGGAAAAGGTTTTCCCTTCCATTCTGCAATTATTTACACTATCAATCACTTTATGTGAAGCTAATATGACAATAATACATATGGTAAAAAAGAAATGTGCACTTTAAGAGACAAGATCACAACAACATGTATGTTTATAGGATGAATATGAAGACGAATATTAACATTTAAACGGAGTTAATTCTTCAATTATATACCTACCTAAGTGCCAAGTAACTCCAACAGCAGATGCATCTTCTCCGGATATGTCATCAATAACAAACTGTAAATCTTGGCTAATGGTATACATGAAGGTCTCGAAATACTCTAGTATAGCCTGCAAAAGTTGATTTATATCTCAACAATCTACTTGAAATCATAAAATGATACAACGAAGGGTTTAAATCACCAGTTTACAAGTTCTACTGTATTTGTCAACTAAACATGTGCAACTAAACAAGGTCCCTAAAACGAACTCTACTGCATACGCAACTAAACATATTGCGTAGGAGCGTATTTGACCTTACGACCGACAAACGGTTGAGGAAAAACAAGGTCCTCGTAAACGCAATCTTCTGCAATAAGATCGACAACTGACGAAAGATCACGTGAGTTTATTCCACCATAGAACCTTCTAACAATATCCGAAGCCGAATCTAATGAATAAGTAACACTATTTGATACATCAGTTTCTGATGAGAGTATAGAATTTGTGCTGTCTATTTGGCTACTTCTCAATGGATATCGATCAATCTGTTTCATCAATATACTTGTTCTGCTTCCAATGTTCAAGTAATTGAATGTCGAATATGATGATGATGATGGAGCAATTGAGTATGTTGTTTTAGTAGTATTGGTGAAGGAAATTATGATGCTACTCATTGCCGCCATTTTTGGAGCTCGGATTTGGTCTCACGAAATTTGACAAAGAATTGGTAACAAAATTAATATATAATTAATTAATATTTTTCTTTTCTTGAGATAACGAAAAAGTGTAGCAAATAAATGAGAGGTGGTGTTAGCGCCAAGACTACCCTTTTATTTTTTATTTTAAGAGTAAAATAAAATAAAATTTCACTATAGAGCTTTTGATATTTAAGCTCAATCATAATAAATTTTTTCTTAAACAATATATTGAGTTGAGTTTCATGTTAGGGTGGTCATATTTTCACATAAATTTATGAGGCGTAACTAGAATGGAGGCAGCAGAGGCAGTTGCCCCATCAAAAGTTTTGAAAATACATAAAAAAAAAAGAACTTTTTTAAAATATTAACGACAATTTTAAAATGTTACCCTCTCATAAAATAATTTTATTTTTGACCCTTCCATGTAAATTTTCTAGCTCTGCTCCGGCATAAATCCACCAAAATTGTGCAGTAACTACTTGTAATGTACATATAAGTAATTCATAACTTTGATAGAGTTATCAAAATTACTAAATGAGTGGTGTACCTATCTTATAATGGGTCGATGCAAGTTTTTTTTTTTATTGAGACCAATTTTTTTTTTTTTTGTGTAAAGGTGAACAATATATTAAATCCAATCTCTAAACTGTTACAAAGTACCACATGAAATTAAGGACAGACCCTTAACTCCAAAACAAATTAAACTCCATACACAAACAAACCGCAATACATCACAAACTTAGACTCAAACCATACTTCACAACTAAACCCATCAATACATCCATACCTCTAAATTGCTTTAAGGGAAGTAGTCCCATCTTTCATGCTCAGTAACTATAAACATAAAGCAATATATTCCAAACTTAACCACAAAACTGATACTTTTCTTTAACTAGTTACCAGTTTCATCTTTTTCCATTCCAACCCCCATATTGCAGCAGCTTTCCTAACACCCATTGAGTCTTTGAGTCTTAAGCTCATTAATTTGAGCTTTACATTTTCCAGAATTAGCATGGCTAAAATTTCTTCATTTCTTGATTCTTTCTAAAAGCCTCTTGCATTCCTTTCCTGCCACACAAAGTATACCATAGCAGCAACAACCAACCTATTAATTACACTCCAAATGTTACTCTTATATGGATAACCAGCAAGCTTGTCTATGATATCCTTAAGATCATACGTCAGACCTTTGAAAAACAATTTATCCTTAACTGTTGTCCAAACTTTGCTTGCATAACCACGCTGAAAGAATAAATGTTCATGTGAATCACAACAATCATTACAAAACACGCACTTAAACATTCCATTTGGATGCCAGGCTTGCAACCTATCCTGAGTTGACAATCTTCTGTGTATGGCCTAATGGCCAGCCATAAGACAAAGGCTTGCCTAGGAATAAACTGAGGGAACCAAACAACATGATGCCACTCTACTTCAGGCAAATTCTCTCTAAAATCTATCCATGTTTGCTTAGTAGAAACTGACACATGTTTATTATCATATGTAACCCACTCAACTACGTCTGCTCTATTCTCTACCACATCAGGAACATTTATGCTCTGAAATACTGGGTAACTATTGAGACCAATTTAATATGTTATAATGTATATGTTTCAAAATATAGATGATTGATAAGTCCAAAGATCGGCTTAAAATGCATAATAAAAATAAGAAGCACGAGAAAATGCACAAGTTATGATTGAAATATTGAATAATTAGAGATATGTGAGTTTGGTTATATCAAAACAGCTTTTATCTACTGTATATTTTTATGATATATGAGTCAAGTTTCAACCATCATGAAATCTTCATAAGTCGAGCTTAAACTTGCATCTTGAGAGTCTGAATACTTATTTTATGACGTTTGGGTTTTAAGCACTTGTGGTCTTTCGGTGACTATATACTGTACCTGTGCAAGTCCTTCTCATTTGTCTAATTATCAAGAATAGTCGAAATATAAACCTACAAAAGATACATAAGGATCCATACGCACATGTGCTAGACTGCTAGCTACACGTTCACCTGAAACCTCTATTGAAGTTGTGTTCTGAAGTAGCGATAGCATTGCAACTACACCTTAGATTGTTGAGCGTTGACTTGATGAAGCTTGAATTGTAAAACTTGCATGATCTTGGAATGTGTGAAAAGGAAGAATAATCAACAAGTTCAGATAAAGCACTAGTTACCCTTTGTATTCCTCTATGAGCTCGTCCTGGCAACAAGAATATCACTTTCAAGAAGAGGTGATATCGAATGTTCTACTGAAATTGTAACTCTATTGGAGATATAAAGTAATACATTACATACCTTTTACATAAATGGGACAATCTCTTAAATGCGACATAATGTCAGAGAATTAGATTCAAGATCAAACAAATAAGCTGCAACAATAAGATTAAAGATTGGGATAAAAGAGGATTTTTAACACTCAAATCAAATTTACCGCAGCAACTCCTTACATGCTTCCTAATCTAATACCGTAAAACGGATTCGCAACTTCAAGTCATAATACTCATCTTGCAGAACAACCAAACACAACAAACATCAGTTACCTAACATTGAATAATACGAGAAGGGAAAAGATATTCTAATCTCTGTAGTGCAGATTGTCAGAACAAGAATTAGGATACCAGGACTCCATAACAGAAAACACAACATAAAAAAAAAAAAAAATTGAAAGTAAAAGACCTAAAGCTATGCCAAATAGCCACAAAGCATCTAAAAGGCAACCAAATTAAACAAAGTTAATCATAAGGGATCTGTATTTGTGGTATTCATTATACATAGGCACACAGCCAAGAAAGCAAATCAAGTCATGAGTGGATGTGGGAGATATGGGCAAGTTGGACAGGTTGGGTAACAGGTTCAAACAAGTTCAGGTTGAAAAAGATGATCTTTTAGTAAGGGTTGAACAGGCCCAGTAAGGATGGATGGTTGCAAATTAATTAATTAAGGGAGTTAATATAATTACCAAAGCAATATCATTACACTAATAATCCAATATATTTTTTTTACTATAGCCATTTAGGAGGTTCTATGCATTAAAAGTAGAGTTTGAACGACTCTCACCTCATTCAACAGTCAACACACTTGACCCATTCCCCTTTTATCTTTTCTTTTATCTTTTAGAAAGACGAGTACTAAGTACTAACACACACCACTACCACGAATATATACATTTGTTCCAACCACAAGAGTTGAACCCATACCTCATATTTGGAGGGTCACCTCAATACCACTAGCCCAATGACCCTTTTAACTAATTGTTTTTATTTTACACGTTTGAGATATAACATAACCCAAATGGACCTAATCATATGAAATCGGTTAAAAGTGTCACCTCTAACTATGAGCATAACTACAATATATTCAATCATTCTGAACAGAAGGACATTAGCCATCAATGGCCCACCTCACAAGTTAAGTGAAACACAACAATCACATAAAAACTCTGTACCATACAGTTTTTCAGTAAACTTACTTCAACACCAAATGTACCAGGAACATAATAGGTATCCTTCATATCGTGGCCAACCACCAATGTATTGCATAAAAGAAGCAAAGACTTTATTATGGTATTAGTCACCAATGTAAATTAGATTCCATCATAGGATCCAAATTCATTAAAAAGTATGCTAAAGATATCATAAAAGGGGTATTTGTGTGTTATAATGTCTTCTAAAGCATATAAAAGAAGTTTAAACATAATTTTAAATAATTGTGAGCACTAATCCACTAAACTATCTATTCATCCTGTTAGCAGTTAGCACAAAGAAAAATGAGGGCAAAAGAAATTTTGTCACTATGCTTTTAGAACTACAAATAGGCACCCTCAATGACGTGATGAACTTCTCACAGTATCATACAAACTGCAATCTAATTCATGCATACAGATATAAATGACAACGAAAGTGAAGAGAAGAAATATCACATTGTAAGAACGCTACCAGAATACTCCATCCAGCTAAATTTCTGCTTATAGATTTAGAGCATTTCCGTTGTAAATAATAATAACAAAAGTCAAGCTTTAAGACCTTTTTCCATCATTTCATTTAAAATCCTTCCAGGAACATTAATATTTCTTTTTTTCCGATGCAGCCTCACAAGCAAGCGGATGGGCATATGCAGGAGTTCATATAAACAATGGCATTCTTCTCATCTCAGTATAATAGAAAAAATTGATCAGCTTAAATGTCATGGGCAAGTACCTAAGTAACACGCAACACAAGAATCTAAATTTTTGTTATTTAAAAAAAAAAAAACATACAAAGATCTTACTTAGCTTATCGAGAAGGGTAGGGAGCTAACTCTCCTAAATATAATAATGCAATATAACAGGTCATGGTTCAGAAAAAGACGATGAAGTTATACATACCTTCTCTTCTCCTCAACTCAGCAATCCAGTCAACGAAGTAAACGAAGATGAGATAATAAGCTGCAACGAAGCAATTAATTTTTGATATAGCAATAGCTAACATCTACCCTCAAAATTCAATTTTTTTTGTAGTAACTCTAAATGTTTTGTTGTGATGATTTGACCATAGAAATTTGTAATCAACTTTTTTCAAACGACACAAAACTGATTACTGCAACTTCACTGTCATAAAACACAACATTAGATATCAAGGGCCAACATGCTAAATAGCCACAAAGCATTTTAATGGCAAACAACTGAACAAAGTTAATTATAAAGGACCTATATGCTAGTAATCTTTATAACAAAGTCATTTTCTTTAAATAACTAATAAGTAAACTATGATTACAAACTACAAAGACAATCTTATTACAATAATAATCTAAGCGTCTTGATAGGAGGTTGTTGGCATTAATGTATTAATTGAGCAACTTTTAACTCGTTTAACCCACTTGACTTCCCCCTTTTAGCTAACTTTTTTATGACTCGTTTAAGATAAAAAAGAACCCAAGTCGACCCAATCAATGAAAAATGGTCAAGAGTGTGACCTCTAACAATGAGCATAACTTCGATATATTCAAATAATTTACAACATAAAAACATTACCGGGCATTAGCGATTCGTGGTGAAGTCAACAAATGACATTTAAATGAAACCTGTGAACTCTTACCGAACAGTTTTTCATCACATATACTTCAAACCAAAATGTGTAAGGTATACAAAAGATATTGCTATCCTTTATAGTGTGGCCAACCTAATACTTCAAAAGGCAAAGGACTTTATTAAGCATTAGTCAGCAACATATAGAAGTTACTATCAAAGGATCCGAATCCATAGTATAAGAATGCTAAAGAAATCATAAAAGGAGTAATTGCGAGAAATATGTCTCACAAAGCAGATAAAATAAGCTTGCAACTATATATGAAATAATCATAACACCAAACCACCAAAGTGTCTATGTACCCTGTCATCAGATACAGAAAATGAGAGCAAAGGATGTTATGTCATTACTGCTTTAGAACTACAAACAAACACCCTCAATGAACTTCTCGCAGTATTGTAGATACTGCAGTTATATTCGTGAGTTACAGAAGAAAAAATACAAAAGAAAGAACTTATTCAATTCGAAATTTAGAAAATTTTGTTCGCAAGTCTTGAGCTAATTCTCTACCACCAGTATGTCTCAACACATTTACGGTTTTTGTATAATACAAATAGTCAGGCTTTAGACCTTTCTCCATCATTTCATTAAAAATCCTTGTAGCAACCTCAACATTTCCTTTATTCTGATGCAGCCTCGCAAGTACGCTATAAATCTTACTAATAGCAGGCATCTTCTTCCCTTCCATATCACGTACATATTCATACGCCTCATCATATCTTCCAGCATTAAAATAACCTTTCACAAGAACAACATGAGTTGAAACTCGTGGAGAACCACCCATATGCATTAAACTCCTTAAACTCTCAATAGCAACTTCCATCCTACCAAGTCTACACGCATTCGCAATAAATATTTCAAATGTTATAACATCTGGTTTAACGCCTGTTTTTTGCATTTCTTCAAGTAAACTCATAGCTTCAAAAAGCTTATCGCTTTTACACAAACCACCTAAAATGTAATTATATATTTTACAATCTACTTCACAACCAGCCGCTCGCATCTCACTAAGTAAACCATAAGCGTAATCCAAATCCCCTCGCTTACATTTTTCACGAACTAAGATAGCATAATAACTCGATTTCTTTTCAATCAATTCCATCACAAACTTAGCCAAATCAAAACAGTCAATACCACAAAGCATATCAATTAACGCAAAAACTCCCGAATTATGAACAGACCCTCCAACTTCTTTTAAAACATTAACGACTAATGTAATCTTTTCTATAGCATGAGTCTTACTGGAATCAAGTACAGGCAAAAACCCGAACGCCTTATCATTAATAGTAATCTTTTCTTGTTTAAACCGCATTAAAATCATGGTCATCGCATCATAATCACCAACCCAACCACAGTTATCAATAACTAAACTACAAACATCGCCATTTCTATAAAGTTCTTGATTATTATCTTGAACCCATTCGAAAAATGGCAATGCGAGTACTTTTTCACAACTCAAAACCCTAAGAATCTCACAAACAGAAATCTTGGAGAGTTTTACATCCAATGAATCTAATTGAGATCTGTAATCACCTGTACTGCTTTTGATCACACCAATGAGTTGATCAACCAATTTGGGCGCAACTTTGGGGGTTTTATAAAATTGAATTTTTTTATCAGAAATTATACTATTATATTCAGATAACTGTATCTTGGAGTTGTTATATGTAGATGTATGAATTGAAGAATGTAAAGATGATGAAATTAATGGATTAGGGTTTTGACGGGGTTTAGGAAAGTTAGAGTTTAAGAAGAACCTGAAGATAGACAGCTTCTTCCGGGATATACTCATCATCATCGTCACTAATTTTGGTTTTTCGTTTGAGAAAGCAGGGAATTTGCTACAACATGATAATTTCAATTATTGAAAATTAGGGCATGAATGCGTTCTTGACTTCGCAGGGGGTGTCTGGGAGAGCGTCAGTGGAGGGCTTTTTAGCTTTTGTGCTATAATAACGCAGAAAAGCTTTTTTTTAGTGTTTGGATTGAGGAGCTTTTCACTATTTTAACGTGTTAAAAAGCTAAAAGCTAAAAAGCCACGAATTTGAAGCTGCAAGCTAACGCGGAAGCTCAAATCCAAACGCCGCCCCCAAACACCCTCTTACATAATTTTGAGATAAGTAATAAATTTACTTATCAGTTTTAACTGCAGTTGAAATGAAAATAGCAGAGTAAATAAATATTTGTTTAGTTACGGAAAATTCCTCAATTTTTGTAAAAAATTATTTAAGAAAATAAAAAACATTAAAAAAGTAGAAAACGTGTTTAAATTGTGATTAGGTGTGTATTCTTTTAAGTATTACTCGGATATAGAATTTGTTTTGTCTTTAATATTTTATTTCACTCTTAAATCTCACACCTAAGAATGTATTGGGTGTGTATTTAGTAGGATTAAATTGATAATCATTATTGCTTTAATTTGTAACCATTTTTATTAATAGCACATTTTGAATTTTTGACTTTGACTAATTACTTTTGACAATAAGTGTAAATATTAAAGACTCTTACCATATGAAATTTACCCCTAATTTCCTCTATCTTCAAAATCAAAATATACTACTTATGTAAACATATATTGGATGCTCTCTAAACACAAGTATCATTTTACAACTAATTCAACCCCTAAATTGATTGATGTCTTCCAAAATTGTTCACTTTCTAAGATTAATCCAATGTCAATTGCTACTTATATTTGGGTTACTCATTCGAAACCAATAGCTGCAAAATTGACTATCGGACATGTGAAGCATTGTATACAAATTACTACTTTGTAAGTTCATCATATTAGTTTCACCCCTTGTTATATGCACGATTTGTAATGCTTATTTGTTTTGTACCCAGTCGATTACCTGATATTGTACTTGATTTCTTTCAAAACTTTAGGTATCATATCTTTTTTGTAGGATTCGTTTTTTCCCTCATCTAATTCATATGTATACATTCGATTTATTCTGTAATGCATTACTTGGATATAGAATTTGTTTTGTCTTTCTTGCATTACTATGCTCCGAAGAACATGGACAAAACTTTGACCTACGTCAAAAACATCAATCCATGAAAAAGATGCCAAGGTTACTAAACGAACAACCAACATTGTATTTGAGAAAGTACTACAGGATTTGTAGGACACTAACATTTATTTTCTTTAGTTTAACTCATCTTCTTTATTATATGTCTTCATTTTTATTCTGATTTATGGAACAATAAAGACATACTTATATTGTTTCTATTATACTCCGATTGATTTGGTATAATGTTGTTTAGATTGATAATGTATAGTTTTTATAAAATTACTTATACTGGTTATATAAGTGGGGTAGGGTTCAAATGAGAATAGGAATTTATGTGAGAATGAGGGAACCAATGAAATCAAGCCATGTGTACAAAGAGAATGTTACACATGTACAAAACCCATTTACCCCCAACATCAATTATTTCACAAACGACAAATCGAAAAATTATGAAAATTGCACCATTAAATTAGTCGTTTTCTCCTCTTCGATTTGCCGTCCCTCAAGACATACTTTCGAAAAGTTTTTTTTTTTCAATTTTTTGGTGGGTTTCACATTTACTAACACATGTGTTAAAGTGTTGCGTTTAGGGTTTAAGGTTTGTGGTTTAGGGGTTAGGGTTTAGGGTTTAGGGTTTGAGGTTTGGGGTTTCTCCCCGAAACCCCAAACCTCAAACCCTAAACCATAAACCCTAACCCCTAAACCACAAACCCTAAACCCTAAACGCTTTACAAAACGTTAAACCCTAAATCTTTCTAAACCCTAAACCTTGAACCCCTTATAAACCCTAAACCCTTATAAACCCTAAACCATAAACCCTACTAAACCCTAAACCCTAACCTTAACCACAAATTAAATGTACAACTAATCACTAACACATGTATTACTAATTTGTGAAACCCACCAAAAAATGAAAAAAAAAAAGTTGTCAAAAGTATGCCTTGAAGGACGGCAAATCGAAGAGGAGAAAACGCTGAATTTTATGGTGCAATTTTCATGATTTTTCGACTTACCGTTTGTGAGATATTTAATTTTTAAAAATGTGGAGGAGAGAGAATAAAGTGTGGAGGAGAGAGAATAAAGTGACACATGGCAGAAATCTGTTAGTTCCCTCATTCTCACTCAAAATTGGTGTACTCATTTGAACCTTACTCTATATAGGTGATATAGGTGTTGATCTTGCCACTCAAAACAACTATTGCAAGTAATGTTAGGTAGTATTGTATTGGACAAAGTCACGGTGTCGGGCATCGCACGGGTTTAACACTAGTAGTTAATATAAAGTAAAATAATAATTATAATATAGTAGAACCAAATACCTTGTCATCAATGAGTACCGTTTCCAATTTTCCATGCTTGCTACTTACGTTGGGTTATTCTTGTAGCCTTGTGTCCATAATAATAAAACTTTGACACAAATCTTTTGTGAATCATCATCACCATGTATCAGATTCAATGGTGTATAAATATCAGCAGCAGCCATTAAGAGATTGAATTAAGGTTTCAAATAAGTTTGTAATTGAAAAGACTAATATAAGATTATAAGCAAAGGGTGAAATATGATATTCAATATGATCATTGGACCACTAAGTTCCTGTCTTCAATGAAGTTATGCATGGACAGTAACAAACCCACAACAGCTTAAATGATTGGTCACAGTTAACTTTCTCTTTATATGGATCATCTAAAGAAAACGCTATTTATGTTTTCGTTTCATGCATTTGCCTCATTAAAATGGAAGCCTCTAAGTGTTTAAGTTGAACATGTGAAGACATTTTTCTTATCAGCAAGCAACCTTAAGTGTCACACCCCCAAAATCGGTAATCGCGTTTATTAATGGTTTAGCGGAAGCTTTAGTTAATTAGCGGAAGCATTTTAAGTTTACAGTTTAACAGCGGGGGTGCTGACGTTATAATAGTGCATTCACTGTATCAGAGCTTATGATCATACAAAACATATATATATTTAAGATGCCATAGTTAAAGTTATTACAAAAGGGTACGACTTATAAAGTCGTACAAGTAGTAGTGTTGTAGAACAACATAAGTTTTAATAAACACAAGTTCATAAAAGTGGGATTTCGTAAGTATAACCAATGTGATTGGTAATACAAAAGAAATCCAAGTGTCCCAAAAGTGGCATCCTAAATGGTCTGGGTAGCTTACGTCCTTTAATGCATGCGCAGTACCTGAGATCCTAATTCCCTGAAAAACATAGTAAAACGTCAACATTGAATGTTGAGTGAATTCACAGGTTTAATTTATAGTGGTCAAACCAAGTTATGAATAAGTCATTCATTTACAGCAAAACATAATGTTTATAAGTTTAGTAGGAAATACAAGTTATTCTAGTTAAAGAAAACATTTCCTATATAAAGTAAGAATGTTATTCTTACTACAAGTAAATATTTGTGTAGGAAACACAAGTTTAATCATAAACATTTCCTACCAGTTGTATATTTCCAAATAAGTAATCTCAGCAAAATACCATTTCCAAACTAAGTTTGTAGTTTAATAATCGTTGTTAATACAAGTTAATCGTTAAATAGGAAAACAGGTCTATTCAAATATGATAAACATTTCCCATATACTTTGTAAGAAACAACAGTTTATCCAATCAAGGAAAACATTTCTAATTAAATAGTTTGTAGGAAATACATGTTTAACATTTAAGTAAACATTTCCATTTCAAATAGTTTGGTAAAGAGAATCACCTTCTTAAATATAATTAATCGTTTTGTAGGAAACACAAGTTAATCTATTAAGAGTAACATTTCCAAAAGTAGTAATTGGTAGGAAACACACGTTAATTCAATTAAGGATTAACATTCCCTAAATAGTAGTAGTTGTTTGTCATGTAGGAAACATAAGTTTATTCAAAAACATTTCCTATAAAATAATTGCAGGAAAACCAGGTTTATCCAATCAAGGTAAACGTTTCCTTCGAGTAGTCATGTGTCTCGGGAAATACCCTTTCCAAATCAAGTTGTAGTTGTTTTGTTGTGTAGTGGGAAATATAGACTATGATCCCTCTAAGGTGAGCTAGACCTTTAGAGTTAAAGTAACGACACCTAGTACTATAACCAAACCACGACTAGTTGTTTTGTTGTTGCCTCAGTAACACGGTAAGTATACACTCCTCGTTACGACTGCCGTCGTGTGGTTGGAATGACCAACGAGTTATATCCTGGGAGGGTTGTCAAATCGATAGTACTATCTGTATACTCAGTGGCTAGAGTCACCTAGCTAATGGTTATAGGTTGCAAGCACTGGGACTTATGTGCACTACAACTACCTCACGTAAACCTAGGATCGTACCAAGATTCGTTGTCTTATTCCCAAAATGTTGTGAAAACGTTTCATATAGTTAACAGTTGATTTATAAAGCATAAAGCATTTATACAAATCAATTTGATATAAAAGCATGTCAAGCAATTATATAAACAAGTAGCATGTTATAGCACATAGTTCTATGTTTTCCACCCCTGGTTTTAAAAGCATTTAAAACAAGTAAAAGGTAGGGGCTGTGAACTCACTGATAGCGAAGCACGAGCGAGTACAGCAAATAATACACAGTAGTCCGAACGTGCCTCTCAAATACCTAGACACATTTAAATATACTTTACATAAGTATATGGACTAATCGTTAAGTTGAGATGTTTATAACATTTTAGTTGTTGGTGATATTTACGTTGAAATAATCGTTGCGTACAAGTATATATTTACATATACTTATTAGTTGAATATATATATTATAATATATATATATTATTTGTCGTCATTGATTATATATATATACGTATATTATAAAAGTCGCGTATATATATATATATATATATATATATATATATATATATATATATATATATATATATATATATATATATATATATATATATATATATATATAGTTGTCATTGTTGTTGATTATGTTTCCATAAACATAATTATAGTAGTTATAAAAATAGTTTTGTTAAATCGTATATATATGTAGTTTTTATCGTTGTCGTTTATGTTTTAAAAACATAATTATAGTTGTTGTAAACTAACATCTTTCATTTATAGATATATAAATGAATACACTTTGTCAAATGCCGTATCTATATATATATATATATATATATAAGTCGTCGATATCCATTTATCGTTCGCATTAAAATTGTAACTCGTTCTATATTGATATGATCCGATTTAAACTTGCGTTTTGAGATTGTTTTATCCATTGGGCTTTGGCCCAAAAAGTTTGGACCATTAATAAGTCCAAATAGTTCGGCCCCATAACGAGGCCCAATAGCCGCGGCCCAATTACAATGACTAAATTATTTTAGCCCATTAACAAATTATAAGTTTTTGGCCCAACATAAATGAACATCATTTGGCCCATTATATATTAGTTAGATCTAGCCCAATAGATTAGGCCCAGTAACTAATTAACTTACTTGGCCCAATTAACATTTACTCACCTGGCCCATTTGTTCAAAAACCAGAAAATGAAATAAAAACAGGTCACAGGACTCGAACCTGTGACCTTTCCCTTAATAGCTAGCGATCTAACCACTAAGCTATGTGTTACATATTAGTTTTTAGATGTAACAAATTATATTTATGTGTTTGTTTGCTATTAAAACTAACAAGACCCATAAGGGTCTCTCACATCTCCCTTTTACAGCAAGAATAGAACCAGCCGTTTGATCAAAATTTTATATACAATCATTTATCTTAGTTTTGTTTTGTTCTAATCGTTCTTACAGATTAAATCAACCACAAATCACAACTAATTACACAAGTTTAAACTTTCGATCCTACCATTTATATATGATTTTACTTTTGATACATATTGCCATTTTTGGTTTTATCAAAAAATACAGAATATCTATAATCAATTGTGTAACTAAACTCTTGACAATAAGATGATTGTCAAAAAAAAACTCAGATTACAATAATCGGATGAAGAGAAGTGTGAAATAGTGAATCAATGAATCAGAAACCCTAATCTTCTTATTTTATATATGAATCTTCAAATGTCAACAATAGTCCTTGATCTTTTGCTAGTCTTCACTTCAATATCAGCTTTTATCACCGACTTTAGCTTAGACCTTGCAGTTCCAGATAATACAAACGAGTCCCTCATGTTTCCACTTTATTAATATAAACCTGAAACAAATCTAGAATAACCACAAATAAGAAATTACTAAGATAAGCTTGATCTTAATTATATAAATTTAACATCCCCCCTCAAGCTTATCTTGATATAAGTCCACCAGTCCCAAATGTTGGCTCAAAAAATTGTGTTGAGTTACACTCAACCCTTTTGTCAATATATCTGCTAGTTGTTGTTCAGAAAAAACCTTATGAGTTCTAATAACACCTGCTGCTACTTTTTCTCTTATAAAATGAACATCAATTTCAAAATGTTTAGTTCTCTCATGAAATACTGGATTAGCAGCCAACTGTATAGCAGAACTATTATCACAAAATAAGTCAACTGGAAGATTAACTTTAACATTTAAGTCATTTAGAAGATTTTTGAGCCAAATAATTTCACAAGCAGTTGTTGCCATGGCCCTATATTCTGCTTAAGCAGAAGACCTAGCAATGGTTGCTTGTTTTTTACTTTTCCAAGAGACTAAAGAATCACAAAAATAAACCAGATAACCAGTTACTGATTTTCTGTTTAGTTTACATTTGCCCCAATCAGAGTCACAATAAGACTTTAAAGTGAAACCATTACCTTTCACCATTTGAATGCCCTTACCTGGAGCACCTTTTAGATACCTTAGAACTCTAAATGCAAGATCAGAATGTGACTGCAATGGTGCATGCATGTATTGACTAAGAACATGAACAACAAATGAAATATCAGGTCTAGTGAGGGTTAAGTATATTAACCTTCCTACTAATTTCTGATACTCAGTAACATTTGTCAATAACTTATCCTTATCACTTGGTTCACATGAAACACACAAATTTGGTTCAATAGGAGTATTTGCAGGTTTACATCCTAACAAACCATAATCATTTAGTAACTCTAAACAATATTTCCTTTGAGACATACAAATACCCTTTTCATTATTCAACACTTCTATTCCTAAGAAATATTTCAACTTTCCAAGATCTTTAATCATAAACTTTGATTTCAAGAACAGTTTGAACTTCTCAATTTCATTCACACTATTTCCAGTAATAACAATGTCATCCACATAAACAAGAAGAGCAATAAAAACATTGTTATCATTTTTGACATACAAAGAATAATCAAACATACTCTGCTTAAAACCATTCTCCAAAAGAGCAGAATTTAATTTCTCATTCCATTGCCTTGGAGCTTGTTTTAAACCATATAAAGATTTATTTAACTTACACACTTTATCACCACAATCAGAAAAATAACCCTCAGGTAACTTCATATATACTTCCTCAGTTAGATCCCAATATAAAAAAGCATTGTTAACATCTAATTGAAACAAGGGCCAATCATTTTGAACAGCAAGAGTGATAATGCACCTAACAGTAACATGTTTAACAACAGGTGAAAAAGTTTCATCATAGTCTATTCCTTCCTTTTGACTATATCCTTTAGCTACAAGTCTAGCATTGTATCTGTCAATCTCTCCATTGGCCTTATATTTTATTTTATAGATCCACTTACAACCAATAGGTTTTCTATTAGAAGGTAAGTTAGTAACAACCCATGTATTATTCCTATTTAATGCCTCCATTTCTAAATTCATTGCTTCTATCCAGTTATTATCTTTACAAGCCTCATTATAAGACTTAGGTTCAACAGTTTTATTCAAGTTAGAAACAAAACAGAAATTTTCAGCACTTAACAGAGAATAATTAACAACTCTTTCAACACCATACTTAACTTTACCCTCTACAACAAAATCATCAAATTTAGGTGGCAAATTAGTACTTCTAGATGACCTTCTTAAATTTACAATTTGATCTGAATTTCCCTCAGAATTAGAATTATCATCAATTGGTGTTGCTGTGTGACTATGATCATGACCATTATCAACACTACCATCACCATCATTATTTTCTGGTGTTGCTGTGTGACTATGATCATGATTATTATCAACACTGCCATCACCATCATTTTTTTCTCTATGATCATCATTGGGATCAGAATACAACATTTTATCAAAAAAATTAATATGATTAATATTGTCATGACAAGTCTCTTTTTCAAATGATTTCATCTTAAATGGAAAGACAGTTTCATAAAATTTCACATCTCTAGAAAACAACACATTTTTATTCTCAAGACTAAAAAGTTTGTATCCTTTTTTAACATTAGAAAAACCAATTAACACACACTTTTCAGACCTGCTACTAAACTTGTCATTTGGATTTAAAATAGCAGAAAAACAAAGACAACCAAAACATCTTAAATGTGAAAGATTAGGTTCCTTTTTAAAAACTTTTTCATAAGGAGTTTTTCCACCAAGCACGGAAGAAGGAGTCCTGTTAATCAAATAGCATGCAGTTAAAATGCATTCACTCCACATATTCAAAGGTAATCCCCCCTGAAACATAAGAGCTCTTGCTACATTTAGCAAGTGCCTATGTTTCCTTTCAACAACCCCATTTTGTTGGGGAGTGTATGCACAAGAAGTCTGATGTAATATACCATTTTTAGATACAAAATCAATCATTCTGTTATTCACAAACTCTGAACCATTATCACTTCTTAATATTTTTACTTTCTTTGCAAATTGAGTTTCAATCAGACTAACAAAATTACAAACATTTGCATACACTTCCTCTTTAGACTTTAACAAAAAAATCCAAACAGCTCTACTAAAGTCATCAACCACAGTAAGAAAATATTTATATCCTTCTTTACTTTGAATTCTAAAAGGTCCCCACAAGTCTAAGTGAACTAGTTCACCAATACTTGTGGTTTTGTGATCACTTATTGGAAAAGGGTCTCTACTTTGTTTAGCTTTATGACAAATATCACAGGGATCAGTTTTAATCTCATTATTAAATCCCAATTTTCCCTTTAAAACTACAAGAACTTGATCTGAAGGATGACCAAGTCTTGCATGCCAGATTTGTTTAGATACATAACAAACAGCGGAGTTATATGACCTACCAACACAACGCACATCATTTTCATTAAACAGATATAAACCACCAGATTGTCTACCAGTCCCCACTATCATCCCTAGCATCAAGTCCTGTATATAACATGTAGACTCATCAAACTTAACAGACATTTTACTATCTCTAGACAGTTTATGAACAGACAATAAACTTACACAATACTCAGGAACAACAAGAACATCAAAAAGAGTAACATTCTTAGTTAACTTTAAATTTCCAATTTTATGTATTCTTGCTTGAGTTCCATTTGGATGTCCCACAGTTAATTTTAAATCAAACACATCAACAATATTAGTTAAACCTTTTTCTGAATATGTCATATGTTGATTTGCCCCAGAGTCTATAATCCATCCCTTACTAACATGCTTTGTTTTATCAGATAGATTTGAATTAAAAAATTTCTCAAAATTAATGTTAAACAAAATACTAAAATTGAATACAGTACCTGCCATGTTGGCATGTGCACTTATAGTGGGCTTATCATTAATCAAACTTAACAACTTCATCATCTGTTCATTAGAAAACACCATAGGAGTAGTGCTAGTGCTTGCTTCTTCTGAAGCAGCAGCATGATTAGAAACAGATTTAAAAGCACTTTGCACATTTGACTGTTTGTTACTAAAACTATTCTTTTTATACCCAGAAGGATAACCCACAATTTCAAAACATCTATCAACAGTGTGTCCTATTTTTAAGCATTTTGTACATTTAAGATTAGGATTAGGACCCCTATTGTAGTTATTATTGTAACTGCTCCTATTATTTCTATTATTAGTTTGAGCAACAAAAGCAGTTGATTGAATTCTTTTATTACCCTCTACACCAGACACACCCCTGTGTGATTCATCTCTTGACAAAATAGCATAAGCAGCTTTTACATCAGGTAAAGGTTCTCTTAATAACAGATTACTTCTCACAGACATGTAACAATCATCTAACCCCATCAAAAACTGCATCAACTTTAAAACTTTTGTATGTTCATTTAAATTTGCAGCTGCAGCACATGTGCAATTAGGTAAAACTATCATTGCATCATATTGTTTCCAAAGACTGTTTAAAGAGTGATAATAATCAGAAAGAGAATTTCCATTTTGTTTTACTGAATTTATCTTTTGATGCAGATTAAAAATAATAGATCCATCAACTTTATCATATGTTTCTTTAAGTTCAATCCAAACTTGTGATGCAGTAGATGAAAAAATTTGCCCAAAATATAATTCTTCAGATATAGACCCCAAAATCCAAGACAACACAACAGAATTACACCTATCCCATTGTGTAGCTAAAACATCATTGGTTAAACTTTTTTCAACTGTACCATCTATAAATCCAGTTTTGTTTTTAGTTCCTAAGGCCAGAAGCATAGCTCTACTCCATGTATTGTAGTTTTCAGTACCTTTAAGTTTTATATTAATTAAAGGTGTACCAGTTGTTGTGTCACTAGCATGTAAATATAATGGATCACCAAAATCTAATTTGTTAATAAGTGTAATCTCATTTTGATCCGCCATATCACCCCCAAATAATGCAAGCATACACCAAACAAACAACTAGTTAATATTCTCAATAGAACACAAAAACTAAACTATGAATAATTCTATAAGATAACATAGCAGAACACACAAATAAACACAAGTAATTACCAAATTTTGACAACTAGATATCAATCAACCAAACACAAATAAAATGCACGAATATATCAAATACCAGATAAACACTTAATCACAGAATCAGGAAATAATAAGATGTGAGTTAGAAGTTCCTCACAGAGTACTCCGTGCAAAGCAATAAGAAAAGAAGAATATCACAGCGGAAGACAGAAGTTGTGTTCTGGAACAGCCAAGAACACCAGATCAGAAACCCTAGAATTAGAGTTTCAACCAGAAATTAGGGTTTCAATTTGAAACCACAATCGATCAACAATACAATCACCACAAGCCTCCAATCGATCTCGATCAGACGCAAAATCAGATGCGAAAATCTAAATCGTTGTTCGTGAAAACCCTTACAACAATCCTCGAGAGAACAGCAGAAAAAATACACCGATCAAAGCAACCAGAGCTCTGATACCATATCAAAAAATACAGAATATCTATAATCAATTGTGTAACTAAACTCTTGACAATAAGATGATTGTCAAAAAAGAAACTCAGATTACAATAATCGGATGAAGAGAAGTGTGAAATAGTGAATCAATGAATCAGAAACCCTAATCTTCTTATTTTATATATGAATCTTCAAATGTCAACAATAGTCCTTGATCTTTTGCTAGTCTTCACTTCAATATCAGCTTTTATCACCGACTTTAGCTTAGACCTTGCAGTTCCAGATAATACAAACGAGTCCCTCATGTTTCCACTTTATTAATATAAACCTGAAACAAATCTAGAATAACCACAAATAAGAAATTACTAAGATAAGCTTGATCTTAATTATATAAATTTAACAGGTTTCCAAGTGTATTATCATCATCACCAACATTTTCGTTTTTGCTTAGTTTCCATTTCGCTTTACGTTTCAATCATTCACAAAATAGAGTATTAACTTAATAACACAAGATTTTATGGAATAAAATGAGAAAGAATTGTGCTCACAGTGAAGATAATGATGGTATAGAGATGATAATGATGGAATTATTGTTATTATTATTTAAGTTATTAAATTAAATTGTTGATGGAGCTGAAGGTGCCCTGCTTCTGCTTGTTGCTTCCGATTGAATAAGAAATGGAGAGGAAATTTGAGGAATTGAATTATTGTAGTTTGAGTGTTGTGTTTGATCAGTAGGTGAGGGAGTATATATTATTTGGACACGGAGTGAGTTTCAACGAGGATACGGGCTTCAACAGGAATTGGTCTCTCCATTATTGATGTGTTAGTTGGTATTTTTAACCCGTTAATTTCGTGTATGGGTATAATTAGTGGTACCCCGTGTACCAATCAATTATTCGTTAGTTTAATTTATATTTTAAACTTAATAATTGATATTTATAAAAATGAAATATTTTATTAAAATCATTAATAAAATTGGTTACAGTAGAAGTACTGTACGGTGAAATTGCGTGCCAGATTTCAGTCAAATTTGAAATTTATATTTTGAAGTAATGTTCCAAATACTAAAACAGTAACGGGAAAATAAATACTTTTATTATTTTCGACATTTAGGTACGTTTTATAATTGTTTCTGTTCGTGTATAACGCGTCCTAAATAGCAGTCTAAAGGTTTCCGTTTTATTTTTGTTCTAATACTTTTCTATAATAATTTCAAACAAAAATTATTCAAAAGTATTTTGAAGTTCTTTTTGGAACTTTATGATTCGCGTTTGATACATTTAATATAAAACGTATAAGTTATTATATTATTTCAATAATATAAATATCTAATATTTGTAATTAAAAATTTTCGAATTATTAATTATTTCGTATCACCAACTATATTGTATTCAGTTTGTCGAGTTTAATATATTCATTTCGTACGTAATTATATATACATATAACTACAAGTCTAATACGTCACGTATCACATAGTAAGTTTCACAAAACTTTACACATAAAAATCGTTTTGAATTCACTAATCAGGGAATTACTCTAGGTAATGCATGCAATTAAGAAAGGATTAATACCCTAAATGGAGGATTGTCACATTAAGCATCTTAACATAACCCATGATTTCGTTATGAGAATCCCCACCAAGTGAACACCTTGAGTCATAGCAACTTAACCCCTTTGTAATCGGCTAAAGAGTGATTTGTAGACTCACAAAAAAGAAAAACTCAAAAATATTAGCACAACAGGCTCAGAAGAGCAGGCTGCAAAAATTATATAGTAGCCTAAAGACTAAATCAAATGAATTAGTTATTATATCAAAGACCTATGTTTATGCTTTACTAGCTTATGTACACACAAAAACTCAATAGTAAGCTTAGCTCAAAGCACTCACTTGACTCAAATCTTCGCACAAGTATCGTTCTTTTCACCCATCATGGACTAGTATATATATACCAGCTATTGCAATTATCCAATTGAATATTTCTTTCGTCCTTCATAAGTTGTAACTTCATGTACACAGCTATGATGCATCTTTCATAAATGTTAAAGAGCAATACATTAGTACCTCTTATGGGTAAATCATCCATCATCTCTTTTGGCACTCAGCATCTCCATTTTTGTTTGTTTTGGAATAGGGAACTTGATCCAATCTTTCTTGCATCATCCCAAATCTTGTCTTTGTCTTCCATGAGTTGTGCATCTCACCATACAAGGATATTCGTCATTTGTAGCTAGAAGACTCCATAAGGTTTTCTTAATGTATTTTAGCTTAACCCTCAGATGAAGTTCATTTAGCCGGCTTATCGACAAATTCCTTCGAATATTAATTTCATCGATGGTATGCACCCTTTCTATATATGCTCCACATGATTATTTTGTCACACTTGGCCTACTATAATTAAACTTCTAGCTTCAAACCTTATTGGAGAGTTTCTTTTTCAACAAAAATAATTTTTAATATCCTGATCAAACTCTGAATTCTTTAATCCTTGGCATCATTTTCATTTTAAAGTTTATTACAGTTTTGCCTTAAAACTCAAAATCCTGCAATGCTAAGACAATTACAATATTCCAAAGAAAGATCACAAGAATCTAAAACTGATCCATCAATATCGATCTTTAAAAATCTTTTTTTTTCCTACTCTTAGCCGTATACTAATACCATATATACCGCAACCTCCTTTGAAAACACACACACAAAAATGAACACAGTTACCACAATTGAGAAGAAGCCTCATGTCATCTGTGCCCCACTACCAGCACAAAGCCACATAAAGGCCATGCTAAAACTTGCAGAGTTTCTCAACCACAAGGGACTCCAAATAACCTTTGTTAACACAGATCATATGCACAAGCGCTTGCTCAAATCTGGTGGTCCCCACTGCCTCGATGGTTCATCAAGTTTCCGATTTGAAACAATTCCTGATGGCATTTCTCACACTACTGAAGATGACGATGGCTCAGTACCACTCCTGCATTATGTTGAAACCACCTTCTTGACTCCTTTTCTTGATCTTGCAAACAAACTTCCAACTCCTCCTACTTGTATCATTTCTGATGGTTTCATGTCGGTTTTTACTATCGAAGCTGCACAAAAGCTAGGAATCCCCATCATGCTCTACTGGACACTTTCTGCTTGTGGCTTTATGGGTATTTACCATATCCAATCCCTCATCGAGAAAGGACTTACACCACTTAAAGGTTTGCTTTCTATGTATATTTTAGATAGATAAAAGGGTAAAAGTAAAAAAAAAACCCATAATACTTTCTGAAATGTACACATGTGCGCGTTGTACTTTGTAAATACTCAAAGTGACCAACATACCTTCAAATTTTATTCGTAGGTGCACAGCGGGTAAAACATAGAGTACAAGTGTTTAAAATTTTTTATCTTGCTTGTACTTTATGCTTTATTGGTTGTATATTGTGCACTTTGGAACAAGATTTGAAAGTATATTGCCCACCTTGAAACAAAATATTGAAAGTTCGTTGCACACAATGAGTATTTAACAAGTATATTGCGAGCATGTGTACATTTTGAAAAGTAATGGGTTTCTTTTACCTGTTACCTACGATAAAATTTCATGAAAGGATAATGTACTATAGGCTGATGTGTATTTGGGGTTATCCTATTTCACTTTTTCCTAACGAACGTCTCCAAAACTTATTACATACTTGTACATTTATTGCATAAAAGGGTAACATACTTGTGTCAACAAAAGTTATAAGTTATCCATTTTTTAGGTGACATGAAGTCCACAACAAATAAACATTAGCCTATAGGTCATTACCTTCCTTCCTTATTCCCCTTCTAATATGCCATCTCTTTTTAAGTATACAAAATGGAATAATAGTGGTCATTCATGTATACAGATGAAAGTTACTTGACAGATGAATTTTTGGGAACTATTATTGATGGGGTTCCGGGAATGGAAGGAATACGAATAAAGGACTTGTGTACCATCCTTCAGACTACCGATCCAGACGATTCTGTATTGAGAATTTGTGTCGAAGCCACACAAAATTCCAACAACGTTTCATACAATCTCTTCCACACGTTTGATGCTTTAGAGCCTAGTATTGTCAATGCTCTCTCATCCATGTTTTCTCAAGTTTACACCGTTGGCCCAATGCAGTTGCTGCTTAATCAAATACCAGAAAAACAAAAACAGACACGGATGTCAAATTTATGTTCATATAGCTTATGGAAAGAAGAACCCGAGTGTTTTGAGTGGCTCCAATCCAAGGAACCAAAGTCTGTCATTTATGTGAATTTTGGAAGTTCTACACTAATGTCTAAAGAAGATCTCATAGAATTCGCTTGGGGACTTGCTAATAGCAACCACTATTTCCTTTGGATAATACGGTCTAATTTGCTCGTAGGAGAATCTGCAGTTTTGCCTCCTGAATTTGAGGAACATATAAAAAATAGAGGCTTTATAGCCAGCTGGTGTTCACAAGAAAAGGTCTTGAACCACCCCTCAATTGGAGGTTTCTTGACTCATTGTGGTTGGGGTTCCACCATCGAGAGTTTGTCGGCTGGAGTGCCAATGATATGTTGGCCTTATTTGTGGGACCAGGTGACTAACTGTCGGTATATATGGAAGGAATGGGAGGTTGGATTAGAAATGGAAAAAAATGTGAATAGGAAGGAAGTTAAAAAACTTGTTCAAGAGTTGATGGGAGAAAAAGGTGACAAATTGAAAAACAAAGCAATAGAGTGGAAGGAAAAGGCTCTTGCAGCAACATGTCCTAATGGTTCATCGTCATTAAGTGTAAACAACCTTATTGAGAAAATCATTAAGCTGTCAAGGAACTAAAAAGTTCTCGTATGATATGTTTGAAAGAGGGGCAACTACAAAGAGGGTGAAAAAGTGTACACTACTTTCTTTTAGGCATAATTATGTATTTTGCAGTGTTTGAAGAGTCTATGTATTATTTTATGTTGCTTATGTGCTAAATGGTCATGTCTAGTTTTTAATATGTCACTTCTTTATCAGTTTAATTTTTTTTTGATCTGTTATCAACGGGTACCTTGATTGTTATATATCAAATTTGATATTTTCTTTGGTTCCTTGTAACCGGTAAGATCACGCATCTATGTTGCATCTTTCATAAATATCAGTAGAGATCGAGAAGTATTCTAATACCTCTGAATTATGGGAACATCGTTTACTTACTGATCATTTTGGCAATCATCATCATCCCCGTTTCCTTGTGTTTGAAACATGAAAGTTGATTTAGTTAATTTATCACTCTGTTTGTAGTTGCCCCTCCTTCAAATATATAAATAGTTGTGGACATTTTGAAATTCGAATGGTTTTTAATTGTCTGTATTCTTAGGGATGAGAATTAAATCTTTTTGATTAAATTTTGTGCCAAAATATAAATGTTATTTCTTTTTAGAAAAAAAAAACCCCAAAAAGTTAAAAAAATCCTACTTTAATATGGCTGTACAACAGCTATGATGGGATTTAAGCTGCTGGTGATCTTTACAAATGCTGCAATGCTAAGTGGTTCCTAATACTGCAGCAAATGCGAAGGTTCTGATGTCGACTTTCTCTCTTCTATGAAATATGTTAGTTAATTATATTGTAAATCATAATTGTTAATTTGCTGCTTCAAAGCCGAGCATTGATGGTTCACTCTTGGACACCATAGGAATGTCATTTGAAAGCAGGTGGTCATCAGTTTTATTTGACTGCTCATACCTTTATATGCTCATCTTCCTTGCTATTTGGCTATTCCTCTACCATATTCTATGCAGCAAGCAAAAAAAAAGTGTTATTTAGCAGAGATTATTGCCCGATGTTGATTGCTCAATGGCAAGATGCTGTTACTAGGAAAGATACGGTGGAAACCTTCCCCTTTCAAGACAAATACCATCTTTTTTTTTAATAGGCAAACCTACAACCTATCTCACCTATTATGTACAATCACGCATATTATATATACACTGTCTCAAGTGAGACTTGAAACCACAATCTCTTAGTTGATGGGCTCCTCCCATGCCACTAGGCCAAATGCCGTTTGTAAAACTTAGTCAGTTATGTTTCTTAGAAATAAGAAATTTATGGTACTTTGGCAATGTATACTATTATTGATCAATTGCATGTTGATGCAGAATGGAGGAAACCTGACCATACCGGATGACAGATTTCTTCATGAAGTTGCATATATACTATGGAAGGCCCCAAAGTATGGAGCCTGAGTGACAGCTTTGTTCTGATTACTAATGGTTCAAGTAGGTTGACTTCCCCATATATAAGGTTGTTTTTCGTGTTCTATCTACCTGAGTATGACACTGTTTGTACTTTGCATAATTAGTTGTTTGTCTATTATTATGTTATTACACTTAATAAACGGATTTCCTATATGCTTTTCTTTCCCTAATAATAATACCAAAACAAGCAATGGTTGCTTTGCATGTTTTTATTTGCATGTGTGTTTGTCGGGATGTTTTACTACTTGTTTCTCAGATGATACACGATTAGTTGCATCTGAACTTGTTATAAAGGTAAGCATCGTTTGTGATTATAATATATTTATCAAGTTAGGTGCTAGCAGCACATCCGATATCTCTGTATTTAAAAGACTCGATGGAACATGACATATTATCTACATTCTAATTATAATCTGTTTAGACTTACATTTCGATTTGGATTATATGATATGAATCATCAGATAAAACATAACAAGTTGTGACATTTGCTGTCTGAGTGGGTTACGAGTTCTGCTTTCCCAAGAAGAAAAATAAATAAAGGGTTATTCAATCTTGTCGGCTACATACTGGTTCCATTTGTTCCGAGTTATGCAACATTTATGGTAAATGACTAATGTATGCAACCATAACGGCTAAGTTGTCTCGAAGTAGGTAATATGCTAACCCGTAACCGGTTGTGCCGGTAAATTTGAGTACGTGTCTTAAGTGTTTAGTTAGCAAAATTTCAGAATTATTTCACCATTTACCAACATGGTTTTACAATTAACGAAACCCTAAATTTTTTTTCTTTGAAATTCTGTTACTTATTTTGACATTTTGTTCAAGATAGTTGTAGTAGGGAGTTAATAACAGTATTATTATTTTTGGTAATGAGTGAAAACCCTCAAATTTTGAAAATTAGAAATATCGTTAGAATTATGTTACTTATTTTGACAATTTGTTCAAGATCGTTGTAATAGGGAGTTAAAAATGGTATTATTTTTTTTTTTTTTTGTAATGAGTGAAACCCCCAAATCCCGAAACCCTAATTTTGAAAATTAGAAATATCGTTAGAAGTTTTGACATTTTGTTGTAAATCGATGTTTGTTATTTTGACGTTTTGTTGTAAATCGATGTAATAGGTTGTTAAAAACATTTTGATTTGTTGTTCATAGTGATAGTGATAGTGATAGTGAAAATCTCAAAATTTGAAACCCTAATTTTGTTTGCGTAATTTTCAGGATGAGGCTTTTGACTGTTACGTTTCACCATGAAAGGTCTTTCTTCCCGAATCTACTATCATACCTCAACGGTGATGCTAATCAAATGAATGACGTGGACTACACTGATTTGTCTTTTGAGCAGGTTTTTGAACATCTTTCCATGTTTACTAATGCACCTGTTAAACAACTATACTATTGCATTTCTGGCTTTTCACTAAAATGGGGTTAAGAGAAATCAAACATGATGGTCACTTTCATGAATTTCATAGGGTGGCATATGGTAAGGGGGTAAGGTAGATTTGTACACAGAAATGTTCTGTCATGGTTGGCCACTGATACCAGGGTTAATGAGTTGCCTTCAGATGATGAAGACTCTGATATCGAAATTGAGGATTGTGACACCCACCAAATTAGGACTAGTGAATAGTACCTAATCCCCTATAATACATGTAATTAGTTCCTAGATTAGGCTAATTAATGTATCATTATATATATTGTTGAATATATATATATCTCTATGCGATTTGATTTAAAACGTATACATTTCAAATCGAATGTAATTCGATACAATTAATACGGACGTTGGTGAACACATTTATTAAATAATATAACGTTATTTAATAACACTATTTTATCATAAATATTATTTTGATAATATTTCGTAATTATTTCATATCGTATAAGTAACGTTTACACGACAAAGATAAACGAACGCGCAATTAATCGAAACGAACATAAGTTATATTTTATAACTCAATTTCAAAGTATTTGATGAAATACTTCAACAAAATATCGGATAATTATTCGTATTTTAGAACACATATTTAAACGCGTGTAATATTATTTAAACGTTTAAACGACCGGGGAAACGAACACCGCACGGAGCGCAAACGCAGGAAGGAAAAATTGAGCCAACCACACATGGGTGGGGCCAATGTGGGCCGGCTCTTTCATCACCACCCCCACCCTCACCTTGTAACTTACACAACACACTAACACAAACACATACTCCACCTCCATTCTCTCTCTAACCCTCAAAACTCTCTCATCTCTCTCTCTAACACCACCACCGCCGGCCACCCCTAAAACCACCATCAAAACCCATTAAAAAGCTTAGCTCATTTGGAGAAAAAAGAACCGCGACGTCAAGGGCTACACATCTATCTTTTCGGAATTCTCTCGCGTTAAGTGGTAAGAACCCCGACACTTTCGAAAACTCTTGCATTTCGTTTATTTTGCTTGATTGTTGTTCATCTAGCTTTGTAATGTCCAAATATGTGATTAAAACTTGATTTCGGAAACTTTGTCGGAAAATGTCAGTTTTGGCCATTTTAAAGAAAACGACACCTCGAACACAACCGACACAAACTAATAATTTTTACGAACTCTGGTAACCATCTTAAAACTTGTGTAAAAGTTTCGGACCAAACCATAGTCGTTTAACCCCTTTTCCGACACCTCGACACCTGATCAGCGCGTTATGTCGTAGAGGCTCTGGGCCATCTGCGACATAAGACCTAATGTCGCACCCTTAATCCTCAGCGAGAACCAGCGACGCAAACCTTTATGTCGCAGAACCATCAGCGACTACGAACTAGCGACACGAGACCCTATGTCGCAAGCAGATTACAATGTCGCAGTAGCGACACAACACCTTATGTCGCATTAAATTGAGGATGTCGCACATAGCGACACAAGACCTATGTCGCAGTCATGACCTGCGACACAACGGCCTATGTCGCACTAAATCCACAATGTCGCATATAGCGACACAAAGCCTTATGTCGCACAAACCAGAACCTTGAAAACTCAATTTTTACTAAGTGTCAAGACCTGAAAATTTATCACTTAACGATGACCGAATTCAGATTTTAAATGCGTTTTTCACTAAAGCAATATAGTAGAAATAAAAATTTTTCGAGCTGACTTGGCATCTCGACCCCGGCCAGGGGCTCTGCCCCTTGGACTGTGACACCCGTCAAATTATGACTAGTAATTAGTGCATAATCATCCATAATACATGTAATTAGTTCTGTGTTAGGCTAATTAATGTATCAAGTAATATATATTGTTGAATATATACAATTATGCGATTTGATTAAATCATACACATCTCAAATCGAATGTAATTCGGTTCAAATAATACGGACGTTGGTGAACAATTTTATTAAATAATATAACATTATTTAATAGCTCTATTACATTACAAATATTACTTTGACAATATTTCCAGATTATCTCGTGTCGTATAAACAAGGCCTACTCGATTAAAAATTGTTAAACGCGCAAACAATTGAAACAAATTTAAGTTATATTTTATAACTCAATTACTAAGTATTTGATGAAATACTTCAACTAAAAATATCGAGTACTTATTTGTATTTTAAAACGTATACTTAAACGCGTATAAAATTATTTAAACGTTTAAACGGTCGGGGAAACGAACACCGCACGGAGCGCAAACGCAAAGGATAAAATTTGGGACATACCCACATAGGGTGGGCCCCACCAAATCGGCCCAAGGTGAGGTCATCACCTCCCCAACTCATTTCTCATCTCACACAAAACACACACACACATACTCATTCATCTCTCTCTCTTTTTCTTCATCACCACCACCACACTACCATCACCTTCAACCATCAAAAAGCACCACCAAACCACCATAAATCATCAAGTCCGTTTGGAGAAAAACGTCCACCTCGCAACGATCTACATTTCTATCTTTCCGGATTTCTCTCGCGTTAACTTGTAAGATTCCCGACACTTTCGAAAACTTTTAGATTTTCGATTTATTTTAGTTGTATGTTGTTAATCTAAGCTTGTAATGTCCAAATATATGTTTAAATCTTGTTTTCGGAACATTGACGGAAAATGTCGGTTTTGGTCATTTTGTGAAAACGACGCCTAAAACGACTCTCGACACAAAGTAATGGTTTTTATTAGCTTACTGAACCAAAATATGGGTTGGGTAAAAGAATAAGACCATGTAGTGGTCGTTAAACACATTTTCGACAAGTCTAGAAATCGACCAGACATAAGTGACGTACAGCCAGATCCAGTATAGCGTCACTTCCTTAAGTGACGCATTAAGTGTCGCGAAAAGCCCTAATCTTGCGTCACTTGCCTAAGTGCCGCCAAAGACCCTCTTTTTGCGTCACTTGCCTAAGTGTCGAAATATCAATACCGGCACTTGTACCCGACACTTGCTTAAGTGTCGCCCCGAAATCGATTTGCAATCTACCGACACTTATTACCGACACTTGCCTAAGTGTCGCCCCTTATGCGTCACTTCCCCAAGTGACGCCACTAATTCAAAACTTACCATTTTATGCGACACTTCTTGAGTGTCTCCTAAACCCTTAGTGACGCTATAAGTGACGCTAAAAACAGAAAGTTTACAAACTATTTTTATACAAAGTGTCGAACTTGTATATCCTCAAACCTTTACACGATACGACTTATAAAACACATTGGAACATACTTTTAAGTATAACACTTCGAAATCATAATGATAATGTTGAGATTATTATTACAAACAATCACCAACGGGCCGTACACGTTTTCAAAACTCAATCAAATCAACCAAATCGTAGTCATTTGAACATTCTAGTTGGACGAACAACTACAAAGGTAGTCTTTATAGATACCTACTCACGTTTATAACCATCGCGTGTCGTGGACACCCTCAGGTTACAAGTCTTCGGACATCACTACTCGGCTAATCAACTCAAGTTTATTAAGTTAAACTCTCAAGACTCAGGTGAGTCTCATAGCCCCTATTTTACTGTTTTCATCAGGGGTGTGATGCATTGCTCGATTTATTTACATGTGAACGCAAGTACAATCAAAATCAAATACTACATGAGTTGTTTTCAACTAATCAATTTAAAGTCCTCCACAAACATAGTTTGGTAATACATCTGTAGCATGAATGTTAGTATATGATATCATATAGGATTGACAATCCTCGTCCGGGTTAGCAAGCACTAACTGATCAAACGGACGTATTAGCATTTGGGTAGACGAGTGTAGATTAGGCACTCGTAGGAGGCACCTCGATCGGGATTCCTTCATTGGACCCGACCCTCAAGTTAAGCTCAGACTATGTGCTCATGGCTGTATAACTTTTATTTTGCTTAATTGCATTTTAAATTCAATTAAATCTTGCGGTTCATACAATATGTTTTGACATACAAACATGTGAGCTCACCAGCGTTTCGCTGACCCATTTTAGCATGTATCACAGGTACTCAGCAGTAGTTTGGACTGCCCAACATGATACTTAGCTCGTGTCATCATGCAAACAATCAGAGATTTAGCTGCATTATTATATTTTGTATATATTAATTATGTATGTAAATCTCTCCATTTCAAACCGAGCTAATGTAATTATAAATGTTGACGTAAACTTTTGTTTAATCAATACAAATTGTAAAACGACGCATTTAGTGGTCGTTCATTATATATCTTATGTGCTGTGATTATTGTATTTGGTCGCGCCCCGACCCAATTCGCTTCCGCAACCCGAAATTGGGGGTGCAACAGATTGGTATCAGAGCCTAAGGTTATAGTGAACTAGGTTGCATTTAGTGGGCCTAGACTATGACCGTTAGGCAGTATTCCCTATTAGGCATGACTAGTTCAGAGACCACGTCATACGAATTTAATTTAACATTGCCCGATCAACTATGTACAATTAAATGATTATGACGTGAGATCTGAAAGGGGTTATGGCTGAACAGGATACACTAGTTGACTCTGACCTCGAGAGAACCGGGACTTAACTTTGTCTGTGCTAGACGCTCAATAGGCTATTAGGTGATATTATGTATATACATAGATAGGCCTCCCTACAAATCTTAGGCTATATTATATATGTATTATATGAATATAGGCCTCATTCTCTCTAACGCTTTGTCTCAGAAATGGCAAACACACCACCCAACTCATCATGCTCTCATCCGTATGGATCATGAAACTCAAGGGTAGCTAGGAGGAACACTGGATTGCCTCGAGCTAGCCCATATCCCGCTCAAAACAATCTCAATAACCAGTCTCATAGGCAAGAAACATCTAGCCAATGGCGATAGTTATCAAATCGACTTAACACCTGGAGGGACGAGGAAGGAATCCGACTCCCCACATCGAACGGAGGGTCCTCCAACATGGAAGTCTCTCCCTATACTCAAGAGCCTGCTCACTTCACTGTACCTGTCTTAGCTGCCAGGGTACACCGTCACAAGCAGCGACTTCACGATATGGATATCGAACTGCAGGAGACTAACGAAAACTGGAGACTCACATCACTCGAACGTATCAATCAAGTCTCTGAAGATCATGAAAACACTACTAGCAACATGAACATTCTTCAAAACCAATTAGGAGAAACCATCGAAACCATGGAGGTAGTCCACAACCAAGTGATTGGTAATCGAAACGAAATCTCCATCCTACAATCAAGGTTGAATCAGTGCGAGACACGCCTGAGGGAAACTGAAGAGGCACTTAGAATGGTTAGCCGACTTACAGAGTCCGTTGACCATCTCACTTCCTTACTACCACGACTCAATCTACGTCAGGATTAGCTTAGGCTGAATCTGTACTCTATTATGCTTTCGTAGGACCTATGTAATTCGTCCGGATGTAACAATTCCCGGTACTTTTGTAAAAACATCTAAGTCTGTAACTTTTGGAACTCGTATCTCGAAATTGTCTATCATCTTTTGGGATTCGTAATATCAATTGACAATTTCCCTCGACTATTCTACATTATTGATTTTTACATTGTGATGTTGTATATTACCGCTTTTATATATATACATCTGTTGTAATTGTCACCATGGTACAATTTCTCATGTACCCTTTGTTTCTTTCTTGAAGAATCATGCCGCAGAAGAAGAAAAGTTACAGTGATGCCGAAATCAATGCCATTGTTTCTCTAGCCATGCTTTGGCTGCTCGGAACTCACAACGAACCAGTGATCAAACTGTCGATTCCACCCCTGTTATCAAACCCTGCTCATATAAAGATTTTCTCAGTTGCAAACCGTTGAACTTCAAGGGCACGGAAGGTGCCATTGGACTGATCCAATGGATGGAACGTATTGAATTTGTCTTTAGTCTATGCAACTGCGCTAAGACAGCAAAGTCAAGTTTGCTGCCTACACCTTTCAGAAAGGTGTCCTTACCTGGTGGAACACCCATACTAGTGCCGTGGGAATCGAGACCACTAATCGATTGCCCTGGGCAGATCTGAAGAAAATGTTGAAGGATGAATATTGCCCGAACGAAGAACTTCAACGTTTGGAAGAAGAATTCTGGAATCTAAGGGTACAGGGCACCGACATCATCAATTACACCACCAAATTTCAACAGCTTGCCCTCCTCTGCCCGTCTATGGTAGATCCGGAAGAGAAACGCATCAAGAGGTATATCCGCGGGCTCCCGGAGAATATCCAGGGAACGTCGCCTCATCCAAGCCAACCACCATCCAAAGTGCTATACTGCTTGCACATGAACTCATGGCGATGATCGTCAGCCGTGAGGCATCCACCACACCTTCCAACAACAAACGCAAATCTGCTGAACACCATGACTAATCAAACAAGAAACCCAATGCTATCCAAATGTACACCTCTAACTCTGAGCCCAAACGTGGCTACACTGGGAGCAAACCATACTGTTCCAAGTGTAACCACCACCACGATGGTCCATGTAGTACCATTTGCAACAACTGCAGGAGGTACGGACATTTGACCAAAGATTGTCGGGCTCCCAAAACCAACAACAACTCTTCCAGCAGCAACACCAGACAGCCCAAATCCTGTTATGAGTGTGGAAACACCGGGCGTTTAAGGAATGAATGCCCTAAACTGAAGAACAAGGGCAATAACAACAACAACAACAACAACAACAACAACAACAACAACAACAACAACAACAACAACAACAACAACAACAACAACAACAACAACAACAACAACAACAACAACAACAACAACAACAACAACAACAACAACAACAACAACAACAACAACAACAACAATAACAACAACAACAACAACAACAACAACAACAACAAAAACAACGCAAGAGGTAGAGCCTTCGTACTCAATTCTGGGGACGCCCATCAAGACCCGAATGTGGTTTCGGGTATGTTCCTCCTCAACAACTTATCTGCTTCTATTCTATTGGATACTGGTGCCGATAGAAGCTTTATTTCGGATGAATTTTATCCACTGATTGACATCACCCCTATTGCCCTAGATGTTAAGTACACTGTAGAACTAGCTAACGGTAAACTCATAGAAACCAATAGTGTGATACCTAATTGCACTTCAAACCTAGCCGACGAATCTTTCTCGATTGATCTTATGCTTGTCAAAATTAGAAGTTTCGACGTCATCATTGGTATGGACTGGTTGTCCAAACACCACGTTGAAATCATTTGTTATGACAAAGTCATTCGCATTCCTCTCACCGCCGGTAGAACTTTGGTCATACAGGGGGAGACCGGTGGGACGAGACTAAACATCATCTCTTGTTTGAAAACTCGAAAAATTTCTGAGAAAAGGTTATCCGGCAATCCTCGCGCACATCTTGGAGAAAAAGTCAGAGGAGAAGCGACTTGAGGATGTGCCCATCATTCGAGACTTTCCAGAAGTCTTTCCCGAAGAACTGCCTGGTCTACCACCACCCAGACAAGTTGAGTTCTCAATCGATCTCGTGCCAGGTGTTGCACCTGTGGCCCGAGCACCATACCGCTTAGCCCCATCCGAACTTCAGGAGTTGTCCACCCAATTACAGGAACTCCTGGAAAGAGGATTCATCAGACCGAGTTCTTCACCTTGGGGAGCTCCGGTCTTATTCGTGAAAAAGAAAGACGGCTCATTCAGAATGTGTATCGACTACCGAGAGTTGAACAAGTTGACCGTCAAGAACCGATATCCACTTCCTCGTATCGATGACCTATTTGACCAACTTCAAGGGTCGAGTTTTTATTCAAAGATCGATCTCCGGTCAGGTTATCACCCACTGCGAGTTCGCGACACCGATATCCCAAAAACTGTTTTCAGATGCCGTTACGGGCATTACGAATTCCAGGTGATGCCATTCGGTCTAACCAACGCACCGTCTGTATTCATGGACCTTATGAATCGGGTGTGCAAACCTTATCTCGACAAGTTTGTCATTGTCTTCATTGACGACATTCTCAGTGTGAGTTCTGGATGTGAACCATTCAATTCCTTGGACATGTTATCGATAGTCAAGGAATTCACGTTGATCCATAAAAAATCGAAGCTATCAAGTGCTGGCAAGCACCTACCACACCGACCAAAGTACGGCAATTCCTAGGACTTGCTGGCTACTATCGGCGATTCATTGAAAACTTCTCGAAAATAGCCTAACCACTCACGACACTGACTCAGAAAGACAAAAAGTTCGATTGGACTGATAAACAAGAGTCAACGTTTCAACTTCTGAAACAAAAGCTTTGCAGTGATCCAATTCTATCATTACCCGAAGGCACCGATGACTTCGTGGTATACTGCGTTGCTTCTCATCAAGGTCTCGGTTACGTTCTGATGCAACGAGAAAAAGTCATTGCTTACGCCTCACGACAGCTAAAAAATCACGAAAAGAACTACACCACTCACGATCTCGAACTTGGGGCTGTTGTATTTGCTCTCAAAATCTGGAGACATTATCTTTACGAAACTAAATACACAATCTTTACCGACCATAAGAGTCTCCAACACATATACGATCAGAAGGATCTCAACATGAGGCAACGTTGTAACACCCTCAAATCTCGGGTTGCGGAAGCAGTCGGGTCGGGTGTTACCAAATTAAATATCACAGCATAAGATATATAATGAATGACTCTAAATGAGACGTTTGAAAATAGTTATTACATTTCCAAAATAAAAGTTTAAATAGTTGCGAGATTGTAGTAAATTCCAAATACATAATTTGAAAATACAAAGTAATTGCAGAGTGGTCCCAATGTTTGAAAATATGCGACTCGAGCTAGCCAAATTTTGTAGAAATCCTAATCCTGCTGGGCACCTGAGAACACATGCTAAAACGAGTCAGCTATAAAGCTGGTGAGTTCATAGGATGGTTAGTTAAAAACATAAAGTATAAAACCTTGTATGTTTAGAAAAATAGTCCAGAATCCACGATTCTGCTTTGTATTAAGTTGAAGTTGTAATCACCAATGTGTATACGCTAGTCGAGGTATCTAATACCTAAGTAATAGTGGTATGTACTCATATTAATTGAGGCATTCCGAGCCTAGTTACCTATCTGGTATTAAGTAAATCTATCGATGTGAGGCAATGCATGCCTAAGTTGAAATCAAGTAGTTGTATGACCACGTCATATACTGTTGTGTAATGATTGGTGTGCCACCTGGCACAACATGTTGTTTTTAGTAATATAATTATAGTCCCTCGAACTATGATTGATTGTTTATGATATGTCCGTTTACCCGGTTAGCATAAGCTAACCCGAACACGTTTAAATGTTAAGTATGTTCGTTTACCCGGCTAGCAAAAGCTAACCCAAACATGATCGAGCTAACGGCCTCGCGTGAAAACTCACCGACCCGTTAACTAATGTGTGTGGATCACGAGCATAAGCCCGCCCATCCATAGAGTGTATCGCTTTACCGCGAATACGTCCTTGTGCCCACTGCAATACCGTGGCATCGTTTTGTGCCCACTTTACCATGGCATCGTTGTGTATCCCTTCTGGAACATCGTCCGCATTGCCCACAAGCAAAGTATGTAATTGAGCCGGCTGTACAACGACAAGCCCAACTGGTGAAATGTAGAGCCAGCTGTACTACGACAGACCTAGCTAAGTAAATGAGAGCCAGTCGTACTACGACGCGCTTGACTTGAGTAGTTGTGTTTGTATGTATGTATGCCAATATGCATATGTAAATTTGTAAGAAGCACCAAGTGCTTGATATAGTGTATGAGTATATATATATACATATATAAGTCAAATCTACAAACACAAGTAACAGTGTATCATGCCACGCATGAAGTAATATATTGTATCTAAATATGTATGTACAATACTTAGATATAAATTGTAACACATTGAGCCTAGGTATGAACATTCATCACCTAGCTGGTTTGTATTAGTATAAAGATCCTATACTAACGTTTGTCACTACTGTATACTCCTAGTCTCAGCCTAGCAAGTATATTTGAAGTCCTTGGTTGTTGTTTACTTGGGTACTATTCCAGTTTAGAAGTCCTGGACGGTATGAGCAGTTGTAGTCCCGAAAGGGAAACTAAACCTGTAAAAGTCTAGTCGTTGTCCAGTGTAGGTAGAACTAACCAGTTCTAGTATAAGTGATAGTATTGTCCCGTGACAATATGGTCAATGGATAGTGATAACTTAATCAAGTTATGTAGTGGTAATTATTTTCCAACAATCTAACAGTGTACAGTTGTAACCTATCTAGGTTAAGTATTGATACTATCTCAAACAACATGGTGGGTGTAATTCCTAAGTATTACACATTCGTATTACATACAGTAATATAAATAATTGTGAATTATAAAAGTTTATTTATATAATTCAAAAACAGTTATTGAGCATGTGTTTCACCCCGAAAACAGTAAAAACAGTTGAAATAGTGGGGCTATAAACTCACATGTGAGTTGGCGATCCTAAGATGCGCGTGTCGTCCGAATGGTAACCTCTCAGTGTCCTAAACACGTGAGGGTGTATATGTAAGAGACAAGTCAGTTTGTCTAAGCGAGTTGTGTAAATATGCGTTCGTTGTTCGGGTTTGGAAATTGTGTACGGGGGTCCGGGGGCAACGCCCCTGGTAGCGGGGTCCAAGGGGTGGCAACCCCTGGCGGGGTCCAAGGGGCAGAGCCCCTGGTTGGGGTCGAGCTGCCAAGTCAGCTTGGAAATTTTTTATTTCTCCTACATTGCTTTAGTAAAAACGCACCTGAAATCCAAATTCGGAGTAAAATCAAGTGGTAAAATTTGGTCTCGACACTTAGTGAAAAACATAGGTTTTTAATGTTCTAAGACATGCGACGTCAGCTGCGACGTCAGAAGCGACGTTAGGTGCGACGTAGGGTCTTGCGTCGCTATGTGCGTCCTTCGCAATTTAATGCGACATTGGGTGTTACGTCGCAATGTGTGACTTTTAAGATTTACTACGACGTAGGGCGTTACGTCGCATCATGCGACGTTAAGATGTTTTTGCGACGTTGCAGCACTGTTTTTGGTCCCTGCGACATCACGGACTGTTCGACGGTTTTTGTACCAAAATCAAGATCTAAGCTATTTTCGAGCTAAATCCTTTATATAAAGCTAGTATATGATAATATAGATGCTATTAATACGAAATATCAAAGGAAAACGAAAGATTTCTTACGATTTGATGATTTCAAAGTTTGAAGATGATGTTGATGATCTTGATGATGAAGATGAGGACGTTTGTTGTTGTTACTGTTGATGACGATGATGATGGTGACGGCGGCGGTGATGGTGGCCGGCGGTGGTGGCAGCCGGCGGTGGTGGTGATTGGTGGTTGTGTTTTAGAGAGAAAATGAGATGGAGAAAAAGAAGAAGATGGTGAAAATGGGGTGGAAATGGGGAGGGATTTGGGTTTTATCCAAACTCAGATCCTTATCTCGTGGACTGTGGTCTCCAACCACAGTACAAAATACCCGCGTTTTATATCCGAAAATAAAATAAATTTAATATTTTAATTTCATAATTTTGTTTATGCTTTTCGTAAATATTTTTAGTAAAAATGTTTCGTTTGAACTTTAAAATGTAATTATTTAAAGTTAAAAATTGGCGCGAAAATTGTGATTTTTAACCGGGTGTTACAAACGTTGATGGGTCGAGTTGCTTACCGATTATGACTGCGAAATCAAATACTATCCAGGGAAGGCAAATGTTGTTGCCGATGCCCTCAGTCGAAAAGAACGATCAAAACCACTTCGAGTCCGAGCCCTCAGTATGACCATTCATAATGATCTTACCGTTCAGATTCTCACCGCTCAACTCGAAGCCTTGAAACCCGATAACATCAAAGACGAAGCCTTGCGAGGTATGGATAAACAATTCGAAATCAAACCTAATGGGGTTAGGTACTTCTCTAATCGAATCTGGTTACCTAGTTTCGGGAACCTGCGAGACTTGGTGATGGATGAAGCTCACAAGTCCAAATATTCTATCCATCCGGGATCCGACAAAATGTATCACGGCATCAAAGAGTTCTATTGGTGGCCAAACATGAAAGCTGAAATCGCCACATACGTCAGCAAGTGTCTTACTTGCTCGAAAGTCAAGGCAGAATATCAAAAACCTTCCGGTTTACTCCAACAACCCGAAATTCCGGAATGGAAATGGGAACAAATCGCCATGGATTTCATAACCAAACTACCAAAGTCATCGAGCGGCTGCGATACCATTTGGGTGATCGTTGATCGTCTCATGAAATCTGATCATTTCCTTGCGATCAAGGAAACCGACAAGATGGAACGCCTCACTCGGATCTATCTGAAAGAAATCGTAACCTGACATGGCGTTCCTATCTCAATTATCTCTAGAGATGGCAATGGGCAAGAAAAAACCCGTGACCCGTGGGTACCCGCCCATCGTGGGTGGGTAAACCCGTAAAATTTTTACCCATGGGTGGGTTATGGGTATGAACTTCTACCCGTTGGCGGGTCACGGTCGGGTGATGGGTATGAACTTATACCCGCGGGTAAACCCGACCCGCGAACCTACAAAACACATTATAGATACCTACAAGAGAATTTGTATAATTTATTGCATATATATGTATATATGATAATTAATTTGAATAATATATAATAAAACTATTCATATAGAGATTAAAAACTATAGTTTTCATGTTTCGAATAGCAAACTTATCAAATGATCAAGAAAAAAATATCAAATAAAAGGATAGTTATCGAACTATTAGTTCGCATGTCTTAAATTTTAACAATTTAATTCGTTTAAAATTACGATCCATTTATTTGAACATGTTTTAAAACATTTTTATACATTAAAATTATATAAAATCATTTGATATTTTGATAAAATGTTTATATTATTTAAAAGCTGCGGGTTACCCGCGACCCATGGGTACCCGCGGGTCACGGGTACAGGTGTAAAAATAAACCCGCTAGCGGGTGTTCACGGGTTTGCGGGTCAAAAAACCCTGTCGCGGGCGGGTGATGGGTTTGGCATATTCCTACCCACGACCCACGGGTGCCATCCCTAATTATCTCTGATAGAGATAGTCGCTTCACATCTCACTTTTGGCAATCACTTCAGAAATCCTTGGGCACCCGTCTTGATATGAGTACCGCATACCACCCTCAAACCGACGACCAAAGTGAACGAACGATTCAAACACTAGAAGACATGCTACGAGCTTGCATAGTTGACTTCGGTGTAAACTGGGAAAAACATCTACCGTTGTGCGAGTTCTCGTACAACAACAGTTATCACTCCAGCAATAAGGCTGCACCTTTCGAGGCACTGTATGGTCGCAAATGCCGCTCACTTATTTGTTGGACCGAAGTGGGAGACATTCAACTCACTGGTCCTGAACTCATACACGAAACCACCGAAAAGATCTACGAGATCCAAAACAAACTCAAAGCCGCACGTGATCGTCAGAAAAGTTATGCTGACGTGAGACGCAAACCACTCGAGTTCCAGGTTGGGGATCGAGTACTACTCAAAGTTTCACCTTGGAAAGGTGTCATTCGTTTCGGTAAATGCGGGAGACTGAACCCCGGATACATTGGACCGTTCGAGATCCTCGAGAGGATAGGTCCAGTGGCATATCAATTGCAGCTGCCACCCGAGCTCAGCAGCGTGCATCCAACAAGCTTCACTTTGTTGAAGAACCCATCGAAATCATGGACCGTGAGGTCAAACAACTCAAACAAAGTCGTATTCAAATCATTAAGGTCAGGTGGAATTCGCGGCATGGTCCGGAATTCACTTGGGAACGGGAGGACCAAATGCGACTCAAATACCCTCAGTTATTCACTGACGCTACTTCAAACACGACTTCGAGCTAAATTTCGGGACGAAATTCTTCAAACAGGGGGAGAATGTGACACCCGTCAAATTAGGACTAGTAATTAGTGCCTAATCATCCATAATACATGTAATTAGTTCTGTGTTAGGCTAATTAATGTATCAAGTAATATATATTGTTGAATATATACAATTATGCGATTTGATTAAATCGTACACATCTCAAATCGAATGTAATTCGGTTCAAATAATACGGACGTTGGTGAACAATTTTATTAAATAATATAACATTATTTAATAGCTCTATTACATTACAAATATTACTTTGACAATATTTCCAGATTATCTCGTGTCGTATAAACAAGGCCTACGCGATTAAAAATTGTTAAACGCGCAAACAATTGAAACAAATTTAAGTTATATTTTACAACTCAATTACTAAGTATTTGATGAAATACTTCAACCAAAAATATCGAGTAATTATTTGTATTTTAAAACGTATACTTAAACGCGTATAAAATTATTTAAACGTTTAAACGATCGGGGAAACGAACACAGCACGGAGCGCAAACGCATGGGATAAAATTTGGGACACACCCACATGGGGTGGGCCCCACCAAATTGGCCCAAGGTGAGGTCATCACCTCCCCACCTCATTTCTCATCTCACACAAAACACACACACATACTCTTTCATATCTCTCTCTTTTTCTTCATCACCACCACCACACTACCATCACCTTCAACCATCAAAAAGCACCACCAAACCACCATAAATCATCAAGCCCGTTTGGAGAAAAACGTCCACCTCGCAACGATCTACATTTCTATCTTTCCGGATTTCTCTCGCGTTAACTTGTAAGATTCCCGACACTTTCGAAAACTTTTAGATTTTTGATTTATTTTAGTTGTATATTGTTAATCTAAGCTTGTAATGTCAAAATATATGTTTAAATCTTGTTTTCGGAACATTGACGGAAAATGTCGGTTTTGATCATTTTGTGAAAACGACGCCTAAAACGACTCTCGACACAAAGTAATGGTTTTTATTAGCTTAGTGAACCAAAATATGGGTTGGGTAAAAGAATCAGACCATGTAGTGGTCGTTAAACACATTTTCGACAAGTCTAGAAATCGACCAGACGTAAGTGACACACAGCCAGATCCAGTATAGCGTCACTTCCTTAAGTGACGCATTAAGTGTCGCCAAAAGCCCTAATCTTGCGTCACTTGCCTAAGTGCCGCTAAAGACCCTCTTTTTGCGTCACTTGCCTAAGTGTCGCAATATCAATACCGGCACTTGTACCCGACACTTGCTTAAGTGTCGCCCCGAAATCGATTTGCAATCTACCGACACTTATTACCGACACTTGCCTAAGTGTCGCCCCTTATGCGTCACTTCCCCAAGTGACGCCACTAATTCAAAACTTACCATTTTATGCGACACTTCTTGAGTGTCGCCTAAACCCTTAGTGACGCTATAAGTGACGCTAAAAATAGAAAGTTTATAAATATTTTTATACAAAGTGTCGAACTTGTATAACCTCAAACCTTTACACAATACGACTTCTAAAACACATTGGAACATACTTTTAAGTATAACACTTCGAAATCATAATGATAATGTTGAGATTATTATTACAAACAATCACCAACGGGCCGTACACGTTTTCAAAACTCAATCAAATCAACCAAATCGTAGTCATTTGGACAAGTTAATCAACCAAATCGTAGTCATTTGAACATTCTAGTTGGATGAATAACTACAAAGGTAGTCTTTATAGATACCTACTCACGTTTATAACCATCTCGTGTCGTGGACACCCTCAGGTTACAAGCCTTCGGACATCACTACTCGGCTAATCAACTCAAGTTTATTAAGTTATACTCTCAAGACTCAGGTGAGTCTCATAGCCCCTATTTTACTATTTTCATCAGGGGTGTGATGCATTGCTCGATTTATTTACATGTGAACGTAAGTACAATAAAAATCAAATACTACATGAGTTGTTTTCAACTAATCAATTTAAAGTCCTCCACAAACATAGTTTGGTAATACATCTGAAGCGTGAATGTTAGTATATGATATCATATAGGATTGACAATCCTCGTCCGGGTTAGCAAGCACTAACTGGTCAAACGAATGTATTAGCATTTGGGTAGACGAGTGTAGATTATGCACTCATAGGAGGCACCTCGATTGGGATTCCTTCATTGGACCCGACCCTCAAGTTAAGCTCAGACTATGTGCTCATGGCTGTATAACTTTTATTTTGCTTAATTACATTTTAAATTCAATTAAATCTTGCGGTTCATACAATATGTTTTGACATACAAACCTGTGAGCTCACCAGTGTTTCGCTGACCCATTTTAGCATGTATCATAGGTACTCAGCAGTAGTTTGGACTGCCCAACAGGATACTTAGCTCGTGTCATCATGCAAACAATCAGTGATTAGCTGCATTACTATATTTTGTATAAATTAATTATGTATGTAAATCTCTCAATTTCAAACCGAGCTAATGTAATTATATATGTTGACGTAAACTTTTGTTTAATCAATACAAATTGTAAAACGACGCATTAAGTGGTCATTCATTATATATCTTATGTGCTGTGATTACTGTATTTGGTCGCGCCCCGACCCATTCACTTCCGCAACCCGAAATTGGGGGTGCGACATGGACCCCTCCAGGGGTTGCCACCCCTGGAACCCCGCTAACCATTGGCGCTGCCCCCGGACCTCCGTCACCTAAAGTTGTAAATACTTTATAAGTATGACACTTCAACATCATATTCATAATACTTTAGAATTATTATTACAAACAATCACCAACGGGCCGTACACGTTTTCAAAACTCGAACAAATCAACCAAATCGTAGTCATTTGGACATTCTAGTTGGACGAACAACTACAAAGGTAACCTTTTAAAATACCTACTCATGTTTATAACCATCGCGCATATTGGACGCCCACAGGTTACAAGTCTTCGGACATCACTGCTTGACTAATCAACTCACGTTTATTTAGATAAACACTCAAGACTCAGGTGAGTTTCGTAGCCCCTCTTTTGTTTTTTTTCACTCAGGGTGTGATCCATTGCTTTTTTTTAACATGTGAATGCAAGTGTGAACATTTTCTATATACTACATGAGTTTTCACAACTAATCATTTTAAGTCCTCCACAACATAGTTTGGCAATACTTCGGTAGCGCGAATGTTAGTGTATGGTACCATATAGGATTGACAATCCTCGTTCGGGTTAGCACGCACTAACTGGGTAAACGGACACATTAGTATTTGTTTAGGCGAGTGTAGATTAGGCACTCGTAGGAGGCACCTCGATCGGAATCCTTAAATGTGGATCTGACAACTCTAGTTAAGCTCAGACTATGTGCTCATGGCTGTATACTCTCTTTTATTTTGCTGTTGCAACTTAAATACAATTAAAATCTTGCGGTTCATACAATATGTTTTGACATTCAAACCTGTGAGCTCACCAGCTTTTAGCTGACCATTTTTAGCATGTATCACAGGTACTCAGCAGTAGGTTGGACTGCCCATTAGGATTCATTAGCTCGAGTCAGCATTCAATCAATCAAAAATTTAATTGCATTATTATATTTTGTATAAAGTAACCATGTAATGTAAATCTCTCAATTCAGAAACTGAGCTAATGTAAACTATACTTTCGATGTACCTTTGGTTTAATCGATACAAATGTAAAACGACGCATATAGTGGTCGTTCATTATATCTTTGTGCTGTGATTACCGTGTTTGGTCGCGCCCCGACTCGAACCGCTTCCGCATCATAATTTAGGGGTGCGACAAGGATGATGTATTGCCTTATGTCCATTTACACAATGAGGGTGAGGATATGGTCCAAATTCCAAATAAAGGCATAATAGACCCATTCCTAACTAAACTGTGTAGTGGTAGATTCATTAGCTCTTTTGATGAGACTGTCATTTATGACCCTATTGATCCCCATAGGGTGGGTGGTTACAACAACAGTGATACACTTGAAGAATTGGAAATGGATGCTAGATTCAAAGTTAAGCAGGGAGTAAACTATCCTATACATAACCCTAAACATGATTGGAAGTTAATGAAGCTTATTTTGGGTAGGCCAACTTAAACATATGATTGTCAATTATGGGGTAGCCAATGGATTTCAACTTTGGTATGAAAGGAATGACTGGAAAAGCTTATAAATAAAGTGTGGAAAGGATGTTGACGAGGGTAGGTGTGCTAGTGAAAACAGGAAGAAAAATTTACAGTTGAAGTTGAAGGCACTTGCAGAATTGAAAGAGGGTGAAAGTAGTAATCATGGTGCAAGTACTAGTAGTGGGAAGAAGACTGGAACTCCAATGAAGGGGAAGAAGGTTGTGACACCTATGAAGGGTAAGGATAATGGTAGTCGTAAGAAGGGTTAGAAGGTTGTGACACCTGTCAAGGGTAAGGGAAATGGTACGAAGGGTAAGAAGGTTGTGACACCTGTCAAGGGTAAGGGAAATGGTACGAAGGGTAAGAAGGCTGTGACACCTGTCAAGGGCAAAGGTAAGAAGCCTATTTGTCCATTTAGGTTATGGGCAAGCTGGATGGGTAATGAGAGATCCTTTCGGATTAAGTCCCTAATTCCATCTCATAATGTACAAGAAACTTTAATCTGGGAACATTAATTAGTAAGTTTCAAATGGATTGCAAAGATGTATGCACAAGAAATCATGGAGAACAAAAAATTGACTATGAGCACAATGCAAGTAGACATTAAAAAGAGGTTTCTGATAAATGTAAGCTTGGGTCAATGTAAGAGAGAAAAACAAAGGGCACTGTATGATCATGAAGGGGGTTTAATGGAACACTATGAAAGACTATGGGACTACCAGAAAGCTATTTTACAATCCAACTCTGGATCTACTTGTAAAGTTGAAACTGACACTATGGGTAATGGGGTTCAAAATTACTTCAAAAGGATGTATGTATGTTTTAAGGGGATTAAAGATGGGTGGAAAAATGGTTGTAGGAGAGTGATTGGACTTGATGGGTGTTTCTTGAAATCTACTGTGAAAGGAGAATTATTGACAGCAATGGGTAGAGATGCAATCAATCAAATGTACCCAATTGCATGGGCTGTGGTGAATGTAGAAAACAAATATAACTGCTGTTGGTTTCTTACATCATTGTGTGATGATCTGCAGCTACACAATGGGCACTATGTGACTATCATCTCAGATGGTCATAAGGTATGAAACTTTATCCATAAAAGACTACGATACAATCAGTTAAATAAACTATACTAAATATAACCCATTATAACATGTTTGTAAAAACTGTAGGGTTTAATTGAGGCAGTTAAAGAGTGGCTTCCAGTTTCTGAACATAGACAATGCACCAGGCATGTATATCAAAACTTCAAGAGGAAATGGTTAGGTGTCCACTACAGAAGTTTATTTTGGTCTGCAGCATCAAGCATCCAAGTTCCAAAATTTGAAGCTAAAATGCAAGAAATCAAAGAGTTGGATGAAGCAGCATACAAATACCTGCTTTAGAGGGACCTAAATACATGGTGTACTAGGGCCTTTTTTCAGATGGATAGGTGTTTTGCAGCTTATGAGAATGGCATCTGTGAGAGCTATGGCAATATTAGATGCTAGGCACAAGCCAATAATAACATTGTTTGGAGACATAAGGGTGTACTTGATGCAGAGGTTATACAGCATGAGGAAGCTAGCAAAAGATCTAGATGACATCATTTGTCCTTCTATAAGGAAGTATCTGGAAGAGGCAAAAGTCAGGTAAAGGTATGGCATGTTTCTTATAGTTTAATTAATTATGTATTTGTTTAAACAATTAATTATGAGTTTGTTTTATCTTATAGGGATTGGGTTGTTTTTCATAGTGAGTACCAACTGTTTGAGGTTAGGAGAGGTGATGAGTCATATGGTGTCAACTTAGATGGTAGGCATTGTGAATGTAGGCTTTGGGATTTAAGTTGCATACCATGTGTACATGCTGTTGCTGTGACAACCGTCACCAAAACGATATAATAATTTAAACTGTTGAGGTTCATTCTGTGTAATTAAAAATTCAATTCGTTAAGTTAAATAAAAAGTACTTGATTATTTCACGTTAAACGCTATTCTCGTTTTGAGGAATTTACAATTTCGTGTTGAATCAAATGACTCAATTAAATTCGTTAGTGATTAAGTTAAATGAATACTACGTACGAGGGACAAACAAAAACGCGCGACAAAACAATCAAAAGCTAGGTTTCATGGTTGGAGGCCCAACCACCGGTTAGGTGTGCGTGGGTCGCAAGAAGGGCCAACCCAACCGCCGGCTAAGAAAGCCCAACCGCCGGTTGGGTGGCTGAGTATATAATCTCATAATTTTTAACCCTAGACGACTTTACAAACCCCTAAATCAATTTTTAGTCGTTCAAGCGATAATTCCAGACGATTTTGGTTTCCCAACACTCAAATATTGAGGGTTTAATCCTCTAATCAATTCTAGCAACCGAAATAGTTGTTATACGCGATCAGTGGTAAGTTTTCAATGATGTACACTCGATTTCTTTATGGTTTCCTTTCAAAAACGTGATCAAGAGACTTATACTCTCTGTTCTTACAGATTCTAGGAAGGAATTCCATCACACACGCACTAGTTGGTAGATTTCTAACTAAGTCTTTCGATTTCCATCATATTTATCGTTAATTGATTATTATTTCATTGGAATCCAAACTTTGATGAATATGCAGGATGATTAGGTTTAGGAATGTGTTAAACTGATGGTGCACTAAAGTTTTGATCATAATTGTTGTTAGCTTCTTGTGAAAAACGTTTTTGGTATTGAATAATTTTTAGACAGGAATTTCGGTTTTTGGAGAGATTCTGTGGTCGATTTTTGTGGAGTCATAACTCGGTCAATACTATATGTTTTTGAACAATTCTTGAGTCTTGAATTAAGTTTAAGATGTCTACTTTTAAATGCAATTGATTTCATGTCGAAATGAGGAGTTTTGGTCAGTCAAATGGACGTTTTAAGTCAGAAGGTCAAGTCTGATTTCGGTAATAGATTTTTGGGTCAATATTGGTTATAAATATCTCTTTTAATTTTTCGAGTTTATAAATTAAATTTGTTTTGTGATAAACTTTAGGATGTTAGCTTTTCAGAAAAGTAAGGGTCATAGTGAAATGAGTTGGTTTGGAATTTTTAAACAAAATAAACTTTATAGTGCGCCATCAGCAACGTAATTTGCATGAGTTAGACAACTAAAGTAGTATGAAGGGTTTAGAGAATGACAAATGTTAAGACATTAGTAATGTGAGATCATTGAGATATGAGATTTAGTCTTGAGACCACTTAGTTGGGTGGTAAATCATATTTCAAGTCACTTAGAAAGTAACAAGCGTAGATTTGTTATATATTGATTAAGTGACAACGCAAACATATGAAACATATAAGACACGTCGTATTTGGTTGGAATCTAAGATAAATTAGGAGAAAGGTCAAACATGAGTCATTCATCAAAATAGGATACAATGGAAAAGCTAAAAGCTTTGTCTAAATTGTAACCTACGCATATGTGTTTGTAGATCATCGTACAGATTAGTTTGGGAATGCTAGCTTGCTTGCCTCGCTTTTGAGGTGAGTTCCGTGGCCCCGTTTTCTTACATTTTTCTTTGGGGGAAAAGAATGCTCAACTTGTTTTCAAACTATTTTCATGCTGTGAACTTATCTGTTTTATTTTGGACATAATGATTGAATTGTTACACTGTGAATTAATGTGGCAAACTATGTGGTATCTATCTGTGGTGAGCTAAGTCAACTAAGCACACTAATGTCTTACACGTGTGGGATTAAGTTCCATCGCTGAGGTAAGATAAGTCAAACAAGCAAGCATTACACATGTGGGGTTTAGTACCACTGCTGAGGCAATGACAACACACAGTCAATCAAGGTGAAATATTAATAGTACTACTGGGTTGCGCTCCCACTAATGAGATGTTGCGCTATCCTTGAGTGAATGTGATCCAACAACGTATGAGGCAAACGAAACATATGAGGAAGTCAATTACATTAATCTCATTTATGTGTGCATTTAATTTCATTTGTCCTACTATCATACATACTTACACAGCAACAACTTTTATGTGTGTCATGTGTAAACCTGCGAAATTCACCAACCTTTGTGTTGACATTTTCGAGCATTTCTTTTCAGGTAATACTAGCACTACAAAAGGGGAGACTAGAGGAACTTAGTGGACCACTAGGTTGCATTAAGTGATCTACTTGAGACACATTAAACTTTTACCATATATTACTATCTTTGGAAAGGCATGTTTTGCCTTGACTTATCAAGAATAATGTAAACATTGAATAATTGTATGACTTTTTCCATTGTGGATGTGTTTGTCCACGGCACAAGTCGCCTTTGTGTCGAGTGATGTCACAACACTTGGTTTGTTTTCATTTAGCAAATTCCATTATTCAATGTGTTGTAATATAGTCATTCGTCGCACCTCGCTGTTTCCGCTTTGGACGGGGTGTGACAGATTGGTATCAGAGCCATTGGTTATAGAGAATTAGGTGGATAGACCTAGACTATAACCTAGGACCCCGCATATAGATGATGTACTAGGAAACTATGTGTGCATACGACTACCTGAAACTAACTGCAGCTAACACCGATCGTCCGTTTGAGCCATCTCGATTAAGAATGGAGTTATAGGCATTCCGTCATCATCTTCCAATGCTACACCTAGGGATGCTCCAATAACTCACATACCGACAACCGAATCTGTAAGAGAGAAGCCTAAGTTTAAGGTGAGAACGTATCAATATGAGGGAGTGGGAGTGTTGACCTTCTGGAGTTGTGGTTGATGCTGCTATGGGACAAACTAGAATAACTAAGGGGAGAGGTGGTAGAGGTGTGGTACACGAGGTGGTAGAGGTGGTGGCACAAGAGGTGGTAGAGGTAGTGGCACAAGAGGTGGAGGCACAAGAGGTGTGTTGCGCCCGCAACGGTCGTTCTCGCAACGGGCACAACTGGGGTGGTGAAGTTTTAAATTTATAGAGCTGGGGACCTAAATTCTACTTACAGAGGTAAGTATAACTCAGGGTCGTTCTTAAGATCAATCGTATTGTGAAGCGGAGTTGTCCAGACAAACTATTCGAATTAGTGATGGGTTTTTGAAAAGAGTTCTGATTTGGTTTTAGGTCCGTTTAAACTAAATTAATTAAAACAGTAAATAAACAAAACAGTAAAAGGTAGATAGGGAATCAGTAATGGAGGATAGTGCTTGTTATGACTTCGTTAGCTTGTGTTATGGGGTGATGTCTAGGGTTTATGTATGAAAACGTCTTTTAAAGATTTGTATCTTGGTTTTGCCTGAGTATTCGTAGTGTAAACACTAACACCCTACTGTCTGATTTTTCAGACAGTATGTCACTGGGTTGCTAGGTTATGGTGATTCTGATCAGAGGAGGCTGCTCAACTCTTCAACACTTTCCATATGCTGGAATAGTGACCCTTTTTGGAATGGTATCCCTGGGCGCATGAGATAGAGTAACAGACCCACTAAAAGTTCTGACCGTTCTTAACACCACGGGGATACTAAGGCTAGGCAAGGCATTTAAGATTAAGACTTGGTTTGGTGACTGCTAACTTTGTATTAATGGTCTTTGTTTAGTCCAGAGTTGTGTGGTTCAACCAGGATGTGACACAGTCTTCAACCAATGGCAGTTCCTTAGCTTTTCCCACGTACTTAAACGTTATACGAAGTATTGTGCCGATTTATGGTCTTTCCGGTGCCACATACTTTACGGTCACTCTGGACTAGTTTACTAAGTTTGTATTAAAGCTTGACCATCTATGATATAAACCCAACCCTCACTATTTAAACATATCCAAATAAATCCCTGATTGATTCACGGTGTACTATACGATAGGGTTGATAGTATTTCCACAGCTACACAATTCAGACCATGTTTGTATTTGAAAACATAGATAGGTAGTTACCGGTTGATCAAGGTTCGCGACTCCTTGTCATACAGGTTCTAACCACGTTTTTTGGAGGAAAGGCGATCTTGGTTTAGAAATTCATAAATACAAAGTTGATAGTACACCGGTTTTTAATATGTAACAATTGGGAACATTATTCCACAACGGATTGTGCCCACGACTTTCATAGCTTCCACGTTCCGTACTCCACACATTAGTGATGTTTGCGGCGCTATACAAATGAAAGTCGTATAACGTTACTTCCGTTGTTTCATAACGATATTATCCCAATTGCGTATTTAAAGTAACATCATCCCAAATATTAACAAGCTAACTACATCACAACAAGCACATAAGAGAACTACTCACTACGCATGGCAAACAATCCTAAATATATCATAACAATAATATCAATCATCATAATAGAAAAGGAAAGAAATAACCGTAGATTATGCGTAGACAGAATAATGTTACAAGAATACACGAACGGAACCTCCGTAATATCTTCGACAATATTACAAATAAGCCCCTAGGAATATTCCCTACACTATTACAAAGGTAGCCCCTCCGTTAGTCTAGGTTAAATATTAACCAAGAACTATCGAACCAAAACCCTAATCTAGAGAGACAAACTAGAGAGAGAAACTCTAGAGAGAGAGAAAGTGAGAAATGTTGAAGGTGAGAGGTGTGTGAAATGAGGTAGAGGTGCCCTCTATTTATAGGCAAGCCTTGGATCAAGAGTACAAGCCCACAAGCATGCACGTACAAGCAAACGAAGCAAGATGAGAGAGCACGAAGGCCAAACCAGGCCGTGTACGGCCTCAACCAGGCCGTGTATGGCTAGTTGAGGGCCGTGTACAGCTTCCTATAGGCCGTGTATGGCTTGGGGGGGGCCGTGTGGTAGACCGTGTGATTTTTTCGGCTTTTCTCGTTGCTTCGGAAGGCCGTATCTTCTTCGTTTATCGTCCGTTTGACTTGATTCTTTCGCCTGCGGTCTCGTAATTCCGTTACAATTCTAATGATGCCAAATGTGCCAAATTTGGATGTCTCTAGGTTTGGCGTGTGCGGAATGACCTCGGTTTGCGCTCAGAAAGCTCCATCTTCCTCGTTCTTTACCCGATCTGCACGATTCTTGATTCTATAGTCTCGGAATAACCTGATACTTCATATGAGACTATTTGAGAACTTGTATCATAATGTGGTTAAAAGTACGTGAGAATCAGTTGTTTGAATAATCTGCCTCGATTTGCGTGCCTTTTGGATGATTTAAGCACTTTTTATAACAATGCCTATAATTTGACCAACTTTGTGAAATTAAGTAGATAAACGTTTATTTCAAGTGTTTTCACCAAGAATTAGGTCAAAAGTATGGGAAATATGTGACTAAAAATATGACTTTTTGCCACATATCAAATATCCCACACTTAGACATTGCTTGTCCTCAAGCAAAACTCATTTTTATAAAAACGGGTTTAAGCAGATTTGGCGAATTCTAAAAATTCTTAAGAGTAATCACCCTGCATATCAGCAAACCATAATAGAAAATAAGGAGAAATAAGATAATCGTCCCAAAAACAAGGAATGACTTTCTTAGGCATACTTCCAACTCTCGTGATCTTGGAGTATACATGACCGGGTGATTCCTCACAAGTTGGTCACTCAATTCACTCAAAGTGTATCGGGTTTCCTATCATTCTAGAACAAATAAAATCGCTCAAAAGCCAGTCATGTAGCACTCATCGTCATAGGCTTGATCGAGAATCGGATCTCCACCACTTAAGTGAGGACGGTGCTAATTATCCCAAGACATTCATGAGGGTTGTAATGTTTGGTGGGGGTGAAAGGGTATGGATAGTGGTTTGTTTTGGGTGTAAGGGTTTAGCTATACCTTAGAATTCGAAAAAATTATGAAAAACTTTATTTTAGAATAGTGCAAATACGGAAATGGAACTAGATAGCTATTTTGCTTCTATCAGATTCTTCTGGAGAGTGATACTACTGAAAGCACTTAGCTTTATTCGTGGACTAACTATTTTTCTTCTTTTTCTTCTTGAGAATTTCTCTGCCACAGAATTTCTAAGGGATTATTCATTTTTTTCTTTTTTTTCTTTCTTTTTCTTTTTTTTTGGCTCCATTAGAAATCCTTTCTTACTTATCTTCTCCATTCGTGACAATCTTTTGGTGTCAATTTTTCACACCATGTTTCTCTCTCCTTCATATATAACTTTGATGACTTTGTGAGAGAGGTGATTTGAGAAAGTGGAATGTTGAATCAAGCGAAAAGGATATTCTAAAAGGCGCTTTCCATAACCTTAGAAATTCTGCGGTAAGCTTTTGGGAATTTTGGGAAACTGGGTTCAAAATTAGGGTTTTATGAAACGAAAAGGTTTAGGCTCAACAGGGTTTACTAAACATTTCATCGATGCTAAAAATGAGCATCGGAAGGGTTTTGGGCTTGAAAAGATATGAGAAAAGGGGGTTAAATCCTAGGGAATGTCAAGATCATTTAATTGCACCTATACCGCGTACGGTACTCACTAATATGGTCTCGAAACGTATGTCAGGAGCAAGTTCTAATTAAGAGATGCATACATTGGCACACACAACAAACGAAAAGTGAAGCATTAAAAATGAATTCTATAAGGGCTCAAGATACCTCACTGCAAGTTTTTGGGTTATATGTGCCTAGTCATGCGATGCCCCTCTTAGATTATCATTTTTGTTTGAGAGATTCCTACCTTATTTTCCTTGGTTTCCAAAATAGCATACTCATGTACGGGAATGATTCCTCTTTAGAACGTTTAGAATTCAAAATAGCAGAGTTAAAAACTCAGACTTTTTATTATTTTTGAAAAAAATTTAAATTTGAGGAACATTTTCTGAGTTTACTATTTGGATAAAAAGGCATAAAATCAATCCAAGGTATCTATAAATGATATCCCACACTTAGAGGAACATTGTCCCTAATGTTCTCTTGAGTAGGGATTTTACAAGTGAAATCCCACACTTAGAGTTTGAACATATATAAAATGTTTCTCAAGTGTTGTTTTTGGGCTGGAATCCCACACTTAATGATAAGTTTAGGATACGGCATAGATAACACACAAACAAAACAGATTATTTATTTATTGAAAAGTGAAGAAAGGATAAGGAAACTCCCCGAATAGCGAGATGCTCGGATGCTTATGATAAGAAAATTACTGAAATGAGAAGCTGTCAGGATCCATTTCTACATTTTCTTCTGGTTTTATCTTCGAGACTCTTGCTAGGGTTTTCTTGCACACTTCAAAACTTCATTTATTCATACTCTTCTTTTTGTGAAATGATCTCGTAGGTGTGAACACGTTGGATATGCCTTTTAACAAACTCATATATTTTTGCAAATGAAAGTGAAATTATCATCTCAGATTTTAAAGAGATGTTTTCTATGACATATCAATTATAAAATACTGCTTTTAAACGAGTTCGAGCATAATGCATAGAAGTAGTATGCAAGTACCTCAAATGCTCGAAACAGTGAATTATTTATTTTTACTTCCTACTGAGACGAGTGTTTTTGCAAAATGAGTTGTTTTTGAGAAATACTTTAAGGCATAACCAAGTGTGAAGGATAGTCGGAGATTCTGCTTCACTTATTGGCACTCAATCTTCTCTTTTTTATTACACGGGTTGCCTCCCGAGAAGCGCTGCTGTTAAAGTCGAGAGCTCGACTTTGCCTTCCTGAGATTAATGAGAACTGGAATCACTTGGGCCGGAAGCGCGTGGTGCCCAAGTGTTGCGTGGGTAGATCCGTAGAAACTAGTGAGCGATGATCCTGATGATGTTCGGAATATGAGATGCAAAATCAGGGAAGCTGTCAAGGTGGTCTTCAGTGACTTTTTGCATATGCAGGAGATCTCAAGTGATGTCTTTTACGATTTTTGAGATAACTCCATGGGGATCAATCACAAAGAACCCTTCTTCACTGGCTTCCATCAGCTCACGTTTTAGATGTTCTTGCTTCAACGAGTCTAAGAGTGAGAGGAACTTTTGATGAATGTTTTCATGATCAGCTCGGCTAGCGTTTCCTCTTATTTCACGGATAGACTCGTGAATGCTTTGGATGATATGGGCCTGATGAGTAGAGAACGTGAGGGTAGAATCGCGAAAGATGTTGTTGACAATATCGTACACCTCACGTAATCCATAGTGAAAGATCTGGCCATATTCCGCGGGATGAACCTCACAGAAGATCTCCTTGATTCGGTCTGAGAGGAAGGTCGCGATGTTAACCATCGAGCCTTCGGGTATGGAAGAAGGGATGGTACGCGTTCTTTCGTCAAAAATCTCAAACTCGAGATCATGGATGATCTTGTAAGCATGGTACTCAATGGTACAATCAATATAGAACCTGTTGGAAGAAGTGTTGTCTATATGATCGTTCTCAGCCATCAGATTTATCAATCTTCGAAGGTCATTCATTAGCCGGACATCAGCATCTGCATCAGGATTCCAAGTGGCTTGGTACATATTTCTGCGGTATGAGCTTAAGTACTCATCTTGCTGTGCAGAATATGGGAACGCAGATCTGATCAGTACATCATATATCTTTCGATACATGGCCCTCTGGTCCTCGAAGAACTCCAACTCCTCGAATGTAGGTTCGGCAGTTTGGTGTAGGAGCTAAGTAGTGAGATCTTCGGCGAAGGCATGCAGGCAGTTTTGAAAGAACTGTGGGTCTCGGCTGCTGCTGGCTTGATAAACGTCATATTCGGCCTTGATTTCTTCTATCAGGTCCCTTTGGCATGGTGTGTACTTATTGGTAGAACTTATGATGATGTTCATCATTGAGGGGAGGTCATTCTTGAATGTCTCGATAGCACTAATCATTTCTTCGTGATTAGAAACCATGGGGATAGCTGGAGGTTTTGGAAGCCAGATAGAGCGGATATCTATCGATACATCGATGTATACAGTGTTATCCTGATCATTCTCTGCTGACGGAGTATCCCTATCTTGAGAGTCTGGGAACTCAACAATGTCAGAAGGTAACTAGATATCACTGGTGATCTGAGATATCGGTTGAGAAGAATCCATCTCTATGTCTACTTCTTCAGAATCATGGCTGGATTCAAAAGTATCTCCCCATTCGAACAGAGTTCGAGGTGCAGAAGCATCGAAGGCTTGAATCCTTCGGGAAGGTAAGTCTGAATAAAGATCCGGTAGCATGGATTCTTTGTATGTCACTATTTTCTTCAGAAGTTTGTCTCTAAGCTCTGGGTGTTGCTTTGAAAAAATAATGGTCTTCTCAATGTTCAGCAGAGCGTTGAGTCGCGGTGAGACAAGAGGTTGGGGAGGATCTATGATAGATGCTATAAGCTTCTCCATAGTAATATCACATCCTGCATCATAATCAACATCTGGTAGAGAGACAGAATTTTCAATCTTCATGATCTCTGCTATCGGAAGGTGTGATTCTGGTAAGTGCTGATGCGGTGGTGTAGAATGGTATACATCCTCCTCTTCTTCGGGCTCTGAATCTTCTTCCTGTTCTTCCTCTGATTCTTCCATTTCCTCTGGTTCTGATTCTGGTGCTATTTCTTCCTCTTATTCATCCATCTCTTCCTCTTCTATCTCTTCCTCCTCCGGTTCTGATTCCTCTATCTCCTCTTCTTCTAATTTTGACTCCTCTATTGCCGAGATGAGACAAGTGTGATCATCTGGTTTGTATGGTTCTAGCTCTGAGTCAGAGGTGTCATCATCCGAAGTGATTCTGCCTATTGATATTGCGTAAATCTCTGCATGTTCTGCTAGTGAGCATTCGTCTTGATCAATCTTGAAAGATACAGTTTGTCCATGTGCTCGCAGACTTATGACCTGAGAATAAACATCAATAACAGCACGTGCAGTATTCATGAATGGCCTACCTAGGATAATAGGGATATTGATGTCTTCCTGAATATCCATCACTACGAAGTCGGTGGGAAACCAAAACTTATCAACTTTAACCATGACGTTTTCAGCTATGCCCTTTGGATATCGAATGGATTGGTCGGCAAGCTAGACACTCATCTTAGTGGGCTGGAGAGGTCCTATTTCTAGTCTGGTGTAAAGTGAATAGGGCATGAGATTGATGCTAGCTCCAAGATCGGCCAAGGAGCCGATCATGCGTGAGTGATAGATAGAACAGGGCAAGGTGAATCGACCTGTGTCTCCTAGTTTTTTCGGTAGGGTATTCTGGATGACGGCTGAGCATTCAGAGAGATTTTGGGGGTTTCGGGAACCTTGTCTTTAGTAGCCAGTATTCGTCGGATATACTTAGTGCCAGAAGGGATTCTAGACACGGTGTCCATGAATTTTCTATCAAGTTTAAATGACTTGGCATTGTACTTTTTGCATAGACGGTTCGGGAAAGGAACTCGTACTTCTCTAGTCTGAGTGGGTACGGATCGGGTCTCAACTGTCGGCGGGACAGGAGTATGTTCTTTTACTGGAGTGGAAGTGGTAGGAGGTGAGCTCAGGGTTTTTGCTTCTTCGACGTGAGGATTCTGAACGGTGTTACTTGGTAAAGATCCTTGTGGTCGGGTATCGAGACGTTGGGCTAACTGACCAATTTGATTCTTAAGGCTTTTTAGAACCAAGAGTTGATTTCTGAGGAATAGGTCCGTCTGGTCTTGTCTGGCCGTAGTCTTCTGGTTGAAAGCAGTCTGTCCCTGGATGAACTTGTTAAGATTGTCGTCAGCACTGGTGATTGGTATGGTAGTCGTTGCAGGCTCGGTAGACTGGACATCTTCGGGTGCAGTTAATGACAGAGGTTGGTTATAAGGAAGTTGGGGTTGCTGTGGATATGTCGGATAAGGTGGCTGAAATCTCTGTGGGTAAGGTGGTTGGTTGTTCCGTGGAGGATACTGATTTCTCGGTTTCTAGGTGGAGATGTTCTAGCGAAGCCAGGCGGATTTGGAGGTCTGGATGGAAACTGGGCATAATAGACAGAACCGTCAGTCGGGTCTTCATACTCAACCTCATATTCTTCAGCGGGATGGTTGGCAAAGTTATGGCAGGCCTGAACTTGATGAACTCGCTGCGGCTGCTTCTTAAGCTCTCCAATCTGCTTCGTTAGAGTTTCGATATGTTCCGTCAGATATTTGATAGCTTCAGCTTGGATGGAATTATGAGCGGAGAGAGGTGTTGATGAGGATTGCCCATCAGCTTTCCAGTCGTGGTGATGCATCGTCATGTCTTCGATCAAGCTCCATGCTTCATCATCGGTCATCTTCATAAAGTTACCTTGAGCAGCTGCGTCAAGAGTAATGCGGTGATTTGGATCGAGACCGTTGTAGAATGTGCATAACTCATCGGTTTTCGTCATCTGGTGATTCGGACATTTCCTTATCAAACTTTTGAATCGCTCCCATGCTGAGTAGATTGATTCATCGTGAGCTTGTTCAAAGTGCGCGATGTCATTCTTGAGTTTGGTTTGCTTGGAAGGAGGAAAGTATCTGGCAAGGAATTTGTTACCCATATCCGTCCATGAGGTGATTGAGCCGGTCTCAAGTCCCTCAAACCAAGAGAGTGCATGTAAAGCGAGAGAATAGGGGAACAAGTATAAGCGAACTATGTTCTGCTCGACCCCATTCTGCTTGTAGGAGTTTGATATGTAGATAAACTTGTCAATGTGAGCGTTAGGATCTTCATGTGGTAGTCCGTGGAATTGACAGTTGTCCTTGATGAGTTGTACGATGTGATGCTTCAGCTCGAAGGATGCTTCCTCTATCTCCGGATAGGTGATTGGTCCTCCTCCTCCTTCAATGGATGGCTTGGTGTTGTTAGCAAGAGTGACACGAGCGGCCATTTCGGTAAGATGGAAGCGCTTTTGTTTTCGGATGGTTCGGATAATAGACTCAGGATCAGGTACGAAAATGAGTGGTTCAGATTCGGACGATCTGGTCTGATATCGTTATGTGTTGTGGGAAGTTATTTTGGCTGGAACAAAGAAAGTAAAAAGTAAAGTATGAAAAATAAAGGTATCACTAAAAAGAAAGGGTTCATCAGGACGCCTCTGGGTCTTACGATTGATTCCCCGGCAGCGGCGCCAAAAACTTGTTGCGCCCGCAACGGTCATTCTCGCAACGGGCACAACTGGGGTGGTGAAGTTTTAAATTTATAGAGCTGGGGACCTAATTTCTACTTACAGAGGCAAGTATAACTCAGGGTCGTTCTTAAGATCAACCGTATTGTGAAGCGGAGTTGTCCAGACAAACTATTCGAATTAGTGATGGGTTTTGGAAAAGAGTTTTGATTTGGTTTTAGGTCCGTTTAAACTAAATTAATTAAAATAGTAAATAAACAAAACAGTAAAAGGTAGATAGGGAATCAGTAATGGAGGATAGTGCTTGTTATGACTTCGTTAGCTTGTGTTATGGGGTGATGTCTAGGGTTTATGTTTGAAAACGTCTTTTAAAGATTTGTGTCTTGCTTTTGCCTGAGTATTCATAGTGTAAACACTAACACCCTACTGTCTGATTTTTGTTGATGCATTTTAGTGTGTCTGTCAGTTGGTCTATCGAGTTGTAAGTGTCGTTAGTTAAGTTGAATAGAAAAGTCATTTTCATGTATAGCGACACTTAGCTTCTGTGTTAGGCGACACTTGCCTTAGTGTCGCATAGCGTCACTTAGGTAAGTGACGCATGAGGGCGGCGACATGCGACACTTCCCAAGTGACGCATGTCTGCCGATTTAGTTTTAGTATAAATACAAACCTACGGGTTTTCGGCTAGGGTTGACGAAACCCTAGCACCATTTGTCGACTAAACTCTCTGTAATACGTTTCCAATACCTATTCAAAGCTAATAAATTAGTATTCTTTGATTAAGCATTCGTTTCGGTTAACGTTTATTAGTTATTTGTGTAATTGATTGATTCCGCCAATCTATTACTAACGATCATCACTTAGATCCACCAGCAAGGGGCACTTTCAACTGGTATCAGAGCCTCGGAGTTGATTTGATCGACGTGTGTTTGTGTATTGGAGATTTTTAGGTTCGATTTTGTGAAGATCATAGATATTCTAGCAAGATTAGGATCGATTTGGTGCTATTATTGTGTTTTGAGTAAAGTTTTACAGGTTACGTACGATTGGGACTCAAGAATTTTCGTTAGGTTTACGAAAATTCGATTTTTGGGGTTTTTGGGCGTTCACAGCCGTTTCTGCGTCACTCGAAGCGTCACTTCGTCACATTGTGCGGCACTTCGAGCGACACTTCTGTAAGGAACAATTAGGGTTTTAACGACACTCAAGTACATCACTCAGTAACGACACTTGAGGATTATACGTCACTTCTCTTAGTGACGCCTACTGTTCATTCCGACACTTAATTGCGTCATTTAATACGACACTTGTGTGTCATCCGTCACTTATCGCTAGTGACGCGTTACTACTGTGAGTCACTGAAAGCGTCACTTACCTTAGTGACGCCTGTTATTGCTAAGCGTCACTCAAGTCCGTCACTTGAGTGCGTCACTTCCTTGGTTATACGACACTAATCTCTAGTGTCGTTCTGCTTGTTTATTCGTCACTTGATAGCGTCACTTAACAAGTGCCGCTGTTCTTTGCGACACTTAAGTGCGTCACTTACTAAGTGACGCCTTTGTTACTAATCAGCTTTCTGGTTTTGTTTTAAGTTGATTTTACAGGTACATTTCAATGTCTGATAAGGAAGATATTAGAGGTATAAGAGAGATGCTCAGGCAGAGCAATGATATTGGTTCCAGTAATAAACCTCCGTTCTTTGGACCAGATTTGGATTATGTATATTGGAGAGATAGATATGAACAGTATATAGATTTCCACTGTCCAGAACTTTGGGGACCTTTAAAAGAACGATATGTTGCTCCAGTGGCTGAAGGGAATTATCGTGGTGTTCCTCCAGCTAAAACATACAATGCTATGTCACCTCAAGAAAAAAAGGAGTATGAAACAGAAAGAAAGGCTCATTCTTCTATTTGTATGTGTTTGCCAAAGGATGTTATGAGACTCTTTAAATCTCATGACACAACTTATGATTTGTGGAAGGTAATTGAGACAAGATGCGGAGGAAATGAAAAGTACAAGGAGGACAAGCTAGAGTTAATCAAAAAGCAGTATGATCTATTTGACATCCTTCCTAATGAGATGACTTCCGGTCTATTCACCCGATACTCACATCTGGTTAGTGAGTTAAATGAAGGAGGATACAATCTCCCTGCACTTGAGGTAAACAAGAAATTGCTGGACGTGTTGCCAAGTGCTTGGGATGTGAAGGTCCAATTTTTAAAAGAAAATCCAGAACTACAAAGGATGACTTTGGATCAATTGATAGGTATTCTACAAGCTCATGCAATGGAATTGAAGAAGAAAGAATGCAAGTCAAGTGGATCTGTACAAAATCCCACAACTGGTGGTGGTGGACTAGTCAATTCTGGCAAGAGCTATGGTGGAGTGGCATTTATAACAGATACCATTTCATCTTCTACTTCTTCTGGAGGTCAACATACAGCCTATCTCTCTGGTACATCTCAAGGAAATCAGCAACAACAGGCTCCAGTCTCACCAGCAATACAAGAGCAAGCTGCTATTTATACAGCTTTTCTGAGCTCTTACAAAGATTTGGTTAATCAACCAAACACAACTTTGAAACTGATCAAGGAGGATTATGGACAACTGGATGACGATGATTTAGAACAAATGGACTTGAATTGGAACATTGCTATGATAACAAGAAGAGTTCAAAAATTCTTGCAACGGACTGGACGCAAGAGTTTAGAAGGCAATGGGAAGTCAGGATTTGGTTTTGATAAAAGCAAGGTCCGATGTTATAACTGCCAGAACTTGGGTCATTTCGCTAGGGAATGTGAGAAACCCAAGATGCCACCATCGGGTCTTACTAAGCCTGATCCTCCAAAAGCAAAAGAAGAGGTCAAGACGTTAGCTGTGGATAATGCTTTGGTTGTTTTTGAGCCAACTACTCATGACTGGAATGCGGAGGCAGCAAAATTTCAACAGTGTCTGATGGCTCATATTACACCTGAGGTACAAAATGAACCAAATGAACCTTTAAACTGTATCTCATGCATTAATCTAACTGAATCTCTGAAGGCTTTTCAAAAGGACAACCAAGAGTTGCGAGACAAAGTTGTAAAACTTAATGAGTCAAATAAGTTTTTGAAAGAAAATGAAAAACTTTATGAAAAACATATTGAAGCTCATAAGTTAGATACTCAAACTTATAAAGCAAAAGTTTTTAGTCAACAGGATGCAATTAAAAGTTATCTTACTGAAATTGAACTGTTAAACAAAGAGCTTTCTGACTTAAAAACTGAGTATGGAAATTATCAAGATAAAGTCTTGGGTTCATCCTCTGCAACAATGATTTTTAATGAAATTGTTAGCAATCATAAGCAAGATAGAAAGAGTAAGGGAGGAAAAGGAATAGGTTTTGTTGAAATAGCACCACCTACTACTTATACTCCTTTACCTGTTAAGGAAAGCCCTGATTAGATTCCTGTTGATTATGCTAAGTTATTGGGTATCAAGGGTAAAGTGGCTAAAACTAACAAACAGGAGAAGGAGAAAACCATGAGGCCAGAGTATCCCACTCCTAAGTTTGTTAAGCCAATGAATGAATCTCCTGTTAGTGTTGAGGAGATTGTTGATCAAAAGAATGAATCTCCAGTCTGTTTTGAGGAGATTGTTGAGATTGAGGACATTACGGATCAGGAGTATCCTGAAGTTAAGAAAGTTGAAGTTAAACCTGAAAAAGCGGTTTTAAAAGTTGAACCTGAAATTAAGGTTCAAACAAATAAGGGAAAAGCTAAGGTTTTAAATTCGAAACAACAAACTTTACAGTCACCTGTAAAGATTTTGCAACATAAAATAGTAAATGAAAAAGTTTCGTATGATAAACCTTCTACTTCAACCTCTCAACCAAAACAAACATTTTCTAAGACGTGTACGCAATGTTCATGTTCTAGAAATGTTTCTCCACCTCCTGTGGTAATTCCTCAGCCTCAACCGTTTGTTGAGACTCGTTCTTGTTTCTACTGCAAGAGACAAGGACATTTGATCCGTGACTGTCCCAAGCTGTCAAATCAGCGGTATGGGAGAGAGATGCCTAGGACATCTGTTTATAGAAATTCTTTTTCGAAATCTCCACCTAGGCATTACTCAAACTCTCCCAAGCCTGTTTTGAAGCCAAGTAATGTTGAGCAAAAACCTTTGCCAATTCAAAAGCCCAACATTACTTCTACTATCAATTCCGAACCTTCTAAAGTTTGAAAACGAAAAGAGTCTGATGTTGACTCTTCAGTCGTCAACAATAACACATCAGATAAAAATTCTAATTTGTTTAAAGATAAAATCTTATCTGACGTGCTTATTGTTGATGACCATGAAAGACCTAAGTCTGTAAAGGCTTGGGTCTCCGTTTCTTACTAATCTCTTTCTTTTATGTGTTGCAGCAGTCGGAACGTGTGAAGGATAGCTTATGGTATATGGATAGTGGCTGCTCGCGACACATGACTGGCGATGTGTCTCTTCTGATGGATATTAAACCATACTCAGGAGGATACGTTGCTTTTGCGGGAGATTCAGGAGGAACTATTTCTGGAAAGGGAACGCTAACAAATGGAAAAGTTAGTTTTGAGAATGTGAATTATGTGGCAGAACTGACTCACAACTTGTTGAGCGTATCACAAGTTTGTGGTAAGGATTACACCACGTCATTCACAAAGACTGAATGTGTAATATTGAAGCCTGGGTATGTCATTCCTGAGGAATGGGTATTGATGCGTGCACCTAGAAAGAATGACACCTATGTGATGAACATGCGAACTGTGAAGACTACCAGTGACTATACTTGTCTCCTTTCAAAGGCTTCTGAAAAGGAATCACTCCTTTGGCACAGACGGATGGGACATATTAATTTCCTTAAAATGAATTTTCTGATTAATAATGATTTAGTGAGAGGAGTTCCAAAACAGTCATTTACTTTAAAAGACGACTGCATTTCTTGTCACAAAGGAAAACTCCATAAGAAGTCCCACAAGTCTAAGGTTGTGAATTCTATTGCTGCTCTATTGGAACTACTGCATATGGATCTTTTCGGTCCAGTTTCCACAAAGAGCATTGGTGGTCGGTCTTACTGCTTGGTAGTTACTGATGACTACTCAAGGTTTTCGTGGGTTTATTTTTTGACCACAAAGAGGGAGACTCCTGATATTCTGGTGTACTTGTTGGATAAGTTGGCAAATCTGTGCAACTTAAAGGTGAAAAGGATACGAAGCGGCAATGGAACTGAATTCAAGAACTCAACTCTCGAATTGTTTTGTGCTACAAGAGTTATTGAGCATCAATTTAGTGCTCCGAGGACTCCACAACAGAATGGAGTCGCAGAAAGAAAGAACAGAACAATCATCGAGACAGCTCGGACTATGTTAGCTGACTCCAAGTTACCAATCATCTTCTGGGCTGAGGCGGTTAATACTGCCTGTTATGTTCTGAATAGAGTGCTTACGGTTAAGAAAAAGAATAAGACGTGTTATGAACTTTTCAATAACCGTAAGCCAAACCTGCAGTTTTAGAACCATTTGGGTGTCCATGCATGATCATGATTACAAAAGATAAGGTCTCTAAGTTTGGTGATAAAGCTGTTGAAGGGATTTTTCTTGGATATTCAGTCAATTCTCCGAACAAAAGAGTCTACATCAAATCAATGAATCAGATTGAGGAACATTTTGAAGTGAAATGTTTAAGGTATACGGAACCTCCTCAAGGGACGGGTCCGGATTGGTTTTTCAACTATGGAAACCTCTTTAACTCTTTCAATATTCCGGAAGAAGATGAAACAGAAGAGTTGGTTTCCATGCTTCATGGACTTGATTTTTCTTAAGATACACCAGTTAGTAAACCATCCGTCCCATCTCCTAATGCAACACCCGAACCACCACCAACTGAACCTACACCACTACCAACACCTACACCATCACCAATAACACCTAATCAAACATCTACATCTCCAGCTACACCTTCGAAAGATGCTCCGTCTACCTCTAAAACAGTTTATAACTATACAAAGGAGCTTCCTTATGATCCAAACATGCCATCATTAGAGGAAGGAGGAGAGGATGAGGTAGATGATGAGGGAGAGGAAGCAGAAAAGATGAATTATTCTCATTTATATTCTTAAGGAGATGAAGATGATGATGCCTCTCCGAATATTTCTGCAACTGAGGGAGATTTGAACAACCTGGAACAGAATCTTGTGCCAGATCAAATTCCAGTTACTCGGATACATAAGGATCACCCCATTGATAATATCATTGGTGACCCTCATGCTCCCATTCAAACAAGACATCAATCAAAGCAGACTGATACTGAGCAACTTTTGGGTATGATAGCTAATATCGATTCATGCTATCTTTCGCAAATTGAACCCAAGAAAGTTGAAGAGGCCTTAAAAGATCCATCCTGGATTGAGGCCATGCAAGAGGAACTACAGCAATTTGAAAAGTTGCAAGTCTGGGAAGTAGTTCCATTGCCCAAGGGTGCCCACTTGATTGGCACTCGTTGGGTTTATCGTAATAAGATGGATGATAGGGGCGTTGTGATTCGTAATAAAGCACGTCTAGTAGTTCAAGGCTTCAGCCAAATTGAGGGTTTGGACTATGATGATGTATTTGCCCCTGTTGCTCGATTGGAGTCCATACGCATTTTTCTGGCATACGCGTCCTTCAAGGGATTTCGCGTCAATCAACTTGATGTGAAAAGTGCGTTTCTGTATGGACAAGTTGATACCGATGTGTACGTTAAGCAGCCTCCTGGTTTTGAAGACCCTGCGCATCCTGAATACGTCTGTAAATTGAACAAGGCGTTGTATGGTCTTCACCAAGCACCGAGACTTTGGTATGAGAGGATAACTACACATCTTATTAAGCATGGTTTTGTAAGAGGGAACATAGATAGCACGCTATTCATTCTTCGTGAACAGTCAGAGGATAAGGAAGATATGCTACTTGTGCAGGTTTACGTGGACGATATTATCTTCGGTTCTACTAATGAGGCAATGTGCAAGAACTTTGAGAAAATCATGAAGTCTGAGTTTGAGATGAGCGCGATGGGGGAGCTCACATTCTTTTTAGGTGTACAAGTTGAGCAGCTTGCAAAAGGTATTTATATACATCAGTCAAAATATGTCAATGACATGTTGACTAGGTATGACTTGCTCAATTGTAAAACCTATAGGACTCCCATCGAGCTTAATCACAATCTTAAACTTGCTGAGGAAGACGAAGATTGCAAAGAGAGGGACTATCGTTCAATGATAGGTTCTCTCATGTATTTGACTGCCTCTAGGCCGGACATCGTATTTGCTGTGTCAATCTGCTCTCGCTATCAGGCTAAACCAAAGGAGTCTCATATGAAGGCAGTAAAGTGAATTTTCGGTTATCTCAGAGCTAGACCTACTCTTGGTCTTTGGTATTCAAATGAGAAGACTTTCGCTCTTTCAGCCTATTCAGATTCGGATCATGGAGGTTGCAGTATCGATAAGAAGTCAACAACTGGTGGATGTCAATTTCTGGGATCGCGTTTGGTATCGTGGCAGTGCAAGAAGCAGACTACAGTCTCTCTTTCTACAGTGGAGGCTGAGTATGTTGCTGCTGCTAGCTGCTGTGCCCAAGTTCTCTGGATTCAGCACCAACTACGCGATTATGGGTTACTTCTTACTATGACTCCTATTCACATAGATAACACTGCTGCCATATCTATCACACGCAATCCCGTACAGCACTCTAAGACCAAACACATAGAACTTAGGTTCCACTTCATACGGGATTGCTATGAAAAACACTTGATAGACCTGGTCCACATAGACACCCTTAAGCAAAATGCCGACCTATTCACCAAAGCGTTTTCACGTGCTCGATTTGATGAACTAGTCAACATGATCGGTTTAAGATTCTTTGGGTCTAAAAAGTAATGTGTGACTTGGATAGTTAACTTTATTTGCTTTTATGTGTGTTAAAAAAAAATTAATTGCAACAGCCACTCTTTATACTCTTTAGTATATAAGAAATGCACGGTTGCTACATTTTTAAAATAGACGTTGAAGTTGTGTCTGTAAACAACTTGGGATATGATAGTACATCAGATGACATTCACAAAATGGAATTTTAAGGTTTATCTTGGATGTGTCAGTAGGTTTATCTGACACACTTAAAACAGTTTTTATCTAAATTATCTTCATCATACGATGTATTGGTAGGCATGATACACACCGGTCTCTGAGATATTAAGAAGTAATTTAAATACATGTCTATGATCCTGTGGTAAACACCTTGTGATGTACGACACTAAGTCTTAATTCCTTAGCGTAGCTTGACATACTTTTATTTTTGGATCGTATATCTGAGATCTTTTGGGGGAGTATGCTGATTGTTTCCTCTGTTGTACGTAAGTGCAGACCTGGTCTCAATTCAACTTACTCTCAAAACTAAGCAAACGTGAGTCAATGCACTTGCAAAGTCTTAAATTTAAGGTACTAAACAAGGTCGCCACAAATTTGGTTTGACTGCGTTTGGTTTTGCTTAAAACTGAATCAAGTTATGTTGCTCTGTTGTACGCAAGTACAGACCTGTCACCGCTGGCTTGATTCTTAAAATTGATTCTCTTATATTCTTTCTAAATTTGGAAACTATGCTCATGTCTAGGTTATAGGGGTATATCTATGGTGGGGACCACGGTGAAATATTCATACTAACAATAAAAGGTTAACTCACAGACACGGATATAACATGTTTAGGTGGACAAACAATACCAATAATCGTTTTGAAATAACTTTTATAAAAGGTGTTTTAAATGTGCCAAGTAAATTTAAAGTGGACAAATATACTGATGATCGAAATAACACTTACTATTCCTAATAATTGCATGTTATTCCGATATGATCCCTAACCAGACTCAATCAACTTCGTCACCAAAAAGAATGTATTTAGTTTGGTTTTATATTTGTAATTTTGTTTATTTAAATTTTATTTTTACCCAAGTCACATTTACTGTCAAATTGAGCACTACGCAAAAGATCGACAAAATTTTAAAATTTTTCACAAACTGTCGATATGCGTCACTTCCTAAGTGACGCTGATAGTGACGCTATAAGTGACGCCTAAAGATTCGTTCTAAGTGACGCAGATTAGGGTTTTGGTATAAATAGTTCCGTATCCGGCACTTATTTTCACCACCAACCCTATTCAATAAGCGTCACTTCCACTGTCCTTGCGTCACTTCCTTTGTCGCTGCGTCACTTCGACTGTTCGTGATTTCAGATCGATCTGTGAATTTCTGTGTATTTTGCGTGCAATCGGCCTCTGTGACCTTCTTCCTCTCACTCATACGCATCATTAGGTACAATTTTTATCATCTATAATTGCGTATTCATGATTTAATCGTTGATTGAAGTTTCGGGTTTTTAGGGTTTACGAAATCACGAAGATTGGGGATCGATTTGTTATTGTTTTGCGTTATTAAACGGTGTGTTTTACTCGTTTTCACTTGCCGCACCGTTTGGTTAACTCGTTTTCGAAAACCCCCAATTTTGTTCGTTGTGATTTCTGGGCTTGAACAGTGACACGATGATCTTCATCGTTGCGTCACCTCAAGCGTCACTTCCACAAGTGACGCTTAATGGTAATTTCACAGATTAACCGTCACTTTGCTTAGTGATGCCTTTATGCGTCACTATTGTACCTTACTTACTAAGTGACGCTAAACTCCGTCACTTCAGTAACGCTTTTAGTACCGCTATTTTTTCCCGTCACTTATTAACTGACGCATACCCGACACTTGTTCACTGAAGCTATGATGACATGTGTTGTGGCAACGGCACTCACACCAGTGACGCCTTGAATGCGTCACTTACCACAAGTGACGCATACTTGATTTCTGATTTTTGTGCGGCACTCTCTGAGTGTCGGTACTTCTATTTGCGTCACTTTACAAGTGACGCTAAAATAAGAGGTTTTCAATTATTTGCGTGAGCTTATTCTGTAACGAAATTTCTGGTTATCTTTTGTATTTTAGCTTACAGATGGCAGCTCTACAAGATTACTATCGTCGCACCAACTCTAGGCACAACATTGTTGCATTTTTGGAATCGACGCACAAGAACTCGATGCCTTTTCGGCCGATGATCGAGTTTCTCAGACGTTCGAGGATTCATAACGCCATTACAGCTTCAGCACCAGTATATATGAACCAAATCGAGGAGTTTTATGACCACGCGTTTATCAGAACCGAGAACGACACTCCGAGGATTGTGTCAACTATGTTTGGACGCGAGATCGAGATTACACATGATTCGGTTCGCCGTGTTTTGCAGTTTGATGATGCGCACAATATGCCGACTGTCTTTGAGACCGCGTTTATCTATGGGGGTCTTCAGAGAATGGGTTATCCGGCAGATCAGCTTGTGGATTTTAGAAAACAGTATCTCTGCAGGGTTTGGAGATACTTAGCTCATATTGTTATTGTCTGTTTATCTCCGCGAAAAGGTGGATACGATGCTGCGAGTCATACGACTCTATCTTTGATGCTGGCATTGGTGTACAACAAACCGTACAATTTCAGCGGTTATGTTTTTGGGAATATGGTAGAAAACGTTCGAGCTGGAATGGATAAATGGCTGTTATATCCCCGTTTTGTTCAGCTATTGTTAAATGACTTGGATTTGAGAATCGATCCGGATTTGAGGTCATTATTGATTCAAACACCAATGTTGTTACGAGTTTTCAATGATTGCAAGCTGCCACCGAAAGATTCTGCGGTCTTGCCTGATCGTGAGCTATTCGGGCACGTAGTAAACGAAAACTACGTTGTGCCGCCTGGAGATGCTTATGAGGATATTGTTGTGCCTCCGGTTAATGAAGCTGATTTGGTTGATGCTGCCGTTGCTCAAGACTTGGAAGATATTGAGCAGGTTGAGGAAGTGGTAGCTGAGGATTCTGACGGTGGTCCGACACCACCTGACTCTCCAGGTGATGTTCCACCTCAGACTGCATTGGATGGGATTCACTTGGCTGATCCTCGACGCTTTAAGCGTATCTTGAGGAGAATTTCTGCAGGGCGTGTTCATGTACCGCCGAATTTGGGCAAGCGACCAGCTGGGTCTTCTCCTTCGTATGCTGATTTACCTCATAGGAGACGCCAGCGAACAGGAATCAGTATTCAAGAACCTGGTCCGCAAGCTCAACAACAACAACCGACGCCTGCGATGCTTCAGCAGTTCCTTGATCAGTTGGCAGAAATGAATAAGCGTTTCGATGATCAGAATGCAGTGATTGAAGCTCAAGCTGCTCAAATAAAAGATTTGGAGATCAAGGCAGCTCAAGTGCAGGAACTGAAGCTTGAATTGACGGACGTGAAGTCTAGGTTGTTAGAGTTGGAAGCGGTTACTGTTGTTTCGGGGGAGGAAGGTCAGAGAACCTTGGAAACAAATGTAACCCCTCCCCCAGAACCTGAAAATGTAAATCCAGATTCTATTAATGATAACATTGCTTTGGATTATTTCGTTGATGTTCCAGGACAACCGAGACCCATTTCGGTTGATTATTCAATTGTTAATCTCACATATCTACAGAGTTTGATAAATCCGGGTGATGAAGAAGATAGATCAGTTGATCCGGATGATATTGAGATGGATGCGGAGGTTCCAGGGTCGGATGAAGAATATGTAGATAATCCGAATCAGGAACCGGCGCCTGAGCGAGAACCGGAACCTATTCAGAAACAACCGGCTCAACCTTATGATTTTGATGCACCGATCATTGAGTCCGATGATTCTGATGATGATCAAGAACCTGCAACTGATACTACTCAGGAACAACCAGCTGCTGAATCTGTTCCTGAACAAGCACAACCGTCTACATCTTCAGATCGTCTAATGTTTCGAAAGCTTAAACCTGAGTTGAAGATTTGCAAAACTTATCAGGTTCGAGGTGATTTGACTGGATTGATCAGAAGTTGGAAGTTTGATGAAGTTAACTTTCTGATTCTTATTAAACGAAGAGATGGCGTACAGTATTTTCGGCCGAGATTCAACTGTATTAGCACGCTACCGAAGGAAGAATTGAATCGTCTTGCTCAACTGAACATTGTTAACCACACTGATGATTTTCGTGGTAACATGTTTCAGAAAATTCTAAGAAAAGATATCTACAGCAAGAAGTATTTGTGGGTTAGACCAGAGCTGGGAGTTCGTTATTCATACAAGAAAAAGTTGGATTCAAGAACTCAGCAACCGATTGTGAAATATAATTATCCTCCAGCTGCTAGTCAGAAAACTGTGTCATTGCAGTCTTTACCACTTGATTTTCTTAAAAGATTATGATATTGGTTGTTTGATTCCGTTACTCAAGAAGCGGTGATTGAATATCTTTCAGTTGAAGATCCAGTGATTGAAAAGGGTAATTGGAGTCTATCTGCAAAGTATGGAAGAACTCTTCAAGTTTTTGATCCGATTAGCCTTATTAATCTGACAAAGAAAGATTTGAAAGCTTTTCACAAAAGCAAAATGGAGTATCATCGTTTTGATCAAGAAGAGGCTTCAAAGTTCGAGAAGGTGGTCGAGATTTGTGTTCGAGTGGGTATTCATGCTGGTGGAGTATTTCCACCAGGTTGGGTTTGAACTGAAGATGTTTTGAAGACCAAGCTGAAGACACGGGGGAGTTTGTTGATGCATTTTAGTGTGTCTGTCAGTTGGTCTATCGAGTTGTAAGTGTCGTTAGTTAAGTTGAATAGAAAAGTCATTTTCATGTATAGCGACACTTAGCTTCTGTGTTAGGCGACACTTGCCTTAGTGTCGCATAGCGTCACTTAGGTAAGTGACGCATGAGGGCGGCGACATGCGACACTTCCCAAGTGACGCATGTCTGCCGATTTAGTTTTAGTATAAATACAAACCTACGGGTTTTCGGCTAGGGTTGATGAAACCCTAGCACCATTTATCGACTAAACTCTCTGTAATACGTTTCCAATACCTATTCAAAGCTAATAAATTAGTATTCTTTGATTAAGCATTTGTTTCGGTTAACGTTTATTAGTTATTTGTGTAATTGATTGATTCCGCCAATCTATTACTAACGATCATCACTTAGATCCACCAGCAAGGGGCACTTTCAATTTTTCATACAGTATGTCACTTGGTTGCTAGGTTATGGTGATTCTGATCGAAGGAGGCTGCTCAACTCTTCAACACTTTCCATATGCTGGAATAGTGACCCTTTTTGGAATGGTATCCCTGGGCGCATGAGATAGAGTAACAGACCCACTAAAAGTTCTGACCGTTCTTAACACCACGGGGATACTAAGGCTAGGCAAGGCATTTAAGATTAAGACTTGGTTTGGTGACTGCTAACTTTGTATTAATGATCTTTGTTTAGTCTAGAGTTGTGTGGTTCAACCAGGATGTGACACGGTCTTCAACCAACGGCAGTTCCTTATCTTTTCCCACGTACTTAAACGTTATACGAAGTACTGTGCCGATTTATGGTCTTTCTATGATAAGTTTGTATTAAAGCTTGACCATCTATGATATAAACCCAACCCTCACTATTTAAACATATCCCAATAAATCCATGATTGATTCACGGTGTACTATACGATAGGGTTGATAGTATTTCCACAGCTACACAATTCAGACCATGTTTGTATTTGAAAACATAGATAGGTAGTTACCGGTTGATCATGGTTCGCGACTCCTTGTCATACAGGTTCTAACCACGTTTATTGGAGGAAAGGCAATCTTGGTTTAGAAATTCATAAATACAAAGTTGATAGTACACCGGTTTTCAATATGTAACAATTGGGAACATTATGCCACAACGGATTGTGCCCACGACTTTCATAGCTTCCACGTTCTGTACTCCACACATTAGTGTTGTTTTCAGCGCTATACAAATGAAAGCCGTATAACGTTACTTCCGTTGTTTCATAACGATATTATCCCAATTGCGTATTTAAAGTAACATCACCCCAAATATTAACAAGCTAACTACATCGCAACAAGCACATAAGAGAACTACTCACTACGCATGGCAAACAATCCTAAATATATCATAACAATAATATCAATCATCATAATAGAAAAGGAAAGAAATAACCGTAGATTATGCGTAGACAAAATAATGTTACAAGAATACACGAACGGAACCTCCGCAATATCTTTGACAATATTACAAATAAGCCCCTCGGAATATTCCCTACACTATTACAAAAGTAGCCCCTCCGTTAGTCTAGGTTAAATATTAACCAAGAACTAACGAACCAAAACCCTAATCTAGAGAGAGAAACTCTAGAGAGAGAGAAAGAGTGTGTGAGAGAGAAAGTGAGAAATGTTGAAGGTGAGAGGTGTGTTAAATGAGGTAGAGGTGCCCTCTATTTATAGGCAAGCCTTGGATCAAGAGTACAAGCCCACAAGCATGCACGTACAAGCAAACGAAGCAAGATGAGAGAGCACGAAGGCCAAACCAGGCCATGTACGGCCTCAACCAGGCCGTGTACGGCTAGTTGAGGGCTGTGTACGGCTTCCTCTAGGTCATGTACGGCTTTGGGGGGCCGTGTGGTAGGCCGTGTGATTTTTTCGGCTTTTCTCGTTGCTTCGGAAGGCCTTATCTTCTTCGTTTCTCGTCCGTTTGACTTGATTCTTTCGCCTACGGTCTCATAATTCTGTTACGCTTCTAATGATGCCAAATGTGCCAAATTTGGATGTCTCTAGGTTTGGCGTGTGCGGAATGCCCTCGGTTTGCGCTCAGAAAGCTTCATCTTCCTCGTTCTTTACCCGATTTGCACGATTCTTGATTCTATAGTGTAACACCCCCAAATTCGTTTAGCGGAAGCATTGGTATAAGCTGGGGATGTCACAATTACATTGTACGTGCATACGTATCAGAGCATATGATTACAATAGAACATATATATATTAAGATGCCAAGAGTAATAGTTACAAAGTTTACGATTCATCGAATCATATAAGTAGTTAAATTGTACAAAAGTGGATTTCGTAAATATGACTAAAAACAGATTAGTTATACAAAAGAAATCCATATGTTTAAAAAAGTTGGCATCCTAAATCTTCAAGGGTCGCCTAGATTTCCAGTTGTGTAGGCGGTCCTTACGTATGCAGCTAATTCCCTGAAACACATAGTAAAAGTCAACAACGAGGTTGAGTGAATTCACATGTTTTATGTTTATAATAGTTGATCGTTAAACCAGATACGTTTCAAAAGTAGTTGTTCGTAGGAAAGTTCGTATCCTAGTTCTAAGTATGTTTTGTTGGGATGTTGCCCATGGTTCAGTACTAGTTATAGTAGGAATGCCAGTATCCTAGTAGTTGTCTCTCGTAGGAATGTCAGTATCCTAATAGTTGTTTTCGTAGGAATGTCAGTATTCTATTAGTCATTCGTAGGAATGTATGTATCCTATAAGTTAATCGGTGGACCCATGTCAGTAGGATCCAGTGCCCATGTCAGTAGGGACTTTTCAACAGTTTAATCACAATAGTGGATCCATGTCAGTAGGATCCAGTACCCATGTTAGTAAGGACTTTTCAACAGTAGGGAGTGTCAGTGTCCCTTGATCCATGTCAGTAGGATCTTGTGCCCATGTCAGTAGGGACTTTTGTTCAACAAGTATAGTGGATCCATGTCAGTAGGATCCGGTCCATGTCAGAAGGACCCATCAGTTACCCAATCAGTTTGGTAAAGCGTTGCTGGTCGTTCTCCAGCATTTCCAAAACAAGTTTAGTACGTTTATAGTTTTGTAGTGTGAAAACGTTGTTTCATAAACATCGGTTTGTGTAACCGTTTAACAGTTCAGTGTACTCTAATCGTTCGAGTAAAACGTGTGTACAATCATGTATGCAAAAGCGTTTGACTATGTTTTCCACCCCTGTTCAAAAGCATTTAAAACAGTGAAAGTAGGGGCTGTGAACTCACCTGTCGAGTTAAGTTGCGTGCGAGTGCTAGCAAACCTAAGCCCAAGTACAGTCCGAAATCTCCTAACGTCCTAAACGTATGAGATTTAATAAGTATGTGGATGTCTAAGCTAATCATCCATGCTAGTGTTCGTACAACCAAGTTATGTCCAAATCGTTCGTTTAATTGTTTACGTTTGTATTTTGTATTTGTGAAAAGGTATACGACTCGTTGGTGATAGTTTGAAATCATAGTTTCAAAAGTATAATTATGTTTTGTTTCGTTGCATTTCTATAAATTACGAAATTGAATACGGGGGTCCGGGGGCAGCGCCCCTAGTAGCGGGGTTCAAGGGGTGGCAACCCCTGGCGGGGTCCAAGGGGCAGAGCCCCTGGTTGGGGTCGAGCTGCCAAGTCAGCTTGGAAAATTTTTATTTCTGCTATGTTGCTGTAGTAAAAACGCATTCGAAACTTCATTTCGGAGTAAAATAAGGTGGTAAAATCTCAGTCTCAACACTTAGTGAAAAAGTTGTAGACTTTCTGTTTTTGGCTACACTGAGCTAGTGTCGCTATAGGCGACACTAGTTAGGTGACACTAGGTGAGTGTCGCTAGATTCCTGATTTTTAATTGGGTAGCGACACTTGGTTAGTGTCGCTATAGGCGACACTTGTTCAATTATGGCGTCACTAAGGTAGTGTCGCTAGGATGAATCTGGTTAAGGGTTTCAGCGACACTTAAGTAGTGTCGCTATAAGGGCGACACTTAGGCATAGCGACACTTATCTAGTGTCGCTAGCACTGTTTTTGGCACATAGCGACACTTCCAACTGTTCGACGAACAGCTTGGTAAAAACGGGTTTTTTGTCGATTTTGGACATTTTCGGTTGTTAAGAACACTAAAACATGTTATATTAAGTATATTAAACATGAAATATCAAAGCAAACTTCGAAATCTAAGGATTTACGGGAAATGTCAGAAACTTACGCGTGTCGGTTTTGAAATCCGAAAAGGTAGAAGTGTAGATCGTGATCCCGTGATCGTTTTTCTCTAAATGGGCTAGATTATTCGGCGCGTTTTTGGTGTAGTTTTGGTGTGATTTGTGTGGTTTTTGGTTGAGTTTAGAGAGAGAGATGAGAGAAAAAGAGGATGGAGAGAGAAAGTGAAATGAAAGAAATGAAAGAAAAGGGAGGTGGGAGGTGGGTTTTGTTTCCCTTTTTCGCCTCCCGTGTTTGCGTTCCGTGTTTGTTTACCCGATCGTTAAATGTTATACTATTTTAATTTGGTAACTTTTTAAATATGTATTCGAATTTATTTTTAGTTGAGATATTTTATAAAGATGTTTTTGTTAAGTTATAAAAATTTAAAAGTTTATTTTGTTTCGTTTTATCAGAAATGTTTCGAGTTGTTTTAGTTTGCGAAATACTTTGTAAATATTATTGACATAATATTTAATAGTTAATAATGTTATTTAATAATTCCGTTTTATTAAATAATTTTGTTCACCAACAGTCGTATATTTTTGTCGTGTTTGTTCCAATCGTTTCGTATGTAATTACATCTAATTACAAATAAGTAATACTACGCGTATTAACTAGTTGGGCTTTACTAGACTTATGTGACACCCGTCAAATTAGGACTAGAAATTAGTGCCTAATCAAGTTTTAATACATGTAATTAGTTCTGTGTTAGGCTAATTAATGTATCAATTTATATATTGTTGAATATATACAAGTATGTGATTTGATTAAATCGTACAAGTTCCAAATCGAATACAAATTCGATTCAATTAAATACGGACGTTGGTGAACAATTTTATTAAATAATATAATATTATTTAATGATACAATTATATCCAAAAATCTTATTTTTATAACATTTCGTATCGTACAAATAAAATTTACGCGATTAAAACGTAAACGCACAAACAAAATGAAACAATTTAAGTTATATTATATAACTCAAATATTAAGTATTTGGCTAAATACTTCAATGAAAATATTAGATAATTATTTATATTCTGGAAACGAACACCGCACGGAGCGCGAATATGCGGGAACAAAAATTGGAGCCAACCACACATGGGTAGGACCCATGTGGGCCGGCCCCTCCCTCCCCAAAATGGGGATTTCCCTTTTCTTTTTCATAATCAACATCACCACCTTCTTTAATCTCTATCTCTCTCTCTTTTTCATTTTCTTTCAAAATCACCATCCACCACCACCATCTAGAATCATCAAATTACACCCCAAAACGACATCAAATCTTCAAGATTTTTAAAGATTAACGACCACCGCGCAACGATCTACACTTCCATCTTTTCAGATTTCCGTATCGACGCCGATTAAGTTTCCGACAAAAACCCGAAACTCTCCGTTTTCGATTGTTTTTACATGTTTATGGTTTATAATTGTCCAAAATGTCCATATAAGGGTTGGGTAAAAGTTTTGGAACCAGTGGTCGCCGGAAAACACGTTTTCGGCTCAAAATCCGGCGAACAGTTGGAAGTGTCGCTAGTGTGTCAAAAACAGTAGTAGCGACACTAGCCAAGTGTCGCTATGCCTAAGTGTCGCCCCTATAGCGACACTACTTAAGTGTCGCTAAATTACTTAACCAGATTTAACTTAGCGACACTCCCTTAGTGACGCCGAAATTCATAAGTGTCGCCATAGCGACACTATTCAAGTGTCGCCCAACTATCAAAAATCAGAAATATAGCGACACTTACTAAGTGTCGCCTAAGCCCGTAGCGACACTATCTTAGTGTCGCCAAAACCAGAATATTTACAACTTTTTACTAAGTGTCGAGATCAAAATTTTATCACTTGATTTCACCCAATTTCAAGTCCAGATGCATTTTTCCTGAAAGCAATATAGTAGAAATAAAAATTTTCCAAGCTGACCTGGCAGCTCGACCCCAGCCAGGGGCTCTGCCCCTTGGACCCCGCCAGGGGCTGCCGCCCCTTGGACCCCGCTAACCAGGGGCGCTGCCCCCGGACCCCAGTACTTAGATTCCGTAAGCACATTTCTCACCAAGTGTCAAACTTGTACAACTTCAAAACGCTTACACGATACAACTTTTCAAACGTAATGAAATTTGCCTTTCAAGTGTAACGCTTCAAAATCAATGTGATAACATCAATACTATTATTACAATTAATCACCAACGGGCCGTACGCGTTTTCAAAACATGCTTCAAAGATCAAACAAGTCGTTGTAACTTGTATCAATTTAATCAAACAAGTCGAAGTAACTTGTAACAATACAATCAACCAAATCGGGGTAATTTGGACATCAAGTTAAACAAACAATTTAAATGGTAGTCTTTCGAGATACCGGTACAATTAATAACAATTCAAGTGTCGTGGACACATTCAGGTTTCAAGTCTTTGGACATCAATTCACCGCTAATTACTTCAAGTTTATTAAATTAAACACTTCAAGACTCAGGTGAGTTTCATAGCCCCATTTTCACTATTTTACAACTAGGGGTGTGATAATACTGCTCTGTTTTGTTTTACAAGTAGAACGCAAGTGCCAACCTTCAAATACTACATGAGTTTCAAGCTAATCAATTTAAAGTCCTCTATAGCATTTGGGAAGACGAGTGTGGATTAGACACTCGTAGGAGGCATTTCAAGTTAGGTTTCCTTAATTGGGCCTGACAAATCAAGTTAAGCTCAGACTATGTGCTCATGGATTGTATAACTTTTATTTTGCTTAATTGCATTTAAATTCAATATAAATCTTGCGGTTCTGACAACTATACATTGACATACAAACCTGTGAGCTCACCAGCGTTTTCGCTGACCCATTTTAGTATTTATCACAGGTACCCAGCAGTAGGTTGGCTGCACAAACAGGGATTATTAGCTCGAGTCAGCATACATACAACTAGAGATTTGATTGCATTATTATATTTTGTAAAAGTAATTATGCTATGTAATCTCTAAACTTCAGGAACCGAGCTAATGTAACATTATTTTGATGTAAACGTTTAATTTATTAATACAAGTTAAAACGACGCATATAGTGGTCGTTCATTATATCTTATGTGCTTTGTATATTGATTAGTGACACCCAAATCGAGCTTCCGCAAATCAATCAAATTTGGGGGTGTCACACTTACCTCTAAAATGTGTTGTGAATTCACTCAAGTAGGGAATTAGCCTAATAATGCAAGTGATTAACGTTAATAATCGCGATTAATTTTGCGGGGTGTTACATATAGTCTCGGAATAACCTGATACATCATATGAGACTATTTGAGAACTTGTATCATAATGTGGTTAAAAGTACGTGAGAATCAGTTGTTTGAATAATCTGCCTCGATTTACGTGCCTTTTGGATGATTTAAGCACTTTTTATAACAATGCCTATAATTTGACCAACTTTGTGAAATTAAATAGATAAACGTTTATTTCAAGTGTTTTCACCAAGAATTAGGTCAAAAGTGCGGGAAATATGTGACTAAAAACATGACTTTTTGCCACATATCAAGGTGGTAGACGTGGTGGTAGAGATACTAGACATGTATTCAAATTCTTTGATTCTATGCATTTTACACAATTTACCAAAATAATTATATACTGATTTATATGTACTTTATTTAGACTCAGCTTGTGGATGAAGAATTGAGTGAGCCACTAAATGCAATAGCAGAAGAAGAACCTGTATTAGACCATGCCAGTGAACAACAAGATGATGATGAGCAAGTTACGTCACCTGTTATGTAACAAGTTACCCAGCTGATATCGCTCATTTTATACATGTTTATCATACGCGATATTATCACTTTTATAGTTGTTTTGTGGTTAATTTAATGAACTTTCGATACTTAATAGAGTATATTATTGATTATAGGTTCATTGGTCATTATGTGAAGAAAAATGTCGAGATTGGATGATAAAAGACTCAAAAGATGGTAAAGAATGGATCAAGTGTCAAGTCAAGAAACGAAGGCAAAATTCTGGAAACAGGCGAGTTGCGCCGCAATAGTTGTAGTTGTGCTGCAATTGCAGCTCAGTAGCTGATTGAAGGAAACACCATGGCGGGTTGCGGCGCAATGATTTGAGTTGAGGCGCAATGCGAATCTGAAAAAAAAAACCCTAACTTTGTTACCATATAAATACCCCTTTATACCCCACTTTTGGAACCTCTTCTTGTCTTACGAATTATAGAGCTTTTCAAGGGTTTTTCAAGAGTTTTGAGGAGCAAATCATCACGTTAATCACGAGGGTTCGACTATCGATCATCAAAACAATTGTAATCATCCGGTTTACATTATCTTTACATTAAAGCATGTTTTCTTTGATTTTTATAATTGAGATTGATTGTTTTAGTTTGAACATGAGTGGCTAAATCATTGTGCGTTCACTTGGATGAATTAACTAATTGATTAGGGGTGATCATTTGAGTTTATAAATGCATTTAGTTTACATTTGATTGCGAACCTTGCGTATTTGAGTTTAATTGGATTTAACTAATTGATTGGTTAATTTTTGTTTGATTATAGCGGACGTTTGTTAAACAATAATTGATTCCGAGAATTTGTCTATGAATAATCGGCCAAACATTGCGAACGTAGATTTGGAATAGGTTAATGAATTAAACTCAAACGTGCGAGATAGTGATTTTGGCGAACGTCTTTCACTAGATTAAACTGTAAGTTGGTTAATTGAGATTAAGATATAGGCAATGACGAATGTTAAACCTAGCTTAATTAAGATTAACAAATGCATAATCAGATAAACTGGTCCTTAATTACACCCCGAAATCATTAGTGAAGTAATCCAAGTGAATGTTGTTTTAAATTTCTGAGTTAAGTCCATAATCTCAATCTGATTCTTCCTGAGTCCACTTGCTTTCTTTTATTAAATTTAGTTGTTAAGCAACGTGACAATTCGGTCACAACAAACCCAAGTCTTTTCTGTATTAAGTTAATTACATTTTTAGTTTTAATTCTTAAATTCACAATCCCTGTGGAACGAACTTGGACTTATCATAGCTATACTGTACACGATTGGGTATACTTGCCTAGTTGTGTAATAGTAAGTAGTGTTTTTCTTTGTTTATTTTTATAACTAGATTTTACACTTCACTAGCCACTTACTCAACAAGCACCAACAGCACCAAAATCAACTGAGGAGTTTGTGGACGAGGAAATGGAGATGGAACCAGCACCAACTTCAAAGAGAATGTTGTTTTCTGATGAACCTAGCACCCAAGAAAGCATTGCACAGTCTGCAAAGCCAAACTTTACCAGGCCAAAACACAGTGCAGGAATAGTTGTTGCGCACTTTGCATGTGAGAAGGTTATAATTGAGAATAAAAGGAAGAAATCAGAGACGATTGCAGACCAATGGAGAGCCAAGTTGCCCAAAGATGGTACTGGTACATCTGCAGCAAAGCCATTCCAGTTGATTGATGAGGAAGATTAGTAGCAGGGTGAATTGGATCTGGACACTGATAGGATGCTTTTGATGGTGGTTTGGGATGTTGGTTACTTGTATCTTGTGATGGTTTACAAATTATCATCTTGTATTTTGTGGTCCCAGAAATCCCTATTTTGTAGTCAAAAGACATGTTAAGTGGTCCATGTGATCCATGTATTTAGGTAGTAGTTAGTCTATCTATTGTACAAGTAGTCAAAAACATGTGCAAATGATACTACTTTTTCAAACTATGCAATATCTTTATTGCTTTGTAAGGGTGTTAGTTCCCTAAACAATGGGTGTAATTTAATGGTCCCCTTGTACTATCTTGATTTGTGATTTGCTTTCTTAATTTTATTTTTACTTGTCTGGACCATATGTGCAGGTTGAATACTTCAAGTAAAAATGCTATATTTTTGTCTTCTATTAACCCTTTTTTTAATTCAAGTGATAATTGGAATCCAATGAAGTTAGCTACTTGCATCATTGAATGTATAAAACCAATATACAACGAGTGTAAAGTTAAGACTGTAAAATGGCCAAAATACACTTTCTCATTATCATAAAGGGTCATAAATTATGCAGCTACAACCATCTACCATCCATCTACCATACTTGACTATTTTACCAAAGTTCATCTTCAAAAACTAGTACTATAACCATCTACCAAAATACAACTACAACCATACATTAACTATTAGATCTACTACCAACACCTAGCGAGACAACACAATAACAATCAACACACAACAAACACCTACAAATGCTTTCTTCTAGAAACCACCAAATCCTAGTTTCTCTGCAACTCAAGTTCCATTACAGAATGTTGTGCCTCCACTCTATCCTTGTATTCTTGGAAATCAAGTTCCATTTGATCTAACTTCTGTCTATAGAACATGATTTCCCTAAACGCTTCCAATTGTTCTCGATTAAGTGCCAAGTAAAGTTGAAACATATTCGTTTTGTACCAATCATTAAATAGTTCATCATCAACCCAATGAAAAGCCCTACACCTAATCATTGGATGCTGTAGCGCAACTAACAATAATTATTAACCATGAAAAAATTAAAAACAAATTCCAAATAAATTTAAACAGTAACTAACCATCGATTTAGGAAAAGTCAATAATCGACAAGCTAGGTTATCTTTTGTTCATGAAGTACGTTTCTTCAATGGAAGTCGTGGATTACAGTCGCAAAGAGTAGGAAATCGACACCTTTGGATTGAATTAATAGAAGCATAGGTTAAAGACAACATCAGAGTGGGAAAAAAATTTAGGGTTGCAAATGCTTTTTAAATGGGGGAAACAAGATATTAAATATGTATCTTTAAAATGACGTGGATGCCATTTGGAAGTACACGTGGATAAATTGATACGCGTGGCATCCTACATGTCTTCCATGTTAGTGTTTTTAAATTACAAACGGTAAACTAATACTTCAACAAGATATCAACACAACTTAGCTGGTATGGTTGCATACATTAGTCATTTACAGTAAATGTTGCATAAGTCGAAATAATTGGAACCAGTACATAGCCGACAAGATTGAATAACCCATAAATAAAATTGCTAAAATTGACATTCATGTTGAAATAAATCATAAATGTCTCGTAAATTTTTTTTGTCTATCCTTCTTGACCCGGACACCACTAGTGAGGATGTACCACGTGCATAAAGAAGGTGGCTCTACCAGGATCTATCAGGCGATGCACTAACCCATCTTAAAGGCGAAGCAAGTGCTAGAACTTTCGATTTATGTACTTATGCCATTTATTGAAGTAGAAATAGTATATGTGGATATTTTGACCCATTACTTATGAACCAATAAATTTAGGTTATATGTTATCTCTAACGGTTCAAATGGGTAGACTAAAAACATTTAGCATAAACAAAATAGATTGAAAGTTGCACAGGTGTCTCACATAGCACCTCTTAGACCATTCCCATCGGCTTATCGGTTGGCAACCGATGAAAGCCTTCAAAACTGACACCGATGGCACCGTTTCATCGGTTGTCATTCTTCGGATATCCGACAAAAAGGAGAGAGGTTGGAGGTTGTCATTCTTTAGTATATAGTTAATTTTTGTTTAGTGTATGTAAATGTATGTATATTGGTAAATGTGAGGCCTAAAAAGTGAAGTGATGAAAGGATTGTTATGAGTCTTTAATCGGTCTTTCATCAGTTGTTCATCATTTGTGGATGTGCTGATGTGACGCTGAGCTGGCAAAAGTGAAAAAGCAACGGTTAAGAGTGGTCTTAGACTACAGCCAACGCATTTCATCGGTTGGCAGCCAAAGAAGGTCGGAGAACCGACGCCATTGGCACGGTTTCGTCGGTTGCTTCTTCGGTTCCAATTCTTCGACTTGGCGACGAAAGGGGAAGGGTCCAAGTGGGGCTCACAAGTTTTATTTGTTTATTTTTTTTTAAATGTATCCGTTGAAAGCTATTAAAAAAATTAAAATAATAAAATAAAACGACTATGTGACCGTTTTTTTTTTTTTTTTTTAAATTAACCTTTTTTCCTATTTAAATACATATTTTACCTAACCTTTAAACACACTACAAATCAACTCTCTTTCTTATACAAATCAACCTCTTTTCACTTCCAAACACAAAAAATGCCTAACAACAACAACAACAACGATTTCTTTCTAAATTTACTTTACAATCCCATTTACCCCAATTCACAGGCTAACACATCTTCGGGAACTACCTCCAACAATTAACCAACCGGTTTCGCATCATATCAATCCCAACCCCAACCATGGGATCCCCAACAACCACAATACGGTTGCCAACCGTACCAACAACCACAATACAACTACCAACAACCACAATACGACTTTCAACCACCACCACAATACGAATTTCAAGCTTACTCTCAACCACAATTCGGCCAACACTCACGCTCACAACCCGAAATTCCTTTTCAAACACAACCCGAAACTCCTTTCCACATACAACCCGAAACTCCTTTCCAAATACAACCCAAAACTCCTTTCCAAACACAGCCCGAAAGCCAAGATGAAGTAGGATCCGAAGACGAGGAGGAGGTTAATCGCAAAGGAAAGGCTAAAAAAAAGAGCACAAGTGAGGTGGATGAACTTTGAAGTCAAAACATTGGCCGAGTGATGGGTTGACGATTTCCAAATCATATCAAAGGAAATTCGCAAGTCGATTCACACCGTGGGAAAATTGTCGCACCCCCAAATTCACTGTGCGGAAGCGATTCGATTCGGGGCACGACTAATCCGGTAATCATCACACAAAGTCATAATGAACGACTACTATATGCGTCGTTTTACAAAATACACTACTTGAAATAATTGTTTACAAAATGTTACAACAATTCCAAAGTTCGCATTCTATCCTGAGAGATTCTAAAACATAACTAATTTGTACAAAATATAGTAATGTAGAAAAATCTCTTGATGTTTGTATTGCATGCGACTCGAGCTACTGAATCCTGTATGAGCAGACCTACAGCTGCTGAGAACCTGAGAATACATGCTAAAAGGGGTCAGCTATAAAGCTGGTGAGCTCACCGGTGTGAATGATAAAATGTATGTATGAACCACAAGATTTAAATGTTTGCAACCAAGCAAAAATAATGTGTATACTATTGCCATGAGCTCATAGTTCAAGCTTAACTGAGGTGTCGGGATCACAATCAAGTGCCCGATCGAGGGTGCTCCCTGCGAGTGCCTAATCAACACTCGTATGAACAAATGATAATGCGTCCGTTTGACCAGTTAGTGCTTGCTAACCCGGACGGGGATTGTTAATCCCATATGGTACCATACAATAACATTCACGCTAATACAATATTAATAAACTATGATGTGGAGGGCTTTCATGATTAGTAAAACAGTTCATGCAATCAGTATATCGAGTTTTGTGCTTGTGTTCATATGTAAATAAAAGCTGAGCATGTATCCTCACCCCGAGGTAAAAACAGTACATAACAGGGCTATGAGACTCACCTGAGTCTTGTAAGTATATGTTGCTACAAGCAATGATGTCGTCCGCAGACTGTAACCCGTTGGCGTCCTAAACGCGCAAGGTTATAATATGAGTAGATGTCTCAAAAGATCATCTATGCTAGTTGTCCACTCAACTAGTAATGTCCAAATGTTTGGTTGTTGTTTGTGTTTTGAAAACATGTACGGCCCGTTGGTGACGTTTGTAATAATAATTTCAAAGTATTATTATTAGTAAATTTCGTTGTATTCGTATAAAAGTATGTTCGTATGTTCTCAAGCGGTACTGTATACTTATATAAGTATATGTATTTCGTGTACGAGTGTCATCGTATAAGGTTTGGTTATCGCAAGTATTCAACACTTAGTAAAATTTATGTTTTCTAGATTCTGTTATTTACTGATGTGGGTTGCGACACTAAGGTCAGTGTCGCCGGATGTGAATTGAAATAAGTATGCGGCATAGATGCTCGTGTCATAGGTTATGATTTTTAACAATGTGGCGACACTGAATGTTGTGTCGCAGATGTGATTTAAGATTATATTGTGACATAAGGGTTTGTGTCGCACCATGCGACATTGGGATTCGTTTGCAACATAAGTGTGGTGTCGCAGGTTGCGACATAATTGATTAATGCGACATAGTGGCGTGTGTCGCAATGGCTTTGGGCCATCTGCGACACAAGAGGCTGATCAAGATTTTCATGTTTGGGAATGTGGTCAAATGTGCTTAGTTTGACCCGAGACTTTTACACTAGTCTTAGATACGTTAAATAAGTCTTAGAAAATTTTCGTTACGTTTAGTGGTTAGCCCGAAGTGTCGGTTTTATTAAACTACCAAAACAGCCCTTGGTTATGTTTTTCGCAGATTTTTCACTCGATTCACCTCCCGCTTTAACCAAGTTATAACTCGAAATAAATTATGAGAAAAATCACACATGTTTAGCAACATCTGAAGTATTTTATGGAAATTTTCCAGAATTTTTAGAGGCCGTTTGGTCGGGTAAATAAAATGGTAAAGCCCCTGAGGTCAAGTTGTGACCAATCCGGCTACAAGTCCACAAATCGAATTTTCTGGGCAAATCGGTGTGTTTTCAAGCGAGGCCGTAGAAGAACATTTTGTAGCCAACATCTTTAGAGAGATTTTGGCTCAAGCCTCATGTATTTTAGTGACCTAGAACTCGAGATATGGCTTAAAGTGTGAGGCAATTTTTCTGGCCAGCAAACTATTTATATATATATGTTTGGAAAACGAATTTTTTCTTATTATTTGGACATTTCTTTGTTAAGTAAGCAACATACATGTAAATAAACATTTACCAAGTAAATCTAGTGAAGGATGAAGAGTCCTTACAAGAAAATGATGGAGAGAGGAAGAAATGAAGTCGAATACTCGTTTTCTCGCGTTTTCTTGATTTTCCGACGTGGCGACCGATGGTGGCTCTATGGTGGATTATGGTGGTGATCTTGGTGGTGTTTGGGGGCTATGGAGGCTGGCTGAATTCGTGGGTGGGGGGAAGGGAGAGAGAGATGAGAGGAAATGAAAATGGAAGAGGTAAGGTGGTATGGTGGTAATGGTGTGTGTCAGTAGTGAAGAGAGGAGAAAGAGTCAAAGCATGGGTCTCCATGCTTTGGCTGCATTTTTCGTGGGTCCCACCCACTAAGTGGGTGTGTTTAATTATTTCCCAAATTTGCGTTCCGTGCGGTGTTCTTTTACCCGATCGTTTCGTCGTTTATTTAAACGTTAAACGTTTTATATAATACGTTTCGATAACGATTGAAAATACGGTATTTTTAATAAAACTTTTATTTTAAATACTTTGTTTTTAAGTTACTAAAAGTATGTCGGTCCCCATTTAGTTGTCGGTTGTTATTTGCGCGTTTGTTTTGCGTTTATTTAATCGCGTAACGATTTTTAAACGTTATAATGATTATCGTATATTTGTGATATTTTTAGCCGAACTATTAAATCAATATACTTTATTTTGAGTTATAAAAATATAACTTGGGTTTCGTACGTTTGTCGGGCGCGTTTCGCGCACTTTTTGTTGCGTACGGTTTATTTTATACGTCACGAATTATGTTTGGTATATTATCAAAATAATATAATGTTAATAATGAGTTTATTAAATAATTTCATATTATTCAATAAATTCTGTTCACCAACGTCCGTATTTGAGGTGTCGGATTCCATCCGATATGAAAATGTACGATTCAAATTAATCCCGTACGTGTGTATATATACAAATATACATGATGATACACATAATTAGCCTAATACTAAACTAATTGCATCTAATTACAATATGATTAGGCACTAATAATAGCCCTAATTTGTAGGGTGTTAAAAAATCAACTAACCGGTAAATGGAATAAAGTTAGAACCGACGTCTTGAAATTTATCGGCATTTACAAAAAGTACAACGAGCCTCGGGCAAGCGGGCTCAAAGAAGAGGACGTTATTAACGTGGCAATAACACACTTCAAACAATAAGTAGAAAGGAACTTTATTTACGAAGTTGCGTTTCACGTAGTCACAGATATCTCGAAGTTCTATGCATATCACGGTTTAACGTACAACAAACGCCCGTTCCAAGAAGACAACGTATCAATTAATCTATCCGATGACGATACCACCGATAACCGGAACCCCACCGAGCTTACAAGCAATATGAAACGGTTATTCCAAATTGACCAGATTCTTCGTCCACCCCAGTCGTGACACAAGTCGAAAAAGTCAACGAAGTTCGGGGTCATTGAACGCAACATCTTCAAGAAATTCGAACGACACGACCCGTGAGGCCATTTTGGAATCCGCAAGAGTTGCAAAACAAACTTTGAGAACTATTCAAGAGGCGGCGCATAAAAAAATGGAGTTTGATCCGCAAAAGATGGTGCTCAAACGGTGAAAATTTATCCAAAGGGAAATACCGTCGCACTGTGGACAACATGAAGTTGCAATGTTTGAAGAAACTAGGGAAACATGATCAAGAAGATTTCAAAACGTTGTTCGGGAAGGATGCACGACAACATGGGTTCTCCGACAGTGACCAGATTCGTATTTTAGAATTATCGTAATGTTTAATTTAATTTTTATTATCGTAATGTTTTTATTGCAAGTATTTTTTTTATCGTAATGTTTTAATTTAGTAATGTAATGTTTTTAAATTTTTAATGAAATAGTTTTAATTTAATTTGTATTTAAAAAACTGTAATTAATAGTCAGTGGATCCAATAAATGAAAGTGAAGAAATGACTAGTGGCAGTATTTCAACAGTCTTTTATCAGTTGTGAATGTGCTGACGTGGCGCTGAGCTGGTAAAACTGAAGAAGCAAGTGAAGAAAAGAGGATTGAGAGTGGTCTTAAATCCTTTACGGTATTAAGAATATATTATCATTGGAAGATTATAATTTTTATTATCCTATTTGACTTACTATTTTTAAAAATATGTGAATTTGAACAAAATGTGTTTTGGATCAACCCAATCCAACCCAAATTGACATGTATTTATATGTATGAAAGTTACACGTTTTCATCCATTACCCAGCTCGTTTCATTACCCCTTTTGCCACATGCACAAAATTATAGTGGTGTCCTTCAAAACATTTATTAAGACATATTGACATAATTATAACTCTTTTTGAGAGAATATAATAATAGTAATAATAATAATAAAATTAATAGTTGTCCAACAATTATAATTGTTTAAAAAACCTATAAGTAATTAAGTTAATTGAGAATCTTATTCAAATAAATTATGTTAAATAATTTTTTTGTAAAAAAAGTAAATATTATTTATTTATTTGAATTCAAAATTTGAAATATAAAAATCACATAGATGGTTCATGTAATTTATGAAATTACACTCGTGATCCTTTTAATAACTTAATAAATGATCACTCTAGGCTTACATGAAAGATACATGTCAAATGTTAACGGATGGGTACCCTATGTTTGTGAAAAGGACGATACGTGCAATAAGTTGCAACCACATAGATGACAAACGTAAAAAAAAGAAAGCGAAAGGTACTCTTTGTGAAATATTAGACAAACCATATAAAGTCCCCACGATGGTAGGTTAGTGGTGGGGCACATAGATCATGAAGGTGGAGGTCATTAGTTCAATCCCCGTCATACCCTTTCAATTGTAGGTTAGATGATTTTACCTCGTTCATGTTAACCATTAGGCTAGTTAAACCTTTTTTTTTTTTTAACAAATCACGATCCATGCTCTTTCTTCTAAATAAAAATTTAATAAAACCATTTCCAAATTGGAGGAGCAGCAAGATGGCGAAAATGAAATCAAATTGCAACATTAGGGCCCGGGTTAAAATGTGACCAATCAAAATCAACCACGTGTCCCGTTCAACACACGCTGTATTATGGACCACGTATTCAAACTTGACTCCTTCTATTTTGCCCTAAAAAAAATTCTCCCGATACATAAAAAAACCATCCCCCTTTTATTCTTTGAAAACCCTCAATCGTTACTTTCTCTCTCTAAAATTTCCAGTTCTCTCTCTTAAAAAACCTATTCGATTTACACAAACTAATGGCGTCTTTCGCGGAGGCTCCTGCCGGAAATCCCACCGCCGGAGAGAAGATCTTCAAGATGAAGTGCGCTCAATGTCACACCGTCGAAAAAGGCGCTGGCCACAAACAAGGTCCTCTATCCTTTTTTTGTCATGTAGATCTGATGATTTTGAATCTATTTGTTTGAAGCGTTACATGCTAGGGTTTCGTCTTATTTAGATCCGATGGTTAAGCTATTGTATACGTCGTTCTGTTTATGTTTGTTGTATATAGGATGATCATTTGGTCTACGCGCTTATATTTATGTATAATATTTTTCTGTTTATTTTTGGACGGAAAATATTATGTTTATTTTTTATAGTTTGGTAGAACAGGCCTATGATATACGGATCCAGGGTTAAATTTAGGGGATGTATTTTTGACTTGAAGAATTTTAGGAGAATATGCGAAGTTTAATTAATATTCTAGAGATTATAGGCCGCACAAATCATGAAGAATTATGAGTTGATGTTTTTTATGGTTTTAGGAAATTTTGTGAGAAATGAAAATAGTTCGTTGAGGAGAAAGAGTTTTGGTATATGAAATATTACAATCAATATAGATGAAAAATCAAAGCACATAAGCAATTGAGATTGTTACTCTTTTACTTGACTTACTTGAAAAGCAATTTTCTTATAGAAACTCCGCTTGAGTATCTGACGCTTCATCACATATGTAACCACTGCCTTTTTTTAGTTATGTGGATCAGTGTACATCAAAGCTGTTTGGAAATCTTTGGTGGTTTCTTTGTATGTCTAGTCTTTAGTTTAGGTGCTTATTGGTACGTGTACTTTTATTTTGTATACTACTTAAGCTTGATGAAAATCTGTGTTCTATGTACTAGCATAAGAAAGTTGGTTGTTACAAGAAGAGAAACATAAGAAAGTTGGTTGTTGCAAGAAGAGAAGCATAAGAAAGTTGGTTGCTATCAGTTTTACTGCTTTTTTAGTACATATGAACAAAAAAAATCCTCACTGAGAAAATTAGATTGATGATATGCCAAATAAGTAGAAGAAACGTAACTTTGTGCTAAGGTGTGATATACTGATGTAACCTTGTTTTGTTGGGCCTAGATAAATATGGTGGCCGAGTCTTGTTAAATGAATATGATTCATGTAATGTTGATGATTATTTTGGGTATCGAGTTTTTGTTACATGCTGTTGTGTGCATTGCTGAAGAGGACCGAGAGATATAGCATTTTCCTTTTTTTTTTTTACTTCTTTTAATTGTCTGTTCATGACTTAAGTTGTTACTGGTGTTACAGGACCCAATCTTAATGGACTATTTGGAAGGCAGTCTGGGACCACTGCTGGATACTCTTATTCTGCTGCTAACAAGGGCAAGGCTGTTACATGGGAGGAAAGTGCCCTATATGACTACCTGTTGAACCCCAAGAAGGTATGAACCTTTGACTGCTTATGATGATATTTTGTCCTTATTTTTTTTTTAAGTTTGATTAGATGCAATGTATTAAATTAATTGTACTTGTTTGTCATTTATTTATAAAATTAGAGTCTTAAGGGTTTTTTAAGATGTTCCAGTGCTATTTTCTAGATAAAGAATAAACCAGAAAAAATGTCTTGGAAGTAAATGCACATGTCGATTTAGTAATTGTGATAAAGTTGCTAATAATTATGTTCTGAATTTAGAATAGGAGAGTTTTCAGAATATATGGTGGACATGTACCACTTTTTGATATGTAAAGTTATAGCTGCTTGAACGAATTTAGTAAGTTGGCTGGATGAATAACACTTTTCAAAAAGATATATGCTGATTTAAGGAACTATATGTATAATTTTTTTTTATTAACTAGACTTGATTATGTTTTTGCTAGAAACAAACACAGATTATTAGTGAGATTATAATTGGCCTAAAAATTTCTACACATGTTTGATGATCTATTAAAACCACCAAAATGAATGTGTTAAATCGATGTGGTTCATCTCGCATATAATTGTTTGAGAAAGAACAATTATTACAACAGATTTGATTGGTCTGTTGCATACTTGCATCTCATTCACTAGATGGCCTTATAATTCTTCATGTATGTAATTTTTTGTTGCTAATTTGTTATATATTTTTGTGTCATGCAGTACATCCCTGGAACAAAGATGGTTTTCCCAGGACTGAAGAAGCCACAAGACCGTACAGATCTCATTGCATACCTAAAGGCATCAACAGCATAATTTTCTATTACGGTTAACATCATTTTGAAGTTTTCTTGATGATCTGAGTTATAAGGGGATAACTTTGGATTATTTTCTATAAATAAGGGGAGGACATTCATTAGCTTTCTTTACTCCTTCATTTTTGTGCACTGGTTTATTCAATTGGCAATAGTTTGCCTTATTCATCAGACCGAAATTTGCAAAGCAGATGAATGTTTTTGGAGAAGTTGGTGTTAAGCATATTTCCTATGTTCTTGAATAGGCATACTCTTGATATTTTATATTTAGTTATTAGTTATTTACCATGCTATATTGTGCTGTTAGCAGAAAGGGAGCTAGTTATTTTAAATGGACCATCTGGTTAAAGTGTATCAGTAGTGAGAAATGGTACATTTTTTCAACAAAATGATATGGTTAGGTATCTACTTGACGATTAACAAAATTAACTGCATATGCTCCCTTGATTATACGCATCAGTAATTTTGTCACATGATTTCACACTAATAACACAAATCCGTTTAACCTAAAAATTGGGTGCAAGCAATTTAATTATGAAGATAAATGCATTTGGGAATTGGTTGCTTCGACACTATATCCATTTAACCCATATGCTCTGACCCTGCAATGTTACAAAGGATTATTGTTATAAACTGGTACTGATTTTGGAGATCTGTTGTAAGACTCGAAGTATTTTATTCTGATTTTCACAAATGGTAGTTTGTATAGAACTGATGTAATAATATGATGTGTGGTGATACATAGAAGCTTGCGGAACTTAATGGAACTAAGAAAAGCATTCCACTTTAGAGCACTTATTATGTTTGACACCCGGATTATGAGTTCGGGGTGGCGCTTTAGTGCTAAGTACATAGTTTACTAAGAATCTGATTTGAGTTTCATTGTCCATGATGACATATTCAAATTTTACCAATTGGGACTTCCGTTATTATTTATAATTTTGTTTTATACCGGAAAAGAAAAGAAGAAAACTAGAATGCGTGTCTGTATGAGTCTCGAACCGGGATCGAGAACGTCAGAGGGAGAACGGGACCGTCCCAATGGCAACGGTCGAAGGACGATGAAGGGAGAATTTCATGATATGCATTATAAGTTGTCACATCTTTCAGCGTGTATTCATTTAAATTTTGAAAAGTGAACATCATCGATCGAACTTCTTATCCACATGAAAGTATTTGAAAATTAATAAAATGAATGAGAGATTGAAAACATAACTTACTCATAACTTGAAGTTCCAATTTCACTACCTATGTAGCCTTGATTTAAAATTACTACTTAATACTTGCATTTATTATTAATACATTTGTTTTGTACCAAAAAAAAAAAAAAAAACATGAACGGACAACCATATGAGTCTCGAACTGAGAACAACAGAGGGAGAACGGGACTGTGCCTATGGCAACGATCCGTTCTCAAAGGGTGGACGCCTGGACGGAGTGAGAATGTCATGACGGATTGTGTCCTATGCATTAAAAGTTGTACACGTCACTTTCACCATTTATACAGTTTAATTTTGACTAGCAAAATACCCGCGTAATGCAGTGGCAAATAAAATATATTAAAATTGGTGGATCGTGTTAGTATTGGGTCAAATTCTATTATTTTCAAATGTACGTATTAACTATCGGTATAAATCGCACAAATTTTATTATTTTCAAATGTACGTATTAACTATCGGTATAAATCGCTATTGGTAATATGCCTGTTTGATTCTTCTTAAATTTTCAATAAATTAGACTTATTGACAGAGAAAGTAAATTTAGGATGTATTGAATTATTACAAATACACAATTTCTAAATTAAATGTTGATTTTTTTTCTTAAAAATTCCTTAAAATAAAACCATGAAATGCTTTATATAATGGTATAGATAAGTAAACGTTATCTACTAAACTTCTTATAGAAATGAAAATATTCAAAAATCCAAACTTATTTAGCATTACCAAAAAGGAATGAGGGATTGACAAACCAAATGCACACATACCCTAAAATAAACACCATATAAATCTCAAATCACAGTATTAATAAAGGGATAAGTGTACGAAAATGCAATTAATTATGGCATAACGTTCATAGTATACACTCAAATAAATCTAATTCACTTATTACCCTATTAATAATCGAATCAAGCAAACAAAAATTTAAAATTTGACGAAATCAAACACAACGAAAAGCCTAATCAAAGGGGCCAATTTCATTTCTTGCACCTTTCAAATTGAGGCCTTAAACAACGACTTTCATATCTCTAGGTGAAAAGGAAAAACTTTGTAGCCTCAGAGAGACTTGAAAGACTTATCGAACTACTAATCAAAGAACCCTACAAAATGTTAACAAGTTCACAAAACTATAACTCATCTCTTCTCTTTAATATATTATAATAGAGTGTATATTAGGTTGTCATTTTTAATTTATGCAACTCTAATCTAATCCCAACCCTCCATTGATTAACCATTTTTAATTAAAACCATTGATAATCTCCCATGTAAATGACAACCTAAATAGTAAATGTGTATTCCTCAAAAGTCATAATTGTCCCTCATTAAATATTACAAATTTATCTAATTTAATTTAATTACGAGTATAATAATAATAAAAAAAACTCTCAATGAAGCAGAAAACCTAGCCGCTGCTCCACATCACTTTCATCTTCTTCTTCCCACAAATTCGCACAATAATATGATTTTCAGAACTTTCTCTCGCAAATCTCGTCTTCTACACAAACCCTAATCTCTTTTAATTTCAGTTCAAATAGGGTTTGTGTAACCATGGCGGTTGTAATGTTAATGGAAGACATTACAATTGAAAGCAATCGTTTAAACATTGATTTATCATCGGATGATTACAACTCCGTTCATCTCACTCCCGGAGAAGATTTCGACATCAAAAGGTTAGGGTTTCTACATTTATATACAATTGAATTGAATTATTTAGTTGTATGTACATACATGTCAATGTTGATTAAAGGGTTGATCAGTTCAAAGAAATGGAACTCAACCTACAGCCCAAGTTAGAAGAGCCTTTAAACAAGCTTTGTTGATCCAAGGACTACAATTGTTGTCGTACGCTGAAGCCACCGATCAGTACTTGATAAGGTAGTAACAGTTTGTTGCAATTAGATTATAAGTTTTATCCTTTTCAGTTGGTCTTCTATTGACTTGATCATTCTACAAAATTATGAAATCCAGATATGTGGCATGCATCTAGAAATAAGTAACAAGAACTGAATACAGAACTTGACTGCTTGATTGATAATGTAAATTTGGATTGGATTGAAAATGTGAAGTTGTGTACAATTTTTTTTGTTTTTTTGTTTTTCTAAATTTATTTCGGTAAAAATTAGGTATCACAATCAGGAAGGCGGAGGGGTATGATTCATGTAAAATCATTAAAGTTTTGGTTGGCTCATTTATTATTCTTGATGATTTTTTTGGCATGTTCTTAAAATTTGACATTGGTTGCTGCATGTTTTTCACTTTTCAGTACCTCATTGAGCGGACTCAGCGGTTGTACTATGAGAATTGTGAGACGTCACCTGTGTTGAATTATAAATAATCACGCGCACTTCAGATTTCTTATTTTTCATGACCTTGAACATTTGTTGTAAATTCTATGTAGGGTGATGGCATAAGTTGCATTTTAGGCCAAGTTCTACGTGACTTTGAAGGATGCAGTTGGTTACAAAACTCTGGCTTTAAACTCATGCAGGTTATTTTGTTTCTACCTTACATTCTGGTTGAATAGAAAATTCAGTTAGGTTTCTATTTAAGTTGCTTATCATAACTGGGCGGGTTGCATAATTAGCGTGTTAGTTTGGTATGTCGACATAAATTGAGTAGTTTTAGAGCGGGTTAGATTTACTTAACATATTGGGGTGTCAAATGTGACTGATAACGCTAAAAAACTATTACTAAACTGTTCTAACCCTTTCACCTAATATTATTGCTTCCCAAAATATCCATACAAAAACCGGCATCCCGTAGTCATTGCTCATATACTGTGTATAAATGTGTCTGTCTGAATCAGCCAACTTATAGAGGGAGTTGAATCTCTGAAAGCTACAGGTTACCTATTGATCTTTGGGTTCTTCTACAAGTGGAAAAATGGGCGAGCCAAACGTGTTTGGTGATAGGTCAAAACTGGTTCGAGTTTAGTTGACCATAAACATACGTTTTCTGTAATATATAAAATATTATAAGTAGTATGATTATGAAGTATGATTATGAAGTAGTATGATTATGAAGTATAATTATAGTACACATCTTATTTCATCAAAAAAGCAATATTTAATAAAATGATAGAGGTACTATGTGATAGAACTACAATTTAAAGTCTTATAAAAAATTTGATCCATATGACCCGTTTCCTTATAAAGATAAGATAATCAGAGTAGACCACCCATATTGGAGATAACAAGGCAATTTTTGACCAATGAGTCTGAAAAACATCGAAAGCTAATGGTATTTGTTCAAGAACGGATGAGGATTCAATATATATCATGGGTTTTCAGGCCACTTACACACATCATATGTTTTAAAAACCTTAGCAACATCAATAAAGGTCCAAATGGGAGTCTCGGTGGTGGAATTTAAGGAGGGTTGTGAAAGTTTCACTCTTCATATGCAACATCAAAAGGCCAACAACACACATTTGATGAACCTAAAGGTAAAACCCACGAACAAATTCAGCATTGGTTGCTCTCTAATTCACTGATAATTTAGAGCTGGCAAGATGGGTAGATTTGATTACAGGTCAAATAATATTATTTTTTTGGGTTATACTGGACATTTTTTAATACTGCCCAAATTAGCCAGATCATATTGAGTTGGCCCCAAACCTTTCATTGTTGATTTTTTTGTTAATTTTTCAAATCTTTTTATGAATTAAATTTCAAGTACGGTATATGATGTTGAATAGGTACACTCCTTTGACTTATTTTCAGAACAAAGGGTGAATTTCTGCATAAAGTTTTATGGTATAGTGTTGTATCTCACTGCATAAAGTTGATAATTATATGCATTTTATTAAGGGATGGAAACTAAATACCAAAACTTATATTTTTCTTGCAAATTATGGTGACTCATCACCCATCCTTAAGGTTTGTTCGTACTCATCTCCCCTCACATTCATACTTATAATCCGCAAAAGTCAGGTTTGCAATTTGCTTATATTGGAGGTTGCTCATTTTAGGTTCTGGAAGGGAATTCACGACATGTTTGCTACAAATTAGGACTCAGGTTAACTCTTGATCAACTTGCTCCATTTGACATGTTTTCATTATAGTTACATCTTATAAGTTTAATCGCTTGAGCCAAAGTCACTTTATAACCAATGTTGATAATTCTTTTGTTTCAGGCTTAACTACGACACTTTGACTGCTTGAAAAGTTGTGTTAATAGGTGATGTTTAATTCTACAATACGAGAGAAGGTTTACTTCTTCAGATTATTGTACAACAGCAACAACAACACTGCGAACATAGATTAACTTGATGAAAGTTTTGATGTTCAAACTGCACGCTATGCCGCTATGGTATGTTTCTATTCCCTTATCAAACATGTAATCAGATGTCGAATATACAGTAATGCTAGCATGGAATATTCATCTATGTGTGCCAATTCTGACCCGTTTATGACTAAATGGGCCAAATTAGGTCACCTTTTTTTGTTTCAACAGGTTGAACGGGTTGAAGTCGCCCAAAGTGTTTTCAAAATAAACGTTCTAATAGTTTTATTAAATAAACATTATATTGTTGTTGTAATAATAGATAACACATTTATGTAATTTATTAGTTAATGTTTCTATAATCGAAGTAACATGGATTTTAAAGCACCTTATATTTGAGCTGATTAATTTTATTTCTTTCCAATGTCATCTGTTGATCCAATCAAATATAGGAGCAACTGCAGCTGGGGTTGTTATTGTTTTGAAGCCCTCGGAAGTTTCTCCGTTCATGTCTTCTTTGCTGGCAAAGCTTTTTGGACAATATCTGGATAATTTGGCAATAAACGTTATTGAAGGTGCTGTTCGTGAAACAGCTGCACTCTAAGAGCAAAAAAGTACGTGTCCAATAAATGTGCCTTTAACCTGGTATAGTAATTACAATCATTAATCAACATGGTGAATCAAAATCGTGTTGTAATATTTAAAGATTTCGTGCTTTTGAATTGTTAGGTTCTCCTTCGATCCCAGGTCTTAATGTCTTATGGATCCAACCTTGGCTTATTCTCCAAATGGTTATGCTTGAACTACTTATTACCATATGGATCAAACAGTTGATGATTGTCTAAGTTTTATACAATATCTATAAATATTGACATTGGACATGGACATAGGTTCATTAGGATCAAACATTTTTAATTTTTTAGTCAGCAGCCTATGATTCTCATTCGCATAATATGCGGAATTCAATTCCCAAACATTTATATGTCTATGGATTTAACTTAGATTCTTGCAATTGATGCTTACACTCAGGTATATCTAACAGTTAGGATCTGTTTTAAGCATGATTAATTCTCATGCTTGGATGAAATGTCCCTTTCTATTTTCCCCCCTTTTTAAGTTTAAAAATTTACTGGTGATCACTCTGTTCCCCAATGTTCCAGCTAATTTAGGATCTGTAAACGCATAACTCAAGTGATGTTGTTGGTTATGCACCTGAAATGTCTCCCTGGTGGTGGAAAGGTCATTATTGTGAATCTTCAGGTATTCCATCGTTCTATTTCGTTAGTAGTAGTAAAATATGTTATTCATTTACTAATTTTCTTTATTTTTTGTCAAATTTACACAAAAATCCAAAAGACAAGAAAGAGAATCTGATCATCTATGGATTTGTAGACAAAGTGCCGTATGAAAAAAAACCAGTTTTAACTTAATGGACTTAAGCAAGTTGTGACACCATGTAGTTGCTTTTAATGTTAACTGATGCATGCTTTTCTACTTGAAAGGTAAAATTCTAGACATTGTGTTGCAAAATATGTATATTGATGCATAAAAAAATGCTTAAAGGTTACCATGACCCCTCAGCTAAAATGTTCCAAACTTTTACACCGTTTTCTCTTTTAATATATCTTAGGAATAGGAATCCAGTTAGAGGTGGCAATTTCAGCTAATTTACTTAGAAGTGGGTTACTTAGGGTCATATTTTACCTCTAATGGGTCAATGCGTAAACTCTAATAATTTGGTTAAAATGGAATGAGTCAAATGGGTTGAGAATTCATTGAATTTAATAATGTATTTCAAATCTTACAATCTCTTAAGTAGTGTTTATTCAACACAATTCTATCAATTTTTAGAAGTAAAAGTTTTGTAATATATATACATTGGTTATATCTATGAAGTTAAAAAGGGGTAAGATTTGGAAACTCGGTAGTAGAGAAAATCTTACTCATATGAGTTTCAAGGGTTGGGATAATGGTGCTGGATCATTGCATGTGCAGGTTTGCATTCTATCCCTAATTTAAGTTGACGATATTATGGTTCCACTTTGTAGTTGACTCCTGCGTTAACCACTGACTACACTGACTCAACCCATAGTGTAACTTGGAGCTATGATATATGGAACCTTATTAAAAAGTATAATAGATGGTCAGTATTATGTATCAATAAGATTTGAATGAGCTACTAATCACTACTTTTCAGCTGTTGCATATTCAAAGAACATGCATTTGAAGCTCGCGAAGCACCTGTAATATGTCAACCTATTGTAGTAAAATTTGTGTTATTTTATCAGAAAAGTAGAGAGTGTTTTACCAATTCTTCCTATACCACTTTATATTCTCGACAACGATGTTATATGCCAATACTAGAGTTGACTGATGTACCAGGTCGCTAACCAACCACTATGACATAGATTGCAGGTGGAACAAGGTTTAAAAAGTCAGCGATTATGTGGTTAGAAGAAAGTAAGGGAGAGCCATACATTGTGGAATGGAAAGAAAGTGAAGGAGATGTCACACATACATAGGCTCGAGAAGTGATCAATAGGAGTTATGCAGTGTGTCACCGTAAAATCTTGATTCCTTGCAGCTGGTAATGAGCTTGGAGTTCAAATTGGGATATAAATAATTAAGTAATTCAGAATTGTTGAACCTCAAAGTGCTGGTAGCCTGGTACTCATCTTACACGTACTTTCTTTGAATGAAATTTATGACTACATGTTTTTAACTTTTTGCTGTGGAATTAAATTGATTCTTAAAAAAAAATTATATTCGCACACAGATCCTAGCTTACTACTTTGACAAGGGATTAGTTTGCCTATCTCAACAAATGACAATTGTATCATATTCTTTTATCAAATGGGAGATGGGATTAGGCTTCTAAGAACCACTCACAGTCGTTCTTTGACCCTTCTAGAGTTGTATATGTGGTTTTTGTAAGCTATATTTGACCCATTTACTTTTGTGGGGTTAGAAAGGCTCTCAAATGTGTAATTATATTTAGTGTAAAACCTCCTTAAGAGGAGCCATATTATTCAAAAATATCTAATTTATAGAAGTTGGAAGCGATTTATCAAATCATATGTGTTCTGTTCAGATTATGCCATTGGAATAAGGAAGAGCCTTAAAAAGTTTGACTGGCGTTTTGGTTATATATGTCAACGCTCAGGCTAATAATCATGATTCTCAATTTCAACAAGTATTTTTGGCATGAGATAACATTTAAGATTTGAATTCATATAAAGCTCTTTCTCTATTTATGTAAGCAGCTATTCGAAAGTTATATTTGTAGGTAAATCCCTACTTATTTTTATATTAATAAGACTCTTTGCATAGTATAACCTTAAAATTTTGAATCTTTACATTTCTAAATGGGACCCTGGTGTAGAAATGTTTAATAGTCAATGAACATGATTGTGTTCAGTTTTTCTGAAGATGAGTTTTCACAATTTCAGCCAAGCTTTTAAAAAGAAATGGAGATAACGCTTGCACTACTGGTTGTTGAAGACTTGCAAAGTAGCTGTGTTGGAGATCTTCAAATGAAGTAATTGCTTTATGATAATTAGTGTGACTAATGCCTAATGGTTGCTTAGGTTGAAGGGGTGTATTGTAGTTGTTTTAGTGTATTGTATTGTACCTCATTTATTAGGTTGAAGGGTGCATTGTAGATTGTTCTAATGTCTTGTATTGTACCGCGATTATCTTTCCATCTATGACTACATCTTTTTCATAATTAATTATGTATTAGACTACATATCAGTTGCTGAGTTTCACACCTACTAGATCAAGTAAGATCTTAAATTTCCAAGTGAATTTCACTATTCTTCTAGGGTGTGAAATCATATTTGTGGTCAAACCTTTGCAAGTTTTCAATGTTTGCAAATATTATTATGGTGGTATGGTAGGGAGAAATCAAGAGATAAATCATATTAGTTTCATATAAATTAGCTCATTTTCCTTTCACTTAATCCCAAATACCACACGATCACATGTTCATCTTACACACATACAATTTTAGAACCACAACTCAATTTAAATAACATAATTAAAAAAAAAAGTCTATAGAAAGACTTTGATGATTGCAAAATCAAATCAGATTACTCCCTCCGTCCCGGTTTAATAGTCCATTATTTCCGTTTTGGGATGTCCCAAATTAATTGTCCATTACCAAATATAGAAAGGTAATATGATTATTTTTATTATATTGTCCCTACTTTAAAAATTAAATTACAAAAGTGAAAGGAAGTTCAAATTAATTGGTTAGGGGTAAGAATGTCATTGTGCAAAAAGTAAGTAATAATTATTGTGTTTATCTTAAACTGCGTGTAATTGTGTCTGGTGACAATTAAATTGGGACGGAGGGAGTATTATTTTTCATCGATTTTATATATAACATGTGTATCATCCCGCAAATCCGCGGGTTATAATCTAGTTTTTGATAACATAAAGAAGTTGGATATGAACGAAATTACTTTCAACTTAACAAGAATGATAAAAAGATGACAAATATTGACAATCATTATCAACAAAAAGATTTCAATAAATTATATTTGAAGAGAAAACAAAGATATAAAGAAGAAATGATTTTGATAACGAGTGCCTTTTGGATTGTCGTTAAGATTATCTATTATTTTTAAATTATTAGTTATATATTCACCTTCCATGTTTATATATATATATATATATATATATATATATATATATATATATATATATATATATATATATACTAGTGCCCGTGCGATGCACGGCTAGAATATATAATGTCGTAATGTGTTGATCATAAGTTAAAAGAGTATATGAAATGTTCTAATCACATTCAACTTCATGTTGTATATATTTTATATATAAGGGTGATGATTAGTACATCGTAGTTTTTTATCCGTACACCATCAATTATACTTTAAGTTGTTATAATGTACAACTGTGTAAATCATGTTTATGGTGTAAGATTAAAAAATTTTGTTGTATGAATCGCTTACCTTTATATAGTCCTTTTTGTTAATTAATATTGAAAATAAATAGATAATATTGATTACGTGAGTTAGGGTGGGAGGAAACTTTCAGATTTTATATAAAAGAAACCTAAATTGATGATTTGACATAATTAAGGAAAAACTAAATTGATGATTTGACATAATTAGTAGGGTTTTAGAAAAAGGTAACGAGATGATGTGGCATAACTAAAATGAAAAGAAAAATCTTTGTTTTATAAATAAATAAATATATATATACATATATATATATATATATATATATATATATATGTATATATTTATTTATTTATTTATAAAACAAAGATTTTTCTTTTCATTTTAGTTATGCCACATCATCTCGTTACCTTTTTCTAAAACCCTACTAATTATGTCAAATCATCAATTTAGTTTTTCCTTAAAACAAAGATTTTTCCTTACTTTTTAACCATGCCATATCATCTCACTACCTTTTTCTAAAACCCTACTAATTATGTTAAATCATCAATTTAGTTTTTCATTAAAAATTCATAAATAGTAACACTTTCATCTGAAAAATTATAAAAATTTAAATTTCTAACAAACTACTACGCTCTATTTTGTAAAGAGTCATAATTCGATGTTATTATAATTTATTATATAAAAATTTCAAATTTCTACATGTGATACATTGCAATTACCTAATATTATCATCATCAACTACCATATTTTAAGAAAATCAGTTACGAAAATTAGTTTTAATAAGCTATATGAAATTGATTATTTTCCATACATTTTGATATATGTCACTATTGAGTTTCAATAATAAATTTTGAACATTCAACAATATTAATACAACTCCATATTTATAAAACAAAGACTTTTCTTTGAATTTTAGCCATGCCACATTATCTCATTACTTTTTTCCAAAAACCTTCATAATTATGTCAAATCATCAATTTAGTTTTTTCTTAAAACAAAGATTTTTTTCCTTACTTTTTAACCATGCCATATCATCTCATTACCTTTTTCTAAAACCCTACTAATTATGCCAAATGATCAATTTACTTTTACCTTAAAAATTCATAAATACTATCACTTTCATCTAAAAAATTATAAAAATTTAAATTCCTAACAAACTACTACGTTTTATTTTGTAAAGAGTCATAATTCGATGTTATTATAATTTATTATATAAAAATTTCAAATTTCTACATGTGATACATTGCAATTACCTAATATTATCATCATCAACTACCATTTTTTAAGAAAATCAGTTACGAAAATTAGTTTTACTAAGATATAAAATTGATTATTTTCTGTGCATTTTGATATATGTTACTACTGAGTTTCAATAATTAATTTTGAACATTCAACAATATTAATACAACTGAAAACTTAAAAAAAAAACATAGGATTCATTTTATTTTTTAACTACCTTGCATCATAAGGGCTCAACAAATGTATTAAAACTTAACATAATATTGCAACTGATGGTTGTTACTTTTGTCATTCACACGTTGACAATATCGGTGTTACCGTGTGAAGTGAGCAGATACCTAAATTTCATACGCTCTTAACGAAATGATATACTACATCATACTTGATGTATCAACTGCTGAAAAAATAAATACAATTTAATATATTATAGTTTGATTTATGTTACTATTCATTCTATTTCAATGATAATTGTGTCTTTTAATTAACAAAATTAAATTTACAAATTAATATAATTGTATTTTATAAATGGTCGTGCATCGCACGGGTTCCATACCTAGTATATATATATATATATATATATATATATATATATATATATATATATATATATATATATAGGATTGGGATCAAGGGAGAAATGTTTTTTAGTGAAGAAATAGGAGAAACAATCTTGACCATTAGATCTATGATTCAAAGGCTTGGATTAGTCAAAGGGATTTTTTGATTATTTGGGCGGAAGTTGTAATTGTAACACCCCCAAATTTACCGAATTGCGGAAGCATACATTGGGTGTTACTAATCAATATACAAAGCACAAGATATATAGCAAACGACCTCTAAATGAGACGTTTGTAAAATAGTTACATTTCATAAATTAAATCGTTTGAAAACATATAGTTTTCTTTACAAAAGTATGTAAGCCTAGAGTCCGCGTATGTGGCGGGAGATTCTATTACATAACCATAGTTACAAAAGATAATGCCAAAGAATCTCCGTTAAATGCAGTTTGGAAATCATGCGACTCTAGCTAGTAATCCTGGAGTGATCCTACTCCGTAAGTGTACCTGAGATACAAAGCTAAACAGTGTCAACCAAAAAGGTTGGTGAATCTCACAGGTTTAGTAATAAGTAGGTGTTATGAACCACAAGTATGTACCCGTATTGCTATCAAGCAAAGTAAGTAATCCAGTAAATCAGTACAGTGCCATGAGCTCATAAGTTGAAGCTTAACCGTGTAGTGTGAATATATCACGTACCCCCGTGAGTGCTATCCGCACACTCATATGTAACAAATACTAATATGTCTGTTTCTACGTGTAAATCAGTACGTGGTGGCGCTACCACCCCAGACAGGGATTGTCAGTCCCAAATGGATCCATCTACTAGTACTCGCGCTTAAGACCATAACTAACAACTTACGATAAGGAGGCTTTCAGTGGATAAAAGTAACTCATGCGTTTGTTTGTAAACAGTAATGTTTTCAGTTCAGTACATTGTGTTCATACGTAAAACAGTTGCTAAGTATCTCACCCCAAAGTATAAAACAGTAAAAGTGGGGCTGTAAGACTCACCTGAGTCGAGCGGTGGTAAATAGCAAGTAGTAGTAAAGCAAGTAGGTTCTCCGAACCCGTAACCTTCTAGTGCCTAAACACGTAAGGTTAAGTAAGTAGATGTCTCGCAAGACCATCTAGGCTAGTTGTTCATACAACCCGTTGTGTTTAAATGTTGGTTTGTTCGCGTTCGTATCAAACTATACGGCCCGTTGGTGATTTGTTATACTTAAAGTTTATCATTCAATACGCAAATTAAAGTAATTGTAATAGGAAAGTATGTTTTATTATGATTGTTAGGTCGTATCGTATAAGGATTTGAGGTTGTAAAAGTTCGACACTTAGTGAAAATGTGAGTTTTCAAGGTTCTGGTTTGTGCGACGTAGCATGCGACGTTGCAAGCGACGTAAGGTGCGACGTAGGCAGGTACGTCGCATGATGCGACCTTCGCAAATCAATGCGACGTAGGGGGCGACGTCGCTAATGCGACGTTGGCTCGGTTTGCGACGTTAAAGTCTACGTCGCTACGTGCGACGTCCGCAAGTTAATGCGACGTAATAGGCTGCGTCGCTAGTGCGACGTTGAGGTTTTTGTGCGACGTAGGTCGCGACGTCGCAGAGGCCCCTGGCCCGGTGCGACGTAGCGGTCTGATGGCCGGAATTTTGGTCGAAAATGAGTTTCCGGGTTTCCGTTGGGTCCAAATCTTTTACCCAACCCTTATATGAACATATTAAGCCTATGTAAACCATAATCTAGTAAAAATGATCAAAAACGAGAGATGTCGGGATTTGTCGGAAACTTACAAAGTGTCGGATTGAAAATCCGAAAAGATAGGAATGTGGATCGTGTAGTCGTGGTCACTTTTCTCCAAACGAGTGGTATGTTTCGGCGAGGTTTGAGGGTGTTATTTTGATGATTTATGAGGTTGGTGGTGTTTTTGAATTAGAGAGAAAAGAAAGAAAGAGAGAGAAAGAGTGAGTGAAAAATGAGAAAGAAAGGGAAAAATGGGGAGGTTTATCCTCCCATTTTTCAGTCCCCGCGATCGGGCTCCCTGCGGTGTTCGTTTTCTCCGTCGTTTAAACGTTAAATATCCATTTTACGCGTTTAATTATTTTTATAAATTTTCAAATCTTGTTAAATAATTTATTTAAATTATTTCCTTAAATCTTTAACAGTTTAAATTAAATTTAATTACTTTCGTCTTTAAATCGCGTAAGTTTTAAATCGGGTAGTACAAGGTAGTTACTAACTATTATAAAATAGCATTTCGGTCAGAATTGCGTTATTTTAGTTTATAAACATTTGTTCACCAACGTCCGTGTTAATCGAATAGAATTTCATTCTATTTAAGTCGCGTACGATTTAAATCAAATCGCAAAGTTGTATATATTACCAACATATAATCCGATACATAAATCAGCCTAACACAGAACTAATTACATGTATTCACAAAGTATTAGGCACTAATTCTAGTCCTAATTTGCCGGTTGTTACATTCTCCCCTTGTTAAAAGAATTTCGTCCCGAAATTAGTTCGCTTGCACGGTCGGTGCGTTGTCTGGGAAGAGATGTGGATATTTCTGTCGCATTTGGTCTTCCCGTTCCCAGGTAAATTCCGGACCACGTCTAGAATTCCACCTGACTTTCACGATGGGAATACGACTCTGTTTTAGTTGTTTGATCTCACGGTCCATGATTTCCATAGGTTCCTCAACGAAATGAAGTTTATCATCGATTTGAATTTCGTCGAGCGGTATAATCAGTGTCTCGTCAGACAGACATTTCTTCAGATTAGAAATGTGAAATGTGTTGTGAACGCTGCTAAGCTCAGCAGGAAGTTGCAGGCGGTATGCCACTGGGCCAATCCTTTCAAGGATTTCGAATGGTCCGATGTATCTAGGATTTAGTTTGCCTCGTTTTCTGAATCAAATGACACCTTTCCACGGTGCCACTTTGAGAAGTACCTTGTCCCCTACTTGGAACTCAAGGTGTTTGCGTCTCACGTCAGCATAGCTTTTCTGATGATCACGCGCGACTTTTAGTCGGTTTTGTATGCCGACAATCTTTTCAGTTGTTTCATGTATGATTTCTGGACCGGTGAGTTGTGTATCCCCCACCTCAGTCCAACAGATAGGTGACCGGCACTTACGACCGTACAGTGCCTCGAAGGGTGCAGCCTTTATGCTGGTGTGATAACTGTTGTTGTACGAGAACTCGCACAACGGTAAGTGATTTTCCCAGTTTTTACCGAAGTCAACTACGCAGGCTCGTAGCATGTCTTCCAGTGTTTGTATGGTTCGTTCGCTCTGGCCGTCGGTTTGAGGATGGTAAGCCGTACTCATATCCAGACGAGTACCAAGAGATTTTTGCAGTGACTGCCAGAAGCGAGAAGTGAATCGAGCATCTCGGTCGGAGATGATTGAGATGGGCACGCCGTGTCTTGATACGATCTCTTTCAGGTAGATCCGTGTCAAGCGTTCCATCTTATCAGTTTCCTTGATGGCTAGGAAATGAGCAGATTTAGTGAGTCGGTCAACGATCACCCAAATGGTATCGCAACCGTTAGAAGATTTTGGGAGTTTAGTAATGAAATCCATGGTGATCTGCTCCCATTTCCATTGTGGTATTTCGGGTTGTTGTAGCAAACCGGAGGGTTTCTGGTGTTCAGCTTTAACTTTGGAACAAGTAAGACACTTGCCAACATAGGTTGCAATGTCAGATTTCATGTTGGGCCACCAGTACATTTCCTTGATGCCGTGATACATTTTGTCGGCACCGGGGTGTATAGAGTATTTTGACTTGTGAGCTTCATTCATCACCAAGTCTCGAAGGTTTCCAAAACTTGGTACCCAGATTCGATTCGAGAAGTATTTGGCCCCGTTAGGTTTGGTTTCAAATTGTTTGTCCATGCCTCGCAAGGCCTCGTTTATCACGTTTTCTGGTTTGAGTGCTTCGAGTTGAGCGGCGAGAGTTTGATTGCTGAGATCGTTGTGAATGGTTATACCGAGAGCTCGAACTCGAAGTGGTTTCACTCGTTCTTTTCGGCTCAAGGCATCGGCAACAACATTTGCCTTGCCCGGATGATAGCGGATTTCGCAGTCGTAATCAGTAAGCAACTCGACCCATCGACGTTGCCTCATGTTGAGATCCTTTTGATCGAAGATATGTTGGAGACTTTTATGGTCAGTAAAGATTGTACACTTGGTACCGTATAAGTAGTGTCTCTAGATTTTTAGAGCGAATACAACAGCCCCCAACTCTAGGTCATGAGTTGTGTAATTCTTTTCGTGGACCTTGAGTTGTCGAGAGGCGTAGGCGATGACTTTGTCTCGTTGCATCAACACGCAACCAAGACCTTGGTGTGAAGCATCACAGTATACCACGAAGTCATCGTTGCCTTCGGGTAAAGATAAGATAGGTGCACTGCAGAGTTTCTGTTTTAGTAGCTGGAAAGCTGACTCCTGTTTGTCAGTCCAATCGAACTTCTTTTCTTTTTGAGTCAGTGCAGTGAGAGGTAGGGCTATTTTCGAAAAGTTCTCAATGAACCGCCTGTAGTATCCGGCGAGTCCTAAGAATTGGCGTACCTCGGTCGGTGTAGTAGGTGCTTGCCAACACTTGATAGCCTCGATTTTTGAAGGATCGACATGAATCCCTTGATTGTCAATGACGTGTCCAAGGAATTGAACGGTTTGCATCCAGAACTCACACTTAGAGAATTTGGCGTACAACTCTTCGTGTTTGAGCAGCTCTAGGATAGTTTTCAGGTGTTGCGCGTGTCCTTGTTCAGTGCGCGAGTAAATCAAGATGTCATCGATAAAGACGATAACAAACTTGTCAAGGTAAGGTTTGCACACCCGATTCATAAGGTCCATGAATACAGCCGGTGCGTTGGTTAAGCCGAATGGCATCACTTGGAATTCATAATGCCCGTAGCGAGTTCGGAAAGCCGTTTTTGGAATATCTTCATCACGAACTCGGAGTTGGTGATAACCCGACCGTAGATCGATTTTTGAATAAAAACTCGACCCCTGAAGTTGGTCAAACAGGTCATCGATGCGAGGAAGTGGGTAACGGTTCTTGACAGTTAATTTGTTGAGTTCACGGTAGTCGATGCACATTCGGAAAGAACCGTCTTTCTTTTTCACAAACAGGACCGGAGCTCCCCAAGGTGAGGAACTTGGTCGAATAAATCCCTTGTCCAGGAGTTCCTGTAACTGAGTAGACAACTCCTGAAGTTCGGATGGGGCTAGTCGGTAAGGGGCTCGTGCCACGGGTGCTGCGCCGGGCACAAGATCAATAGAAAATTCGACTTGTCTAGTTGGCGGTAGGCCAGGCAAGTCTTCAGGAAAGACTTCTGGGAAGCCTCGAACGATAGGCACGTCCTCAAGTCGCTTCTCCACCGACTTTTTCTCCATAACGTGTGCGAGGATTGCCTGGTACCCTTTTCTCAAGTATTTTCGGGTTTTCATGCAAGAAATGATATTTATTCTCGTCCCACCGGTCTCCCCTTGTATGCTCAAAGTTCCACCGGTGACGAGAGGAATGCGTACAATTTTCTCAAAGCAAACGATTTCGGCTCGATACTTGGACAACCAATCCATACCGACGATGATGTCAAAGCTGCCGATTTCGACAGGTATTAAGTCAATGGAAAAGAGCTCGTTAGCTAAGTTTAGAGTGCAATTAGGTATCACACTGTCGGCCTCAATAAGTTTTCCGTTTGCCAATTCTACCGTGTACTTAGAATCTAAGGCGATAGGTGTGGTGTCAAGTAGTGGATAAAACTCATCAGAAATAAAGCTCTTATCAGCACCAGTATCAAATAATACAGATGCAGTCAAGTTGTTGAGAAGAAACGTACCCGTGACCACATTCGGGTCTTGACGGGCTTCCCCAGATTTCAGCACAAAAGCTCTTCCTCGAGCATTGTTGTTGTTCTTGTTGTTGTTGTTGTTCAGCTTCGGGCAGTCTTTCTTGAAATGCCCCGTACCGTTGCACCCATAACAAGTCTTTGGTGCAGAGGTGTTGGTGTCAGTGGTGTTTGATCTACAGTCCTTAGCCAAGTGTCCAAATCTCTTACACTTGCTACAGGGACACGAACCATGGTGGTGTCGTTGGCACTTTGAGCAATAGGGCTTGGTTCCCTTGTACGTCCCCTTGTCATCAGTACTGGAGGTGTAGGCTTTAATGGTTTCAGGTTTCTTGTTTTGGTGGTTGTTGTGGTTGTCGGACCATTTTCGTTTATTGCTGTTGGAGGACGGAGTGGGTGGTTCTGGGTCCTCGTTCATAGCTAGAAGTTCATGGGCCAACCGAATGGCACCATGAAGGGTGGTTTGGTTTGATGAGGCGACGTTTCCCCGGACGGGTTCCGGGAGGCCGCGGATGTATTTCTTAATCTTGTCGGGCCCAGTACCTGCCATAGCTGGGCGAAGGACGGTGAGTTGTTGGAATCTGGTGGTGTATCCAACGATATCAGTTCCTTGCACTTTTAAGTTCCAGAACTCTTCGTCCAGCTTGTGAAGTTGTTCGGACGGGCAATACTCATCCGTGAGCATTTTCTTTAGGTCCTCCCAATGGAGTAGGTAAGCGGTGTCAATCCCCACGGACTGGGTATAGGAATTCCACCACGAGAGGGCACCATCTTCGAGGGTGCAGGTGGAGAATTTGACTTTGTCGTCCTCCGCACATTTGCTGATGCGGAAAACGGATTCCATCTTTTCGAACCATCTGATAAGTCCGATGGCTCCTTCGGTCCCCCTGAAGCTCAAGGGTTTGCAGTTTTGAAAATCCTTGTATGAACAAGGTTTAGTAGTAGAGGTTTCAGCGGCATCGCTGTTTCTTGTGGAGTTTGGTGGGGTATTTCGAGCCAAGGCTTCAGTAACAGCCTGGGTTATGAGTGACGTGATCTGAGCATCAGTATAAGGTCTTGACTTTGGCGGCATGTCTCTTCAATAAAAGAAATAAAGATACATGAGATTTTGTAAGAAAATTGTATTTATTAAAGATGTACATGTATAAAGATGGAAATACATAACATCAATATGGAAAAAGGATTATGGCAATTAATATGAGTCGAAACAGCAAGGAATATTTAATAGGTGATACGAGTTCAAAGGTTACATCCTACGGATGTGTTACAAAAGATGTCGGGAATTGCTACATCCGACTGAAACATAGAGTAGTGCTTAGATAGTTACTAGATTACAGGATAGTTTACAAAACAAAGACTATGCTAGTCTTAACGTAGGTTAATCTGCTCCATCATTTCGATGAGACGATCCACAGTATTTGCAAGTCTGCTGGCTTGTCGAGCATTGTCTTCAGCTAATGCTAGTCGCTGTACCAATCCGCGGTTAGATTCTTCCGTTTCCCGTGAGCGTTGTTCACACTCATCAAGTCTGTGTTTCAAAAGAGCGGTTTCCACGCTTATCTCCACCACTTTGTTGAAAAGAACGTCCACATTATTAACGGTGGTTTCGTGATCCTCAGAGACTTGTTCGATGCGCTCAAGTGATGTAAGTCTCCAGTTTTCGTTGGTTTCTTGCAACACGACATCCATGGTGCGAAGTCGTTGCTCGTGTTGGTTCACCCTAGCAGCTAAGGCCGGCAAGGTGAAGTGAGTAGAGTACGGGCCAGCTCGAGGCAACCTGTTGTCCCTCCTTGCTACCCTTGGGTTCTGCGACCCGGATTGAGAACGAGATGAATTGGATGGGATGTTTGCCATTTCTGAGACAAAGCGTTAGTAAGATTGAGGCCTATATTCAGATAGTTCCTATATAATATAGCCTATTGAGTGTCTAGCATAAACATGTGTAAGTCTCGGTTCTCTCGAAGTCAGAGTCTTCTATTGTACCCTGTTCCGCCATAACCCCTTTCAGATCTTACATCATCTCTGCTTAATTGTACATAGTTGATCAGGCTATGTTAAATTAAACTCGTATGATGTAATCACTGAACCGGTTATACCTAATAAGGGATACTGCCTAATGGTCATAGTCTAGGCTCACTAAATGCAACCTAGTTCACTATAACCTTAGGCTCTGATACCAATCTGTAACACCCCCAAATTTACCGAATTGCGGAAGCATACATTGGGTGTTACTAATCAATATACAAAGCACAAGATACATAGCAAACGACCTCTAAATGAGACGTTTGTAAAATAGTTACATTTCATAAATTAAATCGTTTGAAAACATATAGTTTTCTTTACAAAAGTATGTAAGCCTAGAGTCCGCGTATGTGGCGGGAGATTCTATTACATAACCATAGTTACAAAAGATAATGCCAAAGAATCTCCGTTAAATGCAGTTTGGAAATCATGCGACTCTAGCTAGTAATCCTGGAGTGATCCTACTCCGTAAGTGTACCTGAGATACAAAGCTAAACAGTGTCAACCAAAAAGGTTGGTGAATCTCACAGGTTTAGTAATAAGTAGGTGTTATGAACCACAAGTATGTACCCGTATTGCTATCAAGCAAAGTAAGTAATCCAGTAAATCAGTACAGTGCCATGAGCTCATAAGTTGAAGCTTAACCGTGTAGTGTGAATATATCACGTACCCCCGTGAGTGCTATCCGCACACTCATATGTAACAAATACTAATATGTCTGTTTCTACGTGTAAATCAGTACGTGGTGGCGCTACCACCCCAGACAGGGATTGTCAGTCCCAAATGGATCCATCTACTAGTACTCGCGCTTAAGACCATAACTAACAACTTACGATAAGGAGGCTTTCAGTGGATAAAAGTAACTCATGCGTTTGTTTGTAAACAGTAATGTTTTCAGTTCAGTACATTGTGTTCATACGTAAAACAGTTGCTAAGTATCTCACCCCAAAGTATAAAACAGTAAAAGTGGGGCTGTAAGACTCACCTGAGTCGAGCGGTGGTAAATAGCAAGTAGTAGTAAAGCAAGTAGGTTCTCCGAACCCGTAACCTTCTAGTGCCTAAACACGTAAGGTTAAGTAAGTAGATGTCTCGCAAGACCATCTAGGCTAGTTGTTCATACAACCCGTTGTGTTTAAATGTTGGTTTGTTCGCGTTCGTATCAAACTATACGGCCCGTTGGTGATTTGTTATACTTAAAGTTTATCATTCAATACGCAAATTAAAGTAATTGTAATAGGAAAGTATGTTTTATTATGATTGTTAGGTCGTATCGTATAAGGATTTGAGGTTGTAAAAGTTCGACACTTAGTGAAAATGTGAGTTTTCAAGGTTCTGGTTTGTGCGACGTAGCATGCGACGTTGCAAGCGACGTAAGGTGCGACGTAGGCAGGTACGTCGCATGATGCGACCTTCGCAAATCAATGCGACGTAGGGGGCGACGTCGCTAATGCGACGTTGGTTCGGTTTGCGACGTTAAAGTCTACGTCGCTACGTGCGACGTCCGCAAGTTAATGCGACGTAATAGGCTGTGTCGCTAGTGCGACGTTGAGGTTTTTGTGCGACGTAGGTCGCGACGTCGCAGAGGCCCCTGGCCCGGTGCGACGTAGCGGTCTGATGGCCGGAATTTTGGTCGAAAACGAGTTTCCGGGTTTCCGTTGGGTCCAAATCTTTTACCCAACCCTTATATGAACATATTAAGCCTATGTAAACCATAATCTAGTAAAAATGATCAAAAACGAGAGATGTCGGGATTTGTCGGAAACTTACAAAGTGTCGGATTGAAAATCCGAAAAGATAGGAATGTGGATCGTGTAGTCGTGGTCACTTTTCTCCAAACGAGTGGTATGTTTCGGCGAGGTTTGAGGGTGTTATTTTGATGATTTATGAGGTTGGTGGTGTTTTTGAATTAGAGAGAAAAGAAAGAAAGAGAGAGAAAGAGTGAGTGAAAAATGAGAAAGAAAGGGAAAAATGGGGAGGTTTATCCTCCCATTTTTCAGTCCCCGCGATCGGGCTCCGTGCGGTGTTCGTTTTCTCCGTCGTTTAAACGTTAAATATCCATTTTACGCGTTTAATTATTTTTATAAATTTTCAAATCTTTTTAAATAATTTATTTAAATTATTTCCTTAAATCTTTAACAGTTTAAATTAAATTTAATTACTTTCGTCTTTAAATCGCGTAAGTTTTAAATCGGGTAGTACAAGGTAGTTACTAACTATTATAAAATAGCATTTCGGTCAGAATTGCGTTATTTTAGTTTATAAACATTTGTTCATCAACGTCCGTGTTAATCGAATAGAATTTCATTCTATTTAAGTCGCGTACGATTTAAATCAAATCGCAAAGTTGTATATATTACCAACATATAATCCGATACATAAATCAGCCTAACACAGAACTAATTATATGTATTCACAAAGTATTAGGCACTAATTCTAGTCATAATTTGCCGGTTGTTACAGTAATAGTTAGGGGTATTAGAGTCCATTAACCATAATTTTAAAAAAGGAAACAATATCAATAACTTAACACCCGATCGGTGCAAAAAAAAAAATTGGCTATTGAAAATATCCTTTTTCCTTCTCCACCTACTCGAATTATCAAAGAAACCCTAACTGAAAATTTTCATCGCTACCTTCAAACTTCGTGATTATATCTATTTTCGTTTGTTTTGATTCTTTCTTTGATTCGCCGACTGAATCACGGAATCGAAGGGCCGTCTTCTAGGTTCGTGTTTTGTTTAATTATGAGAAGCAATATGGTGAGAACAAAAAGTCAGAATCAATCGACAAACAAAGGTAGTTTCTTTAATTTTATTTATGTGCTGTGAATGGTTGATGAGTTGGTAACCGAATCAGAGGGTATATTTGTTTTACTCCGGGCCAATGTGGTGATTTTGGGGTTTTTTTTGTAGCGGATTATAGGAAATTCATTCAAAGTAAACATAAACTTTGTTTGATTCAATTGTATATGTAGTCTAAAATGAATGTTGTTATTGGGTATATTGTGTTGCAGAATCATGAAAATAAATACTTATATTTATGTTTATGATTCTGAATTTGAGTTTTATAATGGTTATTCGTTTAATTTTGTTGTTGAAAATATCTGAATCACATTGTAAAATTACAAAATCAATGTGGTAATCTGCTGAATCATTGTTAAGAAATACCTGAATCACAGTGTAACCAATGCTTAATCATAGCATATTTAATGGTGAATCATAGCATATTTAGTATGTGAATCAATATATGATGCATCTGAATCATAGTTATAACGTTTTTTAAGTATATGAATCATAGTATAATTGGTTTTTGTGAGCCATAGTTGGTCGAAGGTTTTTTATGAATAAACTGAATCATAGTTTTACGAAAAGGGTTATGATTATGTTTTTTTGTTACCACATATCTTTTATGCAAGTAGCAGGCTAGCTAAAGGTGAGAAAATTAAAATGATCCAATCGTTAATCCTCGGCTGGACAACAGAAGATTTAAAGCAACGACAAGCATACGAGGAGAAGAAGAAAGGTTTTGGCAAAGTTAAACTTGTTGATGGATTGAAGGATACGAGGAGAAAAGGAAATGTTTAGGCAACGCTTGTATCGTCAAATGTCATTCCAATCGCGGGTTGATGTCATCGGGAACATCGGGCAACCAAGAGGGTACGCCTTCCAGAGAAACATGCATAACACCATCTAAATCATATGTTGAATACGTCTCTAAAAGTTCTATCACATGTTCATCGTTCGCCATATCGATTCACCGTATTGTTCTATTCTGTATATGCCTTTTAAATATAATATACAATGAAGCAGTGGTTTCAAAAGTTCAATACGTTCTTCACGTTACGTATGAATTGATTCCAGAAATGAGTTCTTCACGTTTCAAAAATCGTTCAAGGCGTTGATTGAAATGTAGTATGAATCGCTCCTAGGAATAGTTGCAGATGTTGTTGATTGTATTAAAATATGCAATGCAATTAAGTATAAATCGATACAATATAGTCTGTAAAAATCGTGCAGATCCCCTCAATATGACATTCCATCAATTAAGATTAATGTGTGCTGATCCTTCAAATATAAATCAAATATAAATCGCCTAGCACTAAGCAACGTGAAGCATTATAAAAATTAGAATGATATGTGTATATCTTTGTTGTTTAATTTTCTAAAATATTGTTGTTTAATCTTGAAAACCTGCGTGCACTTGTTTACAAAAAAAAAAAGGGTCAGTGAAATAATTAATGAATGTTGGATGATTGCTTTTGATATGTAAAATATTATTGTTGTTTTATCTCCTATTTTAGTGGAGAACAAAACCGTCTACATTATTGGGATACAATAATAAATGGTAATTAATTTAATTTAATATTGAAAGTACAAAAGACTAATATACCCTTTGACCTTAAATTGAAATGATTGGTCATGATTCCTTCTCCCTCTTCTCCACAAAATATTTCTTCTTTTTAGATCCTCTAACTATATATATATATATATATATATATATTCCATAATTAATTATAATTATGATAATATTAATTTAAAATCTATTGTATAAATCAATAATCAATACATTAAATTTATAAAAGGTAACCTTAACAAATGTTCTAAGACCATTTTTATCAAAACCCAAGAATAAATTAGAAATGTACAAAACCATAAAAGATTATATACACCGATTAAAGGAATCGACAATATAACCTTATGAACCATCTACATTATATATTATAATAGAGTGTAAATTAGGTAGTCTAAGTTAATCTCAACCTTTAAATGAGTTATTAAATTAAATGTGAACAATTGATTTAGTCTTTAAAAACATGACTACCTAAATAGTGAAGAGAATATGACAAAAAGACTATAATAACCTTATATTATATGTTTGGTAAGCTATTTATTGATTGGTGTTATATTAATGGCAATATTGAATATTGAATATATTTTTTTTAAAAATGAATTATCTCACAAACGGCAAATCGAAAAATTATGAAAATTGTACCATAAAATTCGGTGTTTTTTTCTCTTCGATTTAAGATCTCACAAGGTATATTTTCGACGAGTTTTTTTTTCCCACTTTTTGGTAAGTTTTACAAATTATTAACATATGTGTTATTGTTTTATTGTACATTTAATTTAGGGTTACAGTTAAAATTTAGGGTTTAGTGTTTAGTAGGGTTTATGTTTTTACAGGGTTTAGGGTTTAGTATGATAAATGGTTTAGGGTTTGGAGTTTTTACATGTGTTAGTAATTTGTAAAACCCACCAAAATATGTAATTTACATTTATGTGCATAAATCTACACATAATTTAGCATAACAAAAAATAAAATTATACATAATTATAAAAAAAATGATTTAAGATGTTATGGGTTTATAAAGAATTTGGGGACGCATCTCCTTTTCAGCTGAATTTTTTGCATAAATTTAATCCAATTTGATTAGTTCGTAATTAAATGGGTTGAAAGTGTATATTTTCATTTTCAACGGTATTGTGCACACTTGAACTACAAACGGGTTATTTGGTCTTCAACAAATCAAAATTCTTTATAATTTGCATCGCCTTTTATAACACCCCTCTTTCTTTACAAGAATATTATATTATTTTACTCGGAAACGTATATACAAAGATACATTTTAGTACAATATATATTAAATAATGTACATAAACAGTTTACATATTTAGATCACACCAAATTAAAACTGTTTAACAACTACTTAAAATGGGGTATTATATATTACAAAACAAGGTTTATGACAAAACCATATCAGAGTCACAAGTCGTCAAACTTTCCCTGCCGAAGCATCCACTTCCTGACCACCCACATAACAAACATAATCTGCAGGAAGTTTAAAATAAGGGATTAGCACGAAGCTAAGTGAATGAATTTATCACACACAATTCAACTTAGCATAACAATATGTTTACAGCAAATAATCGTAAACACATTTCTTATTTCAATGAGGATCGGTGGCTCTGGAGATATCATATAACACCCCTTGTTTACTTATAAACAATAATATAATAATTGCGACTCGGAAGCGTATATTTAAAAACATTCTATCAATGTACTCAAAATGTCAGTAAACTTTTTCAAATCAAATACGTGACATCTCAACAACTCGGTGTTATATAATTCAAAACATTTCTATGGCTATTAAATTAACATCAGAGTACAGCCTGTCAAACATTCCATCCAGTCAAAACACTTCCTGCCCTGCCCAATATGTCCCATCTATTTCAACCTGCAGGAAGAACTATGGTGGGGTTAGCATAAAGCTAAGTGAATGAAACTATAATCAACAGTACAACCTAGCATAATAATCTGTTTACATCAAATAATAATACACAGAAAATCAATCATTCACTCGACATCCAATCAATGTCAAGCTACACCAATCAAACATTATCAATCGTCATGAGGATCGGTGGCTCCTGAGATACCCTAATACCGGTTTGGTAATCAAGGAACTCTTATCAATCATCTGTATTGGCCTATACAGAATTACCGATAACCAGTTGTTAATCACACACGACCTAGATCTCCAAACCAACATTTCAAGTTTCAAGATCTCCTGTCGTCTACAATAACAACCAAGTCCAACTGTCAAGTCAAGTTGACCTCAGAATCTTACATACTAGCTCAAACAGCCAAGTAAGCAACTATTTAAACTATCATAGCAAGATATCTCAACAGATGCATCATATCAAAGTAATACTATAAATTACTTGTTGTAAATCAAATCATTACAACTAAATCACACTGAGGTTACAGATCCACTCACCGACTACCTCAGCCGCAAGCTCAGAAGTCTAATATTACTGAGCCTTCTCCACATCTGAGAATACAATCAATTAAACAATAAGTTAGTAACTTGTATCAACTGATAATACTTATGTAATTAACATCGTTACACAATCATAACATAATTACATGTATCAAGTGATCCCTAAGATCACAGCAACAAAAGTTCAATTCGGAACATAATCAAAAAGTCCCGAATTAAGGTCCAAAAACTGTAAAATGCCATTTTCGACCCCTAAACGACCCCGAATGTCCAAAAACTGACTAGGCTATAGTATATAGCTTTGATCATTGGGTCGTTTTCGAGTGGACATGCGAATTTCAGCTCAATCCGTGTTAATGAAATTTTGTTACAAAAAAAGAGGTCTCTAAAGTGCTATTAAACACTTATGCACTTTTGAAACTTGCAAAATCCTTCAAACTTTTTCTCATGCAAACGCGATCCGGGTAGTAATGGCTGGATCGCGTTCACCCTCAGAAAAGTTCTGTCACCGTTTTACACTTGGCAACGCGATCCGGACAAATTCTTGGGATCGCGTTCCCAAGAACAAAACTCGTCCGATTCCTTTTATAACTAACGAACGCGATCCTGGCTAGGGTTCTGGGATCGCGTTTGAGCCTTTTTCAGCTCATCTTCATCCCTGATCAAACCCTAACTCGCGATTTTAATATCCAAATCACCCAAACTCGATTTCTAACTGTTTTAAACACCTAATAACTCCACATAATCAATATGCAACAGTTATAACAAAGTTCTAACATCAAATTCATGTTTTTCAATCCAAATCAATCAATTCAAAACTTATAAACTATTTGATTCAATTCAAACTTACCTCTCAATAGAAGAACACTGAATTGAAAGATGATAATGGTGAAACTAGAATCAATCATAGCTCCAATTCGTAGGTTTCAAGTTTCTGATTTGGATTTCATAAGGTTTCTGTGAGTTTTTGAAGTTTCTAATGAAACTTTCCTAAAATAGAAAGCTAAATATATAGTCGGTTCACAAACCGCCTTCAATTATACGGGTATAATTTAATACCCCATCTCAATCTATTGTCTGGAACCCGAAAACCACTTACGAGCCCAAACATTTTATTGTACCGTCAACTATATTAATTTACAACAATTAATAATTCACTTATCACATTGGAATATTCGGCTCCTATTCCAATTATTTCAACTATTTCAAACAATATTATTTCCAAACACATTTAAATACTAATTTAAATCAAGAAATAATATAAAACACTAGGTCCATTTCGAGGATGTTACATATCATAATACCCGGGGATTCTCCAAGAACACTTAACGTCAATCTGTATGACCAATACAGAATAGACCGATAACTATTGGTTATTAAACTCGTACACAGGTTTCAAACACAACAAATGTATTAAAACCTGTGTAAATCACATAATAATCAAAAAGTCCAACTACACGTTGACCTCAATAATCTGATACATATAGATTCACATATCACGTAGATTCATAATCGGTAACACAGACTAAACAGTCTTATAATCAATCTACGTTTACTTGTTGCAACCAAACAGTTACAACTAAATCGAAGGGTGAGTTCTAAATCCACTCACCGATACCTTTGTCTTCTTAAACTCGGAATCCAGATGTCACTTGTCTTTTGGAGGATCTGAGAATCAACAATCAAATATAAGTTAGAAATCAGGATCATCAATACATAACTTATATCAACATATATCACTAGGAACTTAACACAATTGACCTCACAATTACAAGTTCCTAATTAGATATTAGTAATCTCAACGTAGTTATTATCAAGTATTAATACTGGTTTATCAATGTTATAACATATAACAGTCAATTAACATTGAATCAAACAAGTAAAAGTGTAAGGCTGGATAAGCTAATCAAGCCGCCGGCTAGGTCTAGGACCCGCCGGTTTCAACCTCCAACCCACCGGCTCACCCTATCTAGCCGCCGGGTACAACCAGTTTTTATGTACCAGAACTAAGGCAAGTTTTAAAGCTTCTAGCAACAACCGGTTGGGGCAAACAACCCGCCGACCTGAGGTCACAAGCCGCCGGCTTGGGTATTTTACCTGCTACAGAACCCGCCGGCTGGTGGGCTTAACCCGCCGGCTTGTTCTTCCATTTCAGCAGCAGCAGCAAAACCCAGCACACTCAAATACGAACCAAATTTCAAAATACTCATTTTCCAAGTATAAATCAACTTGTGACGTTTTATAACTTTAAAAGAACATCCACTATGATCATATAACATTATAACATCACATCTCAATGCTTAATCCACTTTTCATGCTCAAAACCATACACTTCACTAATTCACCATTATTCACCTAATTCATAGTTTCAAGTATGAAAATCAAGCAAAAGAATCCATCTATCGTCATTCAAGCTATAGCAATTCAGATTACTAGCTTCAATATCATCAATCAATCATAGAATCATCAAACAATTTACCAATTTCACTATTTGACACACTTTCAACTTAAGTTGTAATGAATATCTGATTATAACAACACTTACAATTAGTAGAGGATTAAGATGATGATAATAAGGAACAAGAATCAGCTAGCTTCACTTGATTATATCTTCAATTTGAGTGATTTAGTTATTTAGTTCTTGTAATGAAAATAATAGGTTTTCAAAGAAATGAGAAACTTTCCCTTTTGGGAAAGTAAATAGGTCGGCCAAAATTTTTACACCGACCTTGTATCCACTTAAAACAATCCCCTTCTAAACCTATTGTCTAAAACCTAAATATCAATTGTGATAAACTTATTTTATTTTACCTTCAACTATAATAAATTAAAACAAACAACAATTTACTATTCACAATAAGTCCTTAGACTTATTTATCTAAGTTTCTCAATTAAACACATATTATCAAGTAATTTCTAACACAATTAAATTAATCAATTTAGATAAGAAATTACCAGGTCACTGGAGAGGATGTTACACCTTTTCAGCTAATTTTTTTTAATTCATATAAATATAATCTAACTTGATTAGCCCGTAATTGTATGTTTTCATTATTGTGCACACTTGAACTTCAGACGATTTATTTGGTCTTCGACAAATCAAATTGATACTCATATTTTTATCCTACTAATAGAATTGGTGAAGGATGCTTTAGAATAGTTTACCATAATTATTATAACTGCGGACATGTTATTTTTTGTTTATTTCTATTCGTGAGGTAATTATATATTTTTTTATTTTTTTAAATTATTCACATGGTGTAATTGTAGATGATTGTCCATGATAGCTGTCAAGCAAATATAGGGGAACCGTTAATATATCACTAAAATGGCATGATATATGCATTACAATATCCAAAACGTTTAATGCTTAATGGTATTTAAGGAAAAGAGTTGTTGATGATCATTCACATGATTATTATGTAAGATGGACACTTTTTTAGTATATTGCATCATTTAAAAACATAGATGTATTTTTTCTTCTTAATCATTAACTAATAATATTTTTAAAAAGGAATTTGGTTCCACCTACTATGATGATCAATGTATATTTCCACTATTATGGTTGGACTGAAAGAATAACAAATAGATTTGAGTAGTTTGATGGCACCAAATTTCTTGATCGTCATATAATTGTCGGTCAATTAATTTAATATGTTCTACTTGCTAAGTTTTTTTAATTGTCATATCATATGTACTTGTAATTGTATGCATTGGTTTTGTACGATAGTTAGATGGTATGACGGTCAATATGAAACACTTATTATTATTGAAGGTGACGATGACTTGCAAACTTTATAGTTTCTATATTTTGATTGTTTGAACGTTGCACATTAAGTTGATCATGTTAAACATTTATCTTTATGTGTTGCTTCTTTGTTGTTTAGTTTTTTAATTAATATTTTCAATGTTATAAATCGTTTTTAATAATGTATCTTTAAAACTACTATCAATAGATAAACATATCTATTCAATTCAATATAAATTGTGTAGTGTCATCAGTAAAAATATGTCGACTTAAAGTTACTCACTAAAATAAATTATAATATAAACATTTGTATCAAAATTATGAAGTAGCCTGCAAAACTTGCGGGTTATAATCTAGTTTTAAAGTTTAAATGAAAGTTAAAAATATAGAAAAAGATGAACAACTAATAAAATTTGACTTACGAATTAACAAACCAATAAGATTGGAAGTATCTTATGCAACTTTTTAGTTACAATTTTGAGTAAATTACGTTCCCAGTCCCTGTGGTTTACACGTTATTACAAAGCCAGTTCCCGGGTCGGGTATTCCTTGGAGCCAGTCCCTTGACCTGGAAATTTGTTTCACTCCCAGTCCCTACGTCAAACGGGCGTTAAATACGCTTGTTATCTCATCCCACGTGACTTGCTAATGGCCGCGTAATTACATTGCACGTCCCTGTGGTTGTTCGTATATTACGGTCCCAGTCTCGGGTCGGGTATTGTGCGGACAACCACATGGACGGACAATGTAATTTACGGGCAACCACAGGGACGTGCAATGTAATTTACGGACAACCATAGGGAATTGCAATGTAATTTACTCGGCCATGTGTCACGTGGGATGAGATAACAAACATATTTAACGCCCGTTTGAAGTAGGGACCGGGAGTGAAACAAATTTTTGGGTCAAGGGATTGGCTCCGAGGAATACCCGACCCGGGGACTGGCTTTGTAATAACGTGCAAACCACATGGACGGACACTGTAATTTACTCTACAATTTTTAAATCAATGAAAAATATATTTCTAAAAATATTTTATTAGATGAAAATCGATATATGACATCCATTATCAATTTTAAATTTGATGAAATTAAGCTTATAAAGATGACCCACCGACTACATTCATGAAACTCTCTCTAAACACAATATATATAAGTTAGCCAAACTAAAAACTAACAAAATTATATATATATATATATATATATATATATATATATATATATATATATATATATATATATATATATATATATATATATATATTTTGAACGACTGAAATTTTATTAGCTAAGAAAAGACCATCTAGCAAGAATAAAATTTTTTATATTTAGGGTTATAACTCTTTGCGAAAAAGAAGATGAGCCATTAGGAGTTTGTGGCTGATATTTACGATATTATTTTTGATAAATACACATTGTATTGTTTATACCACTTTTTTTGTTTTTTTTTTTGTTTTTTGTTAAATTGTGTGCAAGTTTTGCACAATTTTGGATATATTTATTTTCTTATTATTTCCAAAGTTTATGGACACAACATGCTTAATAGCTTACAAGTCTATACAATAGACACCATATATAAATAGGGTTACAACTTTTTTGAAAGGTTAGCTAAAATGAAAAACTAATAAAAAGGATTTAAATTAGGGTTACAACTTTTTTGATATAAACCTACATTTTCTAAGTTTACCAGTCAACTTAATTTTAGTCTTCATCCGTGAAATTGCGGCTTCAATTCAATCAGAGATATGGGGTTTTCGAAATCGCAACTTCTTGAGCGATTACAGGTTCCATTCTTTTTGCTAAAACAATTGTTTACTAATCTATCTACAAATTAAACATAAAACTTGACAAATTAGGGTTCCAAGGTTTACACTCATATAATTACTCTAGAATTTGACATTGCAAGTAGGTTTAATTTTGTGTTGTTTGCATATTGTCAGAACTAATTTACATTGTATTTATTTATTAGGCTCAAAAGATACAATTTTCACAGTATGAGCACCCAGTAGTTATGACAGTTGAAGCACAGGTAATGAATTATGATATGCAATATAAACTTTATATAATCAACCGTTTTTCGTTTGTTTAGCTATATTAATTAATGTTATTTTTGATAGGCCAAGTATGTTGGACATGTCAATGGTGGATTGAGTAAAAACTTATTCCTAAAGGTACCAACTTTATATCATTTGATTGTTATTATATGCCTACGTCCGATTCGATCTGTTACCTTGATTTGTTTTGTTTATATGGGTTTAGGATAAGAAGCATAGGCTTTATATTGTTTCCGCCTTGGCTGATACTAAAGTAGATTTAAAAGGTTAGTTTGTTCTCCAATGTCTGATTACTACGACTACTATATTAGCGTACTTTCTTGTACTTGTTCTGGATATATTTATACTACTCATTTTGCTCAATTGATATTGTACACTAATATAAGTGTGTTTTCAAGATGTGGACAAATAATTTGGGACACAAGCAGTATATTATAAATTGGTAATATCCCGCCTTAGCTGAGAATTGGTCACCTACCTGAGAATTTATCAATATAGTCCCTGAATGGCCACATAGTTTTATTATGCCTGATATTTATAACACTTAAGCGTGGCTTTGAAGCTGAGCAGTTCTATCTCAAAGGCTTGGGCTTGGAAAAGGAGGCTTGAGAATGGCACCTGAAGAAGCAGTTGTTGAAATACTTCAGGTTTCTATATGCATTTTAAATTTATTTTTTTCTCTATCTTTATAGATGATTTTGGCAATAATGTTTTTAGGTGCTTTTAGATTATGTTGTATATCTTTTGAATTTGTAAGATGGGCCAGTTGTTTTGCTTAAATTAGTTACTTATCATTGGTCTATTTGTTTTCACTTATTACTGATTCTTGGTATGATATTTTTCTAGGTGCCTTTAGGTTCTGTTACACCATTTGCACTTGTTAATGAATCAGCAATGTACGTTCATTGCTTTTGGTTATCCTTTTACTTGGATAATTTTTTGTTATTACTGCGTGATCCTTGCAAGTTATGTTGTAATTGTGTTAATTTCGTTTGTGAAGGAATGTTTCATTGTTGTTAGATCAGGGGTTTAAAACTCAAGAGTGTTGCTTCTTCCACCCACTCTCAAATGATACGTCAATATGTAAGTGTAAATATTTTCTATAAAAAGATTACAAGTGTTGAGGGTTCTGTGGATACATTACACTCACTTTGTATGACTTCTGTTATTTGTGTTTCTGGTTCCAGCTCTTCACATACAGGATCTTGACATGTTTCTCAAGTCAGTAGGAAGAATGGTCTCCTTTGTTGATCTGGAGGTAACAAAAGATTGTTTATTAGTTTAACAACATAGTCGTTTTCCTCGTTTCTGATTTTAGATAATTGCTCCTCTAGGCTAATCCTCCTGTAGGCAAGGATCAACCACCGGATTTAGCTGCTCTAGTTCCATCTGACACCTCGAGCATAAAAGATGTTTTGGAAAAAACAGCTTCTTTGCAAATTGATGGGTCTATGAACAGCAAGCCAGTCGCTGTTTCAGGTACAATTGCTTTTAAGGGGTTTCTACATTCCTTTTAATTGCATTTCAGATGCTGCTGCATATACATGTCCCTTTTTTGTTTTGATTCTGGACTTGAATGACTATTTAGTGGAGAAATGACGTATTTCAACTGGGATTCCTCATGAAATGCCTAAACACACAAGTAGCTTAATGGTTCATGGGTATTATATTTTAGAGAAAACAACATTCCCATATCTCGTGGGAAATATGTTTTCGTCATCACTTGCCAATTCATATATTAGATATTCTTGACTAGGGTTGACAACGAGTCGATTGAAGTTCGTAGTCTCAAACTCGGCTTTGCTACTACAGGCTGAGCTCTAGTGTGACTTGAAAATTTTGAATATATATAACATATGTATTCTTCGGTCATACTTATTTGGAAGTATGTAAAAATCTAATTCAATGAAAAATGTCAATTCAAAACTGTATAAGAATTAGAACAACATATGACCGTAAGTCAAACCTTCTATGAAATTCTGAAAATAATAGAAACCTAACCACAACATTATTTGCAATTTCCAGATCACACATATATTTACACACACACACACACACACACACACATGTATATACGTATTCTAGTTAGGGCTCGATAATAGGTCCATCCGAGCTGTTATATGCTCAAGCTCGGCTCTTTATATATATCGAGTTAGGTGCTTTAAGCTCAAACTCGATACAAGCTTGACTCAACCGAGCTTGAGCTTGACCTGACTTGAAATTGCTTGATAAAGGGTGTGTTTGGACTTTGGCGGAGAGCTTTTAGGAGCTTTTGGGAGCTTTAGCCTTTTGTTTTCAAATTGAAAAGTTCCTCATTTATAAAAGCTTTGTTTGGATAGGGAAGCTTTAAGCTTTTAGTTTCTTTGAAAAGCTCCAAATCTAAAGGGAGAATTGCATATATGCCACTAATAAAGCTCATAATATCATATTTGCCCAATCAAATTCTAAAATATCACATATGCCACTCTTAACATCCAAATATATCATGTATGCCCAAAATATAATTTTAATACTTATTTAAATATCTAAAACTCCTTTTAACAATGAATTAATCTATTTTACCAATTATACCCTTGTCTTCCTCACCCCTAACATGACTTATGAACTCAAACGTTTTTTCATTTCTGAAAGTCACTACATTCATTTATGTTTATCCATTACGTAGTATATTTTTGTTCCAATATACCAACCAATTTCGTAATTTCTTTTTAAGATGGGTAGACTTACTTCTCAGACTTTGACCAAAAGGAGGAGATGTGTAATTCCTTTTCTACTTAATTCATTTGGTTTAAATATAATATATAATATTATATTATGCTCAATAGAAAGGTATTTACCGATTTGGTGTCATCCACGATCCAACATTATTTTAGAATCATCTATTGCTTTTTTAGCAATTGTATGTTCGGATAATGAATGTGAAAAGTAATAAATGAACTCTATACTCTGCCACCATTGAGGGTTGAAAAAAGTGGTATATGTAGTTTATAATTTGGTATTCGATTTTTGAGCAAAGATTCGAGTTTTTTAGTTGAAACTGGTTGTACCGGACTGATGGGCTTTTGTGATGTTGGGAGTTGGGATAAGGAAGACAAAGGTATAATTGGTAAAATAGATTAATTCATTGTTATAAAGAGTTTTAGATATTTAAATAAGTATTAAAATTATATTTTGGGCATATATGATATATTTGGATGTTAGGAGTGGCATATGTGATATTTTAAAATTTGATTGGGCAAATATGATATTATGAGCTTTATTAGTGGCATATATGCAATTCTCCCAAATCTAAAAGCTATCAAGACTAGCGTTTCAAATTTTGTGGAGCTTTTAACAAGCCAAATTACTCTTTACCCCTCATATTACGTTTCATTATTTTATATATTTTCGATGTCACATGAATCCAAACCATTCATTCATTCATTATTATTTTATTATAATATATTAAATGTGTTTTTTTTTTCTTTTCAAATAATAGACCCTTTAATTCCAGTAATAAAATTATTTAATTGACTCATTTCAATAATAAATCATTTAAGTAACATACAACAGTTAACATGATTCTTTATTTATTGCAACATTAGTTTAAATTCATAAGCACGTTTAGAATCTTGTATACTCTTACACAAATTTTACATGTCATATTAATATGACCATTATTAAGCATATAGAATTCGAGTGTCATAAAATAGTCATATAACATATTGTGAAAAGTAACTATTTTTACAAATATTTTTATTCATGTTATGGTTTTATTTTAGTAGTTGAATTTACCATTAAAGTTATTTTTAATTTTTGAACCCTTTTATGTAATTTTACATTGTCAAGGTACAGTTACAGCTACTTTGCCAAACGTATACATATATACAAAAGCTACAGCTTATAGCTCTTTATAAAAGCTACACTACAGCTTACAGCTAGTTTTGCCAAACATACCCAAAAGGGTGGTGATTTGTACACCACCACTTTTTTGCCATACACCACTAAAATATTTTTTTAGACCCTTTTACCCCTTGCAACTTAAAATTCTTCAAACACTCCCTCACAACTTCAAGGGCAAAAATGTCCAAAACATAATTTTGGTGGTGTATGGTAAAAAAGTGGTGGTGTACAAATCACCACCCTACCCAAAAGCTCAACTTTTTCATCCCTATTCTCGACATGGAAGTGGAGAGAAAGCCATTAAGATAGACATATGATGATATTGGTTGAGATAGATGGTGGATTGGTGTTAGTGGCCAGTCAAGGGGAGATGACCTTTTTGCTTGGAAAGATCTGTGTTACCTGCAACTTTGGAGGTAGTGTGATTTAGAATATCATTGTATGGGTCGTGAACGTTAAGGTGTCACGGGCTCTATGTTTTGAAAAGGAAATAGTAAACTCAAATACACAAGTCTTTGTAAAGAGAAAGTTGATGAGTTTTGGCAAGTGATTCTTTGGCAATAAGCCAAATATAATCACTTGCACTTTCAGAGCTGAGATGCTTTTTTTCCAAGGGGGGAATGCCAAATTTTCTTGTGACTTGTGAGGTTGAAGCATGGCATCTAACTCCAAGATAATTTTGTAGGATAACCTAAAGAAACTATAAGTATCTTGAAATTTACCTCACGTGTGATAGATTCAAGACAAGTGATGTAACGAACAATGTTTTTGCCTGATACTGTTTATCCTTTCGGAGTTGCTCTGTTCTTTTCCCCACCCAAGTTATGACTTGGGTGCTTTTGAGGTGCATAAGTAATGAGGTCTCACCAGTAGTTAAGCTGTAAACAATAACTCCATAACCAGTTATTGAGGCGCCAAAGGGTTAGACTTTAGAGTTAATTAAAAGTAATAGCAGTTTTATGGTAGTGGAAACTTATCAAGCTCATAGAATTTTGTTGTATGTAGAGAACGCTAGTTCAAGGTTGTTCATGGAGGTGGATACCTGTTCAATTAGGTTGTACCTCCTTTTTTGTTATTAGTCCAAAAGATCCAAGAAACTTTCAAGTAATTAACAAAGCCTTCTTGAAAACACTCCCTACAGATCCTCACAGAGCTGTTAGTTTTTCTTCTATCCAAGTTCCTTTTTGAATATTTCAGCTTTGTAGTACTAAAGTGATAGATGTCAAATCAACGATTATCACTTGACATAGGGTTATGTGGTAGAGTTTTTAAGGAAGTGAGGTTAATTAAGTGTAATTTGATAAATATCATTGAAGTATGGTTCTTTGATGGAGTCGATCAGATTCTGGTGAATTTTTGTGAATTTAAGGTAAGTAGTTACCTTCTTCATCTACCTTGTTGAGACTGAATGCTGTGTGATAGATCCAATATATATATTAAAATAACTCTTTTTTTCTTATCTATTATTATGAACTTCTGTACTATAAATTTTTTGGACTTTATTAACCTGTATCTTTTTTCTTATTAATGTAGTCAAAACATCAAAGCTTTCCAGTGGTCCACCAAAGGAGAAATTGGCGACTACTGCAAACTCTTCACGCTCTTTTGCTGATCCAGAAAAGTTCGTTGAAGAGATATTAGAGAAAGCGTCGGCCCTTGTTCTTTCAGAGGTAAGCTGGATGTTCTACCACCACCACCACCACTACTACTACTACTTAATGTGAACTTTGTTCTGGTGTTAAGCTTGAGATCTGAAACATGCAGATCAGAGAGGAAAACATTAACCAGCACGGAGAACAGCTTGGTGCTGTAGTATCCAGCAGTATGCGGAAAAATCTTAGCTTGGAGTTTAAAAGCCTAGCTGTGAGTGTTTCTTCTCTGCATGTAATTTTTGATCTTATAAGTACTTTCTAGCACACTAGCATAATACCTGGATAAAAGTTTTCATTTGGACAATTGGACAACGTATCCAATCATTGGACACTTGTAATTGTTTCTGGACATGTCATCTTCACAAACATTAGGGAAGTGGGGTCAGACCACTATCTATTTCCTCAAAACTTGAATGTTTCAACAATTACAGTAGCAATGCATGTCACTTTGTGAGTCCATTGTAGATTAGGTGTCAATGTAAGATCAATATCTAGAAGACATGCACATAAGATTAGTTACGCATTCGGCATTAAAGTCTACTATTAGAATGAATAGGAGTTGTACAAATTGTATTGGTTACACATTTTACATTTAAAATTGTAATTGGTTACATATTAGATGACTCTGATTAAAAAAATGAAGGTCATGATATTACATATACTAAACTTAATCTCTTAATATAGAGAACCTTTCATGCGTTATTAGAAAAAGTATATAGATCTGTTTAGAATGGCGTTTTGCTTCAACTGATTGACAGTAATCTGCCATCTGCAACATGAATTTTATTAACTGTATCCCTGTGTGTTATAGCTTTTGAAACCGATGACGACTTGCTTACTGATCAAAATTTCATTAGAATTAAATGCATTACTAATGTGGTAAGGCGTTTTTTTCAGAATATGTTCAAAAATACGGCATACACAGAAGGATTTGGTGCTGGTACTCGCTGCTCAGCAAAACGTTAATTAGTGAAAGCTTCTTTCAGATAAATTATAAAGTTGGGATGGGTATTACTTAAAGCTTTAACATTATCTATCAAATGTTGCAACAGCAGATGGTTGCTAATTTTTTAACATTTCTTGATTTCTTTGAAATCTTTTAGCTTTACATGGATGGGGATTCTTATAGTGTCAAATGCTGTGAGTTATGTTTTTTGTTATTTTTACTTACATTTAGGGTAACAATGATACACAAGAATCATGTTACGATGATATGTACCTTGTGAAATGAGAGTTCAGCATGTTCTCCATATTTTGTTGATATTCAGATTTTGGCAGATCTTCTGTATGCTATAGTGCATATATGAGCCTTTTAATGGTGATTTTTTTGACGGCAAAGTATTCACACCCTACAATCGTGAGCATATACACTTGTTCACGAAGATGTACATGTATCCTAATCGGGAGTAGAACCCATAATCTCATGGTTGCAAGGTTATCTCGATAACACTACGTCAATGACTCTTTGGTAAGAGAAAAAACTGGGTTTTTCACTTCAAAACTGATAACATATCTTAGAGTTAAGTGCATGGTTCCTCCATGTGGTTTACACATAATTGCACCGTCAGTCGCTATACTTCATTTTTGGCACCACCAGTTTAAAAATGTAAAAGTTGTACGTTTGGTCCCTCCTTCAACTCAAATGACTAAAGTGCCCTTAATTTCTTATTATTAAATAACGAGACATTAAGGGTAACTTCGACATTTAAGTTGGAGGAGAGACCGGACACGTAACAACTTTTGTCTTCTAGTGTGTTTGTTTTTGAGTTTGAAAATAAGAGGAAAAGACGAGAAAATAATAAAGAATAGAAAAGAAGGTAAGAGGAAGCAATAAATTTAATGATAGTGTGTTCTGAGGAGGAATGGAAAGGACATGTATGGTTCTTTCCTAATCATCTCGTATTTGGAAGGAAAGGTTTGGGCAAAAATTAAACTAAGGCTTCATTTCTTCCCTAAACTAAACTAGAGAATGCAGTATGGTGCAAAAAGTGAAGTATATTGATTGATGGTGCAATTGTGTGTAAAGCACATGGACGAACAATTAACTCCATATTTTAATTACGGAGGAAAAAAAAACTCGAAAGTCGTAACTACTAAATAACTAAAACTAGAATACAAGCATCTACTGTAATACGGACTAACTTACAAATAAAAACTTTAAAAGTGAGCCCGATGCATCCGCATCCAGAGTCATAAAGTCTTGCCATGAAGGTTAAAGAAGTGTCGTGAATATTAGAACGTGTTATGCAGTTATGGTTTTAACCATCATTCTTGTTATTGTTGGAATAAATAATATAACTTGCAAATAATTTCAAAACAATTGGATTATCATTATTAAGTGGTGTCTATTTTATTAAACTGTGTTTTGTGCATTTGGAACACACTAAAAGGTACTAATTTAAGGGCAATAAGCTGCATCAATGATCCACTAAAATGAGAATGTGTCCCTAAATTTGCTGCACTAAATTTTGGACATATAAACCAATACAAAGTAATTTTGCTGAAATGCTATTAGATGTTGTTGTTAAGTTGGGGTGATTGAAGGAAAGAAATAGTCATTGAAGTTGAGGTTATGATGATGACCCTTAGCTTTTCTTGAAAGTGGTGGTTTTTTATTTGATCGAGTTACTGTTATTGGAGCATTGATCCAACGGTTGAAAACGATCTCAAATTTAGGGTTACAAAGGTTATTCGCAGTCGCCTCTAGAAATTTTTTCTTTTTTGTCTCATAAATTGCCCGCTCTTTAATACTTGATCTAACGGTTGTGATATCGTAAACTTAATCGAACGGCACAAATAAGGGTAACCTTGTTTTCTGACTCTATAAATTCAATAACCCTAACCAAACCCTATAATGTGAGCGGCGAAAAAATTTGAGTAAACGGCGAAGGAAGAGGAAACGTTGTATAGCGGTGTTACAAAATTTATTCTCTCCGATCCATAATTTCCTCTTTTTTCTCTAAACGATCCTACATTGATCTTAAGGTCTTTTCATTTACAACATGATTTTGTTATTTTTGTAGCGATATTTCCATACACCCAAACAATACTTTTGTAATCAAATTGTGTTAATTTCTTCACGAAACCTATATTGATTTGATTTATTTCTTTCATATAGGCAACTTAAAATGATATATTGTACCGATTACAATTTCTACGAAGATGAAACCTTTTGTATATGTGCTGAAACAGGACCGAAAAAGTCGTTTTTGCCGATCTCCTACGTGGTGCTTATTCATTGGGTATTAATTAATCATATATCGATCTTAATTAATTATAAGTCTTTTTCGTTTAAGTCATTTACTTATTTATCTATGGTATGTAATTACAAGGTTTTTAGTGTCCTTTATTAATTTCACTTTTATTTAATACTCCCTCCGTCCCAGTTTTATTGTCCACCTTTGACTTTTGGAGTCTTTCTTTTTCAACTTTAACATTCAATATTTTTTGTTTGTGTTATATAATATTTGATGCAAAATATATGAATGGATTGGGTTTTGAATGTATTTTCATTGATATAATTTGCATCAAGTATTATATAACATAAACAAAGATATTCAAGGTCAAAGTTGTCAAATAAAGACTCCAAAAATCAAAAGTGGACAATAAAACTGGGACGGAGGGAGTATATATTAGTATGAGTATTGCATTCAAGTTATGGTTATTCCTTTTTGAAATGTATATATTGTTCTCTTCTTTTGCTAATTGATGGAAGAGTAATGTTAAACGTGACTATTAATACGGACCTACAAATAGATTTAAATTTTTGATTGGTTGAATTTTTCTCTCTCCTAATTTCCACAAAATTTTTTTCACATCAACCAGTAGGTTTAGTTTTAGGCTTATTAATATAGGTCTACTAATCATTTTCCTTGATGGAACATGGATCTTAAGATCTTTTAAAATACAATTAAGGGCTTTTATAGATACAACAAAATTTGTTGATACATGCACCAGATATATGCATCAAACTGTTGTACAGTATAGATTAATATGCATAACATTTAGTGTATGTATCAAAAAATTTGTTGTATTTAACAACACCCTACAATAAATGCTTGATTCAATATTTTCATGTAAGAGATTTTTGTGCTTACTAATACAATTTTTATGGATTTATAAAGTTAATTAAAATTTGCGTGTGCAGGATAATGACAGAGATAATCATCGAGGAACTAAGTCGACTTATGTGACAACCGTCAATTTAGGACTAGAATTTAGTGCCTAAACAAGTATTAATACATGTAATTAGTTCTGTGTTAGGCTAATTAATGTATCAATTATTATATATATTGTTGAATATATATCTACACAATGATGCGGTTTGTTTAAATCGTACGAGTTTCAAATCGAATGAACTTCGATACATTAAATACGGACGTTGGTGAACAATTTATTTAAGTAATACAAGGATGATTAATAACGATATCGTATTTAAAAATATTATGTCAATAATATTTCGTATCCAGATTTTATCAAACAATTAATATTAACGCGAATCAGAATGTAACTTCGCAAACGAAACGAGACAATCCACCTTTTCTAATGTAATTATTAAATAGTTAGTAAAATACTTCAACAAAAATACTGGATAATTATTCGTATTTTAAAACGTATATTAAAACCGTAAAATAAATATTTAACGTTTGAACGACGGAGAAAACGAACACCGCACGGAGCGGAAAAAGCGGGGCGAAAATGAGAGTTAACCTCCCATCCCCACCATCTTTTCTTTCATTTCCCATTTCATTTCTCTCTCTCCTCTCTTATTTTCTCTCTATCACCACCATCTCCATAATCCATAAAAATCACAAAATAAATACACTAAACGACTTCAAATCATCATACTCGTTTGGAATAAAACGTTCACCACTTCGCGATCTACAATCCTATCTTTCCGGAATTTCATTTCGGCGATTTGTAAGTTTCCGACACAACTTCGAAAACTCTCGTTTTTAAGTTTTGTAACTTGCTAGTTGTTTGTATAACCTTGTAATGTCCTAAAATGGGTTGGGTAAAAATATTACGTCGATCGATGGCCGGAAAATGCATTTTTGAGGTTGAAACTCCGATCAGACTCCGTACGTCGCATTTGGCCTGGAGCAAATGCGACGCAGCGACTTACGTCGCACTATAACCCCAACGTCGCATATAGCGACGCAACCTATTACGTCGCATTGAATTGCGACGTCGCACTTAGCGACGCAGACCCTTACGTCGCAGAAATCAACTACGTCGCCTATAGCGACGCCACGTACAACGTCGCATTAAATTGCGAAAGTCGCACATAGCGACGCCGTGCCCAACGTCGCAGTCCGGATCTGCGACGTCGCACCCAACGTCGCACAAACCAGAACCTCAAAAACACAGATTTTTACTAAGTGTCGAGGCTCGAAATTTTATCACTTGATTTCACCCAAATTCAAGTCCGGATGCGTTTTTCCTTAAAACAATATAGTAGAAATAAAAAATTTCCAAGCTGACCTGGCAGCTCGACCCCAGCCAGGGGCTCTGCCCCTTGGACCCCGCCAGGGGCTGCCGCCCCTTGGACCCCGCTAACCAGGGGCGCTGCCCCCGGACCCCTGTACTTAGATTCTGTAAGCACATTTTTACAACAAAAATGTCAAACTTGTACAACTTCAAAACGCTTACACGATACAACTTTTCAATCATAATGAAAATTTACTTTTCAAGGTTAACACGTCGAGACATAAGGAGAACATTAACATATTTAAATTCAAACAATCACCAACGGGCCGTATACATTTTCAAAACCTAATTCACAATCAAACAAGTCGTTGTAACTTGTATCAAGTCAATCAAACAAGTCGTAGTAACTTGTAACTATACAAACAACCAAATCGGGGTAATTTGGACATCAAGTTAAGCAAACAATTTCAATGGTAGTCTTTCGAGATAACGGTACAATTAATAACAATTCAAGTGTCGTGGACACATTCAGGTTTCAAGACTTTGGACACCAAATTACAGCTAATTACCTCAAGTTTATTAAATTAAACACTTCAAGAATCAGGTGAGTTTCATGGCCCCATTTTCACTACTTTTACTAGGGGTGTGATATTACTACTTCATTTTGTTTTACAAGTAGAACGCAAGTGCCAAACTTCAAATACTACATGAGTTTCAAGCTAATCAATTTAAAGTCCTCCATAGCATAGTCTCTAGTATTTATAGCGTGAATGTTAGTATATGATATCATATGGGATTAACAATCCTCATCCCGGTTAGCACGCACTAACCGGTCAAACGGATGTATTAGCATTTGGGAAGACGAGTGTTGATTAGGCACTCGTAGGAGGCATTTCAAGTTAGGTTTCCTTAATTGGGCCTGACAAATCAAGTTAAGCTCAGACTATGTGCTCATGGACAGTGTAACTTTTATTTTGCTTAATTGCATTTTAAATTCAATATAAATCTTGCGGTTCTTACAACTATACGTTGACATACAAACCTGTGAGCTCATCAGCGTTTTCGCTGACCCATTTTAGTATTTATCACAGGTACCCAGCAGTAGGTTGGCTGCAAAAGCAGGAATTATTAGCTCGAGTCAGCATTCATACAACTAGAGATTTGATTGCATTATTATATTTTATAAAAGTAATTATGCTATGTAATCTCTCAATTTCAGGAATCGAGCTAATGTAACAATATTTTGATGTAAACATTTACTTTATCTATACAAGTTTAAAACGACGCATATAGTGGTCGTTCATTATATCTTATGTGCTTTGTATATTGATTAGTGACACCCAAATCGAGCTTCCGCAAATCAATCAAATTTGGGGGTGTCACAACTTAATTGCACAGTTTTTTCTAAATGAGATGCAAAGCAATCAAATGAGGTACATTTTCTCATGCTTTTCATAAAAACCATCTTTCTGTTTACTATATTTTATCAATTTGAAATGATTCAAAACATGAACCTAAGCAAGTTAAGAACTTTCTAACTAATGTTTCTTGAACCTATTTATCTAATCAAGGTTTAATTCATTTACTTGTTAGCAATGCAAAAACGTGAAATTTCAATAGTTTGATTCTTTAACGTAACTACGGATTTATATTTTTATCAACGATCCGAGTATCTTTATCGAATTCATATGGTCACATCTATACTCAACGTTTAAGAAATGGTTATCTAGACTTCATACATTATCTTAATAACTAACGTTTTTGAATACTTTAAATACTTTCTTTACTTTTGTGATACAATTTCATACATGTCATGGCATATACTTCAAATAATTTAGAATACATGTATATAAATTAAATAATCACATAAATTCGTTGAAATCAAATCTCCTTTCAACTAAGTTTTATATTACATTTTTCAAGGCACAATCTACAAGTCCCGAGTATATGAAAAATCCTTTTGTATTATGATATAAGAAATCACCTTCGTGGTAGAATGACAATTAGGGACGAAAGTTAAGGTATTTCTGACAAACACGGATGGCAAAAGAAATGCTTCTTACAACTATTAAGAACATTTCTTTATAAGGAGCATTTCTTTTGTCAACCCTGTTTGTAAGAAAACCTTGAACTTTTCGTCCCGAATTGTCATTTCACCACGAAGGTAATTTCTTCTATAATGATACAGAAAGATTTCCATATTAAGAGGACATGTATATTGTGCCTTGAATATTGTAGTACAAAACTTAGTTTATAGGAGATTTGATTTCAATGAATTTAGTGAAGCCATTAAGTCTGCATAATAGTACCAAAGTTAGTATGTATAATCACGGGTAAATAATGGTTTAATCACCTAACTTTCAACTTTTTTTCGTTTTAACCCTTCAACTTTTTTTTTTAACGTTTTAAGCCTTCAACTTACGATTGACCGGTTAATTTCGCCATTCACCTTGACTGTGACCTAATACAGCCGGTTTAGGTACAGTTGGCATCTACGTGGCATCTACATGTCGTCGCTGTAGGGTTTTAGCGACGACATTTAGCGACGACATGTCGTCGCTAAATCTTTGGGTTTTTGTACAGTTGCCACGTCGCAGGTTACAAGTCATACAAATGGTTGTTTCGTACGGTCAATTAAAGTGAAGGGATTAAAAATTGGTCAACCCGTAAGTTGAAGGCTTAAAACGTTAAAAAAAAGTTGAAGGGTTAAAACGAAAAAAAGTTGAAAGTTTGGTGATTAAACCATTATTTACCCTATAATCACATAGTATGCATAACAAACGAACTAAGATCACCAAATCATTTCATAAGTGACTTTACATTCTGCTTTTTAGCCTCTTTGAGAGCTTGCCTAATTGTTTTAGATGGTTTCACATCAGCTATGCTATATACACTAAAGTGTCGGCATGTCATGAACTCACAAATCTCTTAGTCAGCTTTTGAGACTTCAAACCTCGTTTTTTTTAGAAAGACAATCCTACAACCTAACTCATATATTATATACAACCACAAAATCCACGAATATATACACACACTGCCTCAAGTGAGGCTTGAACTACCAACCTCTTGGTTGAAAGGTCTCTCTCATAACGTTAGGCCAATGGCCCTTTGGTCAAACCTCGGTGATTGTACTATGTGTGTTATCTAAAAAGAACATGAATCATTTAAGCAACCAATGTAAGTACACTTAGCAGAAGAAAAATGAAGCTAATCACAATTCAGCTCACCATTTCAGCACAATATGGCAACAGATTTGAGACCCTAATTACAAGGAATGTACATAAGATCAATAACATCAAAATTAGTGGAAGTAAAAAGACGAAGTTACAAACCTTATTGCTAGAAAGGTCCAATCATGGCTATTTATATGTATTTAATTTAATGTTTGCTCAAAAAAATATGAAACTATTTTCATCATCTCTTCTAGTTGGATATGAAGAAAAACACTAAAGACAAGCATATTTACTGACTCGTCTAATTTCTGAGTTGACTCGACTTGGAATGAGTCTCATCATAACTCGCGAGTCACTATAGTCATAGGCTTTTCTGAGTCAAATGTGCGATTAGACTCTTTTTCTTATTTTTTGAATTGAATCGTACGAGTCGACTTGTGACTCGTACGAGTCTAACAACTATGTGTGGAGGATGACGAAATAATGAGTATGGTCATTTTTCTGAACAAGAAGCAAGACAATCAAATGAGGTACATTTCAAAAAAACCCAACTTTCCATTTATTAGATTTCATTAATTTGAAACGAATCAAAACATGAACCTAAAAGTAAGTTAAACACTTTCTAACCAAGGTTTCTTCGACCTATTTTTTAATCTAGGTTTAATTTCCTTTGCTTGTCAGTAATGCAAATATGAAAAAAAAAATTCAATAGTTTGATCTTTTTTGATAAATATTTTATTTTTATCCACAATGTGAGTATCTTTATCGAATTCATATGGTCACATCTATACATATGATGTTGAAAAAAAACTCAATGTAAATTGTCTAAAACTTCAAAGTTGATGTTAGTCACATTGTATTTATGCAATTCATCATTCCTGTATAGGAATGATCATTCCTGTATAGGAATGATGAACAATGGAATGTGATAACATCAAATTTGGAGTACTAAACAATTTATAGTTGGAGTCTGTAATGTGTTTCCTCTAATGCTTGGTAGCTCTTTCTTGATATCAAATGAATAGATGGGACCAGATGAGTTTAATAAAGATATTCACATTGTGGATAAAAGTAGAATCTTTCTTAGATGAAGCAAATACTTAAAATAATTATGTGAAGTTTATGCTTTTTACAGCGACAAACACTCAATTGAACCTCAAACAACACATATGTTCGATAAGAAACGTTGGTCGTTTTTATGTCCCGTTGTCATTTTCCTCTAATGTAATTTCTGTGGCTAGTTCTTTCGACAGTGGTGGAGGCGGTTTATGTGAAGAGAAAGAGTAAGATCTTGTTGAAGATGTTGAAGTAGATCTTGATATATCTGAAATAAGACCCCTCCTGATCATCACAACCATCCCTTACTGTTACAACCACTGAGTAGTTGACATGCAGATTTACGACAACAAGTTCCCTATGTTTTCGGCGAGGGATTTTAGGTCGAGGGTGGTAATCGAAAATGAGATGAGATGAGGGAGGAAAATTCATGGTGGCAAGAGATTCAAGGGACGACCGAACGTCTAACTGGTGGCCGTAAGTTTCCTTTTATGAAAAACTCATTTTGTTACTTACACTTGAAAATTCGAAGCCCATACACAGTTTCAACGGCAACCTACAACCATCATTAAATTTTTTATGGTAATAACAGTGAGAGATTAGTTATAGTGAAATGAACTCTAATGAAATTCGGGCATGAGGATGGAAATACAAAAAGGCTTGGATACGGCTAGAGTTTGACTTCTGTATTCCTATCTTCCGGATCGAATTCCATTAGAATTCAATTCAACGAATTAAATCTATCACTATTATTACCGTTAAATACTTGGACATAATTGGAGTTTGCCATTGAAGCTGCAAACCAGGTTCAGGTTTCCCAATTCTCAACGATGAAACACTACAAAAGAAATGCCATTTAGTGACTGAAATAAACAGTCATTAAAGGTTTAAAAACAGTCACTAAAGGCCAAAAGGGCTACTCCTACTTAAGAAAAAAGAGTCACTAACAAAGCCATCACTAAAGATCGATACTCACTCAATATTTCAGTCATAAAAGGGTACAAAGATTTAATGACTGAAATTTCAGTCAATATAGTGTGTTAACCAAATGTGATGAAAAATGCTTTATCACTGAAGTTTTCAGTCATTAAAAGTCCAAACGTTCAGTCACCAAGAGTCTCAGTAGACCTATTTTGATTTTGTTGCACCCATTTTATAAAATTAATTATTAATACTAAAACAAGTACATGTCACACAATGTTAACAAACTTTAATCTTATTGCTTAAAACATGTCCATACATGTCAATTATCGGTTTAATGCACAATTGAATAAGCTAACTTAACAAAAGCTTCTGAAAAATGTCTGAATGTCGACTTAGAACTACACTTAGCCTCACAAATTTGCGACAGAATTGCTAAAAACATTGCGACAGACTTCTTACATATATTTCGACCAAAATCCATCGGTACTCCATATCAAAACAGTGCACATTTTCCAAATGCAATTTTCAAATATTGTTGTTTTCTGGTTTTCCCGCATTTTATCTACCGGATCCCAAATATAAAAATACATTAATCAAACTCAAAATCTATAAACCATTAAAGGTCATCTACTTTCAAAACCATAAACATCAATTAGACCGATGCGTCAATTTAACATCATCCAAACAATGTTTACCAACATGGTAGGTTGTAACCTAAGATATTACAACAAACCTAATAGTAGTTTATACATACATACCAACAAATATAATAACATGTAGAAATATTGTGTCTTTGATATGTTACACTAACATAAAAACATAGTTGATGCTTCTACGTATCTAATGTATAATCAAGTAAACGCAAAACGTTAAAAAGTTCTGTAGCAAGTGTAGATATTTTTTGACGGAATTGCTACAACCTATTTTGTTTTTTTAGAATAGTTTCAAATAAAAAGCGCACATGTATGATACAAATTACTATATGGTTCAAAAAGTACTTAAAAAAATTAAAAGTGAATAAATATATATATATATATATGTGTGTGTGTGTGTGTGTGTGTGTGTGTGTGTGTGTGTGTGTGTATCTCGACATATAAGAAGTTTATATCTATCTAATATTCCCTTCGTTCCAAAATAAATGTCATGTTTCAGTTTTTAAAATCATTTTTTTTCAACTTTGACCTTAAATATCTTTGTTTGTGTTATATAATACTTTATAAAAAAATTATACCAATGGAAATACATATAAAACTCAATCCATTCGTATATTTTGCATCAAATATTATATAAATACAAATAAAAATATTTAAGGTCAAAGTTGAAAAAGAAATACTCAGAAAGTCAAAACATGACACTTATTTTGGGACGAGGGGAGTAGTGTTTATATATGCATGCCAACAAACATATTAGCATGTACAAATATTGTGTCTTTCATATGTTATACTAATATAAAAACATAGTTATGCTCCTACGTATCTAGTTGTGCTTGTATAATCAAGCAAACGCATAACGGCAAAAAGTTCTGTAGCAAATCCATAGCAATTCTAGATATTTTGTAACAGAATTGCTACAACTTCTATATATATTTTATATATTATATTTAAATAATAAAGATTAAATTTTGCAACCGATTTGCGGTGGCTTTCCTTTGTTATTATATAATATATTCTTTTTGTAGTTCAGTATTGGTATCGATTTACTATATTATCATCATAGATTTTTAAATTTTATAAGTTATTTCTTATTTTGCTAAGGCGTCGCAAATTTGACATAAATCTGGCGCAAAACTTATTCAAAGATTTAAAAATTCGATCAAGTATTTGAATTCTGATAAGCCGTCGCAAGTTTGACACTAAGTTGTCGTAAAATTTAGTTAAAGCTTTGAAAATTTAGTCAACTATTTGACATCTGATTTATTGTCGCAAGTTTGACACTATTCCGTTGCAATATTTGGTCAAACGTTTTACTTTTGATACTCCGTCGCAATTCTGTCACTAATCCGTGTCAATAAAATAGTCAAACATTTGATTCTTTTTCTTCAAATATATCGTCACAAAGAGGTGACAAATGTGTGCAAATGCAATGAATTTGCTACGGTTCTATTTTCGTCGCAAAATTCTGAAGCTGTTGCTTAGATCTGTAATAGTGCCAGTGATAAACATATTAAAATTTAATCGAAAAAAAAGTATCAATCATATAAAGAAGCCAGGTTCTCAAAGATCCCCTACACAAATGTTTGGGATTGAAGTTACAAATTGTCGAATCAAAGGTTGTATATATTTCTATCATGATGGCATTAATCACTAATTCTTTATATTTAAACCTTGTAAATATTTCACGATGCACGGTTAATAAACCTAAACAATAACTACATCATTTACTCTTAACTTTACCAATGTTGGAATTTATATTCAGGCATACCGATGTCAAAAGTTGACATATCCAAGTGTCCTTATGTAACCAGACTTGCCCCCGAGTAGCCTACGTTGTCAAATTTAGGCTTCCTTGGATGATCCATGAACACCTTCTCTATGCATCCTCTTTTTTTTCTTCCGAAAAGACAAGTATATACTCCCTCCGTCCCAAAATTATTGTCCACCAACAAAAAACACGCAGTTTAATAAAAGTGGGACCGCAACAACTTTCAACCACTCAAATAGAATCTCCACCCACTAACCTCTCCTCCTATTGGTTGAAATGAGAAGTGGACTATTATTTTGGGACGTCCAAAAATGGAAAGATGGACAATAATTATGGGACGGAGGGAGTATTAATTAAACCTCATTTTAAGCGATAGGCAATGAGTAGTCTTCACAAACTACCCCAGAGCCAAATATCTGACCGAGATGGAGCATAATTTTAGTTGGGTTCTTTAAGGCACGGTCATTTGGTTAAGTTATTGTAATTTTTTTGTATTAAGTGACACGGTTTCTCAAAGCTCGTTAAATTTATCATGTGGGGTTTATCAAAACAGTGTCGCTCACAATTTTTCCACTCTAACTATTTGTTCCTCTTTCACGTACATTCCCCCTTTCTATCAATTTGATACCATTATGAATAGTAACCAAACAAATTTACACTTTCTACCCTAAAAATTGTATACTTTATACCCTTTAAGTTGTAGAACTTTTCTTTTTTCTACCCTTTATGTTTTAACGCTTTTTAACTTTCTACCCTTAACTTTTAGTACTTTTCCTTTTTCTACCCTGTAACTTTAAAATTACCACCCCTTAAGTTTTAGTGTTTCTCCATTTTTTCCCCTTTAAGTTTTAGCTACTTTTCATTTTCTTTGTCTCAACTATTATCACTTCTTCATTTTATACCCTTTAGGTTTTAACATTTTCCATTTTCCTCCTTTACATTTTAGATTTTATTTTTTCCTTTGTTTTTTACTAACAATTTATACATTTTTTCCCCTTTGCTTACAACAAAGTTTTATACTAATTTTACTGCGATAAAATTATACAAATAATTGCAAATGATAATTTAAGTTAATATTTTTATGTAATATTCTATTAAATTTGTATTAAGTTACATTTTTTCAATTATACATACATATTAGTATAATAAAAAAATAGCATTTCAAAAAAAAAAAAAGTATAATAAAAAAACAACCATAAAGAGATTATACCTTCGTCAACTTAAATTTTTAAATGAAATTCATATTGGAGTTTAAGAATATACTTTTTAACCCCGTCGCAAAGCGTGGGTAAAAAATACTCGAATATATCAATTTTAACCTACCATGAATGGTACTACCTCCGTCCCAAAATTATAGTCCATCTTTCCTTTTTGGGACGTCCCAAAATAATTGTCCACTTCACATTTCAACCAATAAGAAGAGAGTTTAGTGGGTGCAGATTCTATTTGAGTGGTTGAAAACTGTTGTGGTCCCACTTTTATTAAACTGTATGTTTTTTGTTGATGGACAATAATTTTGGGACGGAGGGAGTAGTTATTTTGTCTTATTAGGCTAAACTATATATATATATATATATATATATATATATATATATATATATAGTATAAGAAACAATATCGAAGGAACATAAACAAGTTGGTGGTTTATACGTCATGTCTACTTGGAAGTCCACACATGTTCAATCCTGAGGCATATTTGTTTTTTTTTTCCCTCTTCAATATTTTTTAGTTGTTATTATTGTATATTTGTATATATATCAATATTATATATCTATATTTCCACTAGCTCCATATTAATTTGTTAGATTATATTGTCATTAACTCCGTTTAAATTTATTTTTTTAGTTGTTATTATTGTATATTTGTATATATATCAATATTATATTTCTATATTTCCACTAGCTTCATATTAATTTCATAGATTATATTGCCATTAACTCCGTTTTAATTTGTTAGTAGATTGATGTATGAATTTTCAATTTCAATGTTATATTTAAAGCAAATATTTTTAATTTTATTATAGTAAATTGGCATAACCAAAAAACGTTAAAAACATGCTCTTTTGTACTTGACGAAATACAAAAAATATCGAGTATGACATAATTAAAAAATATGAATATATACATGTAAATTTCTACCGGTGCAACGCACGGGCATATATACTCCTCGTTCACTTTCAAATTTATTTTCACTTAAAGTATTAATAGAGTAAGGTTCAAATGAGCACAACAATTTCTTGTGAGAATGAGGAAACAATAAGTGCGTCATGTGTCACTAACGGTAAGTCGAAAAATCACAACAATTGCACCATAAAAATCAGCATTTTATTCTCTTCGATTAGAGATGTGACAAGGTATATTTTCGACGAATTTTTTTTTTTCATTTTTCGGTGGGTTTTCAAAACAACTAACACATGTGTTACCAGCGAGTAACACATGTGTTATCAGCTTGTAACACATGTTACACCAGCATGTGTTATCAGCTTGTAACACATGTGATACTAGCGAGTAACAAATGTGATACCAGCTAGTAACACATGTGTTACTAATTTTGTACAATCTGTAAAACCAAAAAAAAAAAAAATCGTTGAAAGTATACCTTGTGAGATGGCAAATCGAAGAGAAAAAAAATGCTGATTTTTATGGTGTAATTTTTATAATTTTTTGACTTACCGTTTATGAGATATTTGATTTTTAGAAACGTGGTGGAAATGGAATTTTATGACAAGTGGCGCATTCTTATTAGTTCCTCAATTCTTACCAGATTTTCCATTCTCATTTGAACCTCACTTTTGATTGATAGGTAAGTAAGATTCAAATGAGAACAATTTTTAATGAGAATGTAAGAACTAAACATATAGCTCCATTTATAGGGTTACAAAAGTCATTTAATTAAATCTACTATTTCCTCCACGTTATTTAAAATTAAAGATCTCAAAAATTGCCTGACATAGAATTAAAAAAATTACATTATATTATTGTTAATTTAACTAAAACTTATATTTTACTGCATCATCTATACACGACGTCAACAAAATACCGTACAAATTGATAATATGTATAATATAAAATGCAGTAAATAGATAACAATATGTCTTAAATGAAATATATGCAAAATGCAGTAAAAATAATAATATGTAGTATACTTTAATATAAAATACAGTACAAATAGATAATATGCATAATACAAAATGCAATAAATAACAAATAATATATAATAAATGAAACATATGAAAAATGCCGTAAAAATAACAAAATGTAGTAGAAATAGATTATGTATAATATAAAATGCAGTGAAAAGTGAACAATGTATACTAAATGAAATATACGCAAAATGCAGTACAAACAACAATACGTATTATACTTTTATACAAAATGCAGTAAAAATGGATAATATGTATGATATAAAATGCAGTAAAAAAATAAACAATATGTAATATATGAAATATATGCAAAATGCAGTAATAATAATATAATGTAGTGTAATTTTAACAAAATGCAGTACAAAATAGATTATGTATAACTTAAAATGTAGTAGAAAACAAGCATTATATATTAGATCGAGGTTTATAAATAAAATGCAGTAAAAACATCAAAAGAATAATGTGTAAAATACAAAAATGCAATAAAAAACGAACAAAATTTACTAAACATATATATACAAAATGCAATTAAAATAATAAAATGCAGTACAAAGTGATAATATGTAAAAAAAAAATTGGAAAAAAAATTAGGAAAAAAGAATTAAAAAATTTAAAAAAATAATTAAAAAAAAATAATCCGACGGGTGGCGGAAGGTGGTGGCAGCAGCCAGTGGTGGGTGGTGGATGGGAGGGGTGAGGAGGAAGAAAGTATGAGGAAGTAGTGTACAATATTAAAAAGTTGAGGGGGGTAAAAATGAAAATTTGGTATGTGACATTTGACACTTTTTTAGTGGAGAAGATTCTTCTCCTCCTTCTCCTCAAAAGGTACATTCTCCTTTGAACCGCATCTCTTTAATATAACAAAAACAAACTTTATTAATCAAAGTCACACTAATTACCTTCGAGACGTATGATAATATCATGCAAACATTAAACAATTCTTGTGATGTTGATGTCACCGTCGTGGTCACACAGTTGTCGTCTTAAGTGTCATTCTCTTGGTAACGAGGGCTAATAAGTAGTTTTAACATTTACTAGTTTGTTGGGCTCAAATTATAAGTACTAGAGCTTGCCTAGAAATCGTAGTCGCATGGCTGGGAATTTTGGGCTATGACCGAGAAACCAGATCGCGTGGCCGGTATTTGGTGCACCAGACTTTGTAACGAGATAGCATGGTCAATTTTCTTTTTGCCTGGCTGAGAGGTCATGGTGTCTGGGAAGTGGTTGGTTGCGATTTGGGTGTGGACGATAGTTTCTTCGGTCATATACTTGGTCATGGCTAGGCCATGATCAAGTTTTCTTCTTGGAAATAGGTTACGTGTGCTCGATTTTTGTCTTCATTCAATTACCCGCCATGATCAGTTTTCTCCTCGGCTATGTGCTCGGGCATGGGCTTGGTAATGGATGGGCCATGATCGATATTTTTCCTGGCCATGGTCATGTCTTGACCGGGTCATGATTCGTTTGTCATTTTAGCTCGCGCCCTTGTGGTAAATCTTTGTGTACGGGCACATAATGTGCATTTCACCATTTTTGACAAAATTTCTCCGTTTTTCATCATTTTTCAACGATTCTTTTGACGTCTCCTTTTTAAGCTAATTAACAAAATATGAGACATAAATGTGATTTTCGCGTGATAATGTTGATTGTTTATCTAAATTGGGTCTAATAACTTACGTAAAAGCATAACTTTTGACGCATTATAAGATGTACTATAATATAGTGCTAATATCAAACACCCGGTGTGTATATACACGGATATAAAAGCTGGAGAACGTTCAAATGAGAATCACTTAAAAGTTAAGAACTTAAGGGAACGTACTAATAATCCACTCAGACCACTTGGTAAGTTGCCATGCTCGGCCATGGTGTGGCATTATGACTCCACGATGGGCTATATGTGTATGGATGCGTCACCACGTGGCTCGGCGGGCTCGTGTCATTTCGAGGTGTCGTCGAACGGCGACGATCAGTGGGTTTTAAATATATAAGTATGAGGCCTAAGTTTCCTAGCAATGCTAGTCATAAGGGCGAGCAAGTGGTAGGTATTACTTAGAGTCGTTCTTCAAACCGACTGAATTGAAATAAGGCGAGTCAGTGATGGCTTTCAAACTAGTGAAGGGTTTATAAAAATAGTGGGGGAGTTTTGGTTTTATTAGGGGTGAGCATTCGTATACGAATCCCGATCCCGTACCGGTAGCGTACCGAACCGGTACCGTACCGATTTATACATGTTTTTATCCGTAGGTTCTTTCTATATTTTAAAAAGATTTATTTGAAACCTCATTTCTATGATCATATGATATGTCTATGAATATGAAAATGATGATTTTTTGGGTAATTACGAAGTATAAAATAGAGTTAGACTATTACGTATGAATACAATTGTAATTTTGTAGAAGTCTAGCTAGTACTCTTTGCTACACAAGCAATCACGTATTTAGCACCCTAGTTAAATCGGATTCCAAACATATTGCTTGTTAATATAAAGGTAAGGATCATGACTTATGTCATTACCAAAACACTTAACACAGTACAATAACGTCGTTGTATATATTTGTTTTTCTTCGTCAATATCCATCTAAGTCAATTAATGATGTTTTTATTTATTTGAGATTCATTAATATTTACCTTCTTTAAATATTATCGAGTAAAAAATACGTAGATAGGTTTACTTATTATTCTACTATTTTTTGGTACCAAAGCGGTATAGTACGACTTTTACCCGTACCGGTACCATACCGCTCTAAACGGTCCGGTGTATTCGGTACTCACTATGGGGTCAAAAAAATAACTGGTACCAACCGGTTCGGTACGGTTCGGTACCGGTTCCGTACCATGCTCACCCCTAGGTTTTATTGTAACTAACTTAGGCAAATAAACATAAGCAAAATAAAGAAAAGCGTATAAACAGATAAGATAAGGGTAGTGTTTGCTGAGATTTTATTTGTTAAGTTATGGGATGATGGTTGGAGAAACAGTTTTAAAAGATATTTGATAATTATTATTCTTGGATATTCGTGATGGAAACATAGATTCCCTACTAATTAATTTCATAATTAGCATGTCACCCACGAACTAGGTTATGGTGATTTTTTGATTGGACTGACATGCCCAACTCTCAACACTTGTCATAAAAGAACTATTAGCCCTTTCCTGGAATACGAGGATTCCTATGCGTATGAATAGAGTGGCAGGTCAATAGAAAGTCTAACCGTTCTTAACATCACAAAGTATTTAGAATAATAAGCAAAATCTTAATTTAAGTTTAATATTACTTTCTTATGAACGGGAACAGAATCTGAAGGTACTAGACAAAACAGGCTCACTTAATGGTTCCTCGTCATCCTAACAGATTTGTATGTTATAAAAGTTCATTTATGACTTTAAACCAGCTCTTACTTAATGCTTCCCAATAAATCCCCTAGTTATTCACATTGTTTCTCACTTGAAGTGGTTCCGCTGCTTCAAACCTTGACCATGTATTTGAGATTGCCCTACGGTAATTCCCCATGTAGTCTTGCGGTTTCCATGGTTTCATACATTTCGATAAATCATCTTGACACAGATGACTGACTACCTTTTATATTGACGTATGTTGTAATCACGTTTATTGGTGGAAAGGCGATAGATTAATTTGAGATTTAAAAGTCTGTTTAGAAAAGTTAATTTAAACTAATTTTCTCATTTTATAATATTAGTCCGTAATATAACTACCTTTGGTCGTTACGAAGCTTCCACGTGTTTGTACTACACTTGAAGTGTTTCCAACACTCTATACTGCGTAACAGTTGAATATGAGCCATCGTATTACTTTGTAATATTATATCGGTCCGTAATATGACTACCTTCGGTCGTTCCTCGACTACCATACGTTTATACTCTACCCGAGGTGTTTCTGGTACTATATCGAAGAACAGTTGAATAGGAGTCGTCATATTACTTCACGATTATTTATTAATCATCCCATTCAAAAATTACTCGCTAATCATGGCAATAACTAAATCTAGCCTAATTAAAGTAAACATAATTAATTATGATAAATAAGGAGAGAGATAACCGGGATTAAAATGTGAGAATAGACTTGAATTAAATTCCACAATTATAAGAATATATCGAAGATTACAACGCGCTCCTGACTTTCCTTCTACTCCACATTAAAATCCTAACTAGCTTAAAAACTAATTAAAAATTAATCTAGAGAGAGAGTAGAGAGAGAAAATTTAAAGTGAGTGGAAGTAAACTTTGTTGGTTGGTGAATGTGTGTTTTTGAATTGCGAGTTTAGGGGTGTATTTATAGTTGAAATCTGGCTCAAGATAGTGAAAACAGGCTCACGTTAGCGAACAGACGAAAAGGTACAGCTTTAGGCTGGATCCGGGTGGCTGCGGGCCGGATCGGGCCAGTCTGTTACAATTCCGGTTGGAAGCAGCCGGTACCGGCTGACGGCGGGCCGGTTCCGGCTCAGGGCCTTTTCGATTCACGTTTTGCTTCCTATCTTCTTCGTTATGCATCCGATTGCGAAGATTCTTTTTGCGTTGGATTCGTTTTTCGTAAACAAAGACTTTGATGTAAAGAAATTCCTAACATGAGTCTTCTAGCTCCGGATAGATTGTCTCGAAGTCTTGGACTTTCAAAATGTGCGTAGAATCTTCGTTTTTCGTCCGTTTTGCTTGATTTTTCTTGTGCTTCCTTATTTCATCCTACTTGACCAAATAACTCCGTTTAATTTAATATTTGGGTTTATTTGCCAAGTATTGGTCTTAATTGAGAGAGATATCGCTAGTAAAAACGTGATTTTTTACGCGATGTCAAGTACCATTCATGATTTCTGTTGTGGTGGGGAAGACGATATATAACTATAATAACGTGGGATCGACAGCTATTTTGCTATTAATTTCTTCTTCGTTTTAGAGGTTAAAAAATCGATATTTTAATTGTTTAAAATATAACCGTGGTAATATATATATATATATATATATAACAATATTTTACCCTTTTTACTCCTATAAATACACAAAAACAATACCTATAACTACGGTATCTATTTACATAAAGTACGTTAACAAACTACTAAAATTCTCTCCATAAATATGTCTAACCCAAACTCAAACAAAAATTCCTCGTACACCAACCTTCTCAACTTCGGTACTCCTAAAACACCATGTTCGAGCTCGTCGCTACCGAACTTGAATTCACAACAATTCGGCATCTATCAACTCTCTTTTTACCCTCAACATCTCAATTTCAACTAACAACAACATTTTTTGAACACCAACAATTTTAGCAAGAACAACAATTATTACTACAACAACAACCACCCAAAGTGTCGGGTAAAAAAGGAAGAAAATGGAACCTTAAAGGCAAAGGCTCAATAATCATATGCGTAATAAAAAAGTTGGATTGCCAAAGAAGAAGCTAGGTTGCCACTATTTTTTATTAGACTCCAAGAAAGGAAACTCTCAAAAACATTGGGAAACGGTGGTATACAAATTTCAACAACAACCAAGAGGGCTATAGTCGCGGCATAGACCAAGTAACCTCCAAATGGAGGAACATTAACACATTTGTAGTGCTTTCCACCTGATCAACAACGATGCCCATTGAGCAGGGTGTGGCGGTCAAGATGACTGCAACATCATTGAACGAGCTTGTACGGACTACTATAACACGATTGGAAAGAGCTTTAATATGAAGGAAGCTTGGGACATCTTAAAGGACAAACCCAAGTGGTATGCCCCACCTAGAGTAGGTAAATGCAATAGTCAATTGTTAGATGAAGACTTTGAAGGTGAAAACGAGGTGGTTAATCTCGACGATCCTTGGATGGTTGAGCACAAGGCTACAAAAAGTCGCAGGAAATTCAGGCTCTTACGACAAGAAGACTTTTTCCGTGCCGGCATTTGCCTTCAAGATCAAGACTCGATCATGCGATGAAACATGTAGCGGGATATAGAGACAAGATGTTATAAACTCATCAACGAGTTGCGGATACTTTTAACGAGAAACAAAGAATGTGTTCCGCTATGAAAGCAATATAGTTTGTTATCGTACCTACCGCAGGAGCAGAGTCGGCCGACATGAACAACATGAAAGCATATGTTCGAGATATATATCGAGAGTTCATGGTAATTTCCGGCTACAACAACAATAACAAATAGTATTATTATTTATCGTACCATTTATTGTAATTGTTAGGATTAGTGATCACATTTTTAATTATTATAACTTATTTTTAGTATTGTAATATATTATTTTTTTAAGGGTTAAGTGTATGTAAATGTATATAACTATGCGTTGACTTCTTTAGTAAGTACATAACTAATTTGACCACCATTGTGTGTACATAACTATTAAACTTGACCATTGTGTGTATGAGACAGGCTATATCAAGTCACTTGCTTATGTGTAACTGGTTACTAATTTTTTTTTTTGTTAATTCCACGTAATTATCTCGATTTTTGGCAAAACATCAAAAGCCAACCATTGGTTATCTTTCACAAACTAAACTTGATCCTCCTATGTTTTAAAATCATGAAATCTATCTCTTTCTATTTATTATTTCATACAAAAACTCAAATTTAATTTCAAAATTATTCTACCAACTGAACAGATCTGATTTTGTTCAGGGAAATTATTTCTTTGTTAATAAATTTTATTTTAACGTATTGTATGTATACTCCGTATCATTTTATACTGCATGAATTAATTTATAAAATCCATTTGTTTTTCTATTTTTATTCTTCAATCTTCATCTTCTCCCCCAAGACAATGCCCTAGTAGATCTACCAAACACAAATAAATTGAAACCCCTAGCAGAACCCTAACTTCAACTTTAACAACTTCAATCCATGCTGAAGGATAATACTCTTAGCTTTCTCAATTTGATCGTTGATTGTGCCAGAGACGTTTTGAACAACCGGATCCGGTAGTGCCGGAGACGAGGTAGCCGGATAATGGGTTAGAGGCGACTCTTTACAGGTACGACGGTTTAAAATTCCCGGTGGTACCATCGTTGGTGGAGCTTTATCAATGCATTATTTTTGCTCATCTATAGCTCCATATGCCTGTCGGTTCGTGCTGCCGCCATTGGAGTTCCATGGCCGACCGATGACCTGGAAGTGGGGTTGTGGAAATTGATGGGTGATTAGCAATTTAGTGTCTAGTGATAGTAATTTTATGGTTGTTTCAATGTAACCATGTATGGTTTTATGATCGTAATTGAAGGTGACAATGTTTAGTGATGATGATTTGATGAAAAGTGAAATTGGGGTTTTAAATTGATGAAAAATTTAGTGAAAGTTGGGAATATATGATAGTTTAACGAAGAAATGAAAAAAAAACTGATGGTGTAAAATGATTTTTGAAAAAATAAAATGTTTAACGAAAATGGGATTTTTGATAAAGTTATACATACGATCTGTGTATGCTGATGTGGATGTGTATCATGAATATAATAATGTGTATGTTGACGTGGATGATTAGGTGGTTTTTGATGTTAAAAGAAATTAAAGAATGACTGTGATATCGCGTAAAAAGTCACGTTTTTACTACCGATATCTCTCTCATTCTGGAACAATACTTGGAAAATTGACTCAAATAATACACAAATCAATGAAGCTTTGCCAAGAAGGTCAAAATAGAGTCGCACGAGAAAAATCAAGCAAAACGAATGAAAAAAGAAGATTCCATGCACGTTTGAAGATTCAAGGCATCCGAGACAAGATTTGAGATAAAGTACCCACCACTAAGATTCCTCTTATCCAAGATCTTCGTTTTCAAAATACGAATCTAACAGAAGAAGAATCAACAAAAACGGATGAAGAATGAAGATTCTGCATACGCCGAAAGATTCAAACGATTCGTACAAGACATCTAAAGATCAGAGAGACATCTCAGGGATTTCTTTTCATCAAAGTCTTCGTTTTTGAAAAATGAATCCAACGCAAAAAGAATCATCGAAAACGGAAGCATAACGAAGAAGATACGTGCGAAACGAGAAACAAGCGAACGGCCAGCAACCAGGACGGGCGACCTCCGGCCAGCCGCCGCCGGCTGGTTGCCTGCCGTCCCTTCCTCCTTTTTCCATCCTTGCTCGTACTTGCTTAGTACATGTGCTACCACTTTCCGCAACTTTAGGGTACACGTGCTACCACTTTCCGCGCCTTTAAGGTACATGTGCTACCACTTTCCGGGAAAGGACCACCCCCCAAATGCATGCTAACTTGAGCCTAAGATGGCTAACATGCACCGGATTTCAAGTATAAATAGGGCATCAAAGTCTCATTTGAAACACACACCTTTCTTAGAAAACACACCATTCCTATCACACCTTTCTTAGCAAACACACCATTCTTAGAACAATACTTCTACTTAGTTATTAGTTCTACTTTCTCTCGCTATTTTCTTAGTTTTAGGCTAGTTTAGGAGCTTGTTTAGCATAGAAGGAAAGTACGGAACGCTTTGTAATCTTCGGAGTACGCTCGGAATTGTGTCAATTAATTCAAGTCTATTCTCTCTCGCATTTAATCATGGTTCTTTCTATCCTTATCTATCTTAATTTATTACGTTTACATTAATTATGCTAGATTTAGTTATTGCCATGATTAGAGAGTAGTATACTTGATGTGTTTGCTTACGATGTAGTTATTAAATTTTGGGATGATTGATAATTAATTTTAAAAGTAATATGACGACCCCTATTCGACTGTTCTTCAATATAGTACTGGAAACACTTCAACGTGGAGTACAAATGTATGGAAGTCGAGGAACGACCGAAGGTAGTCATATTACGGAACGGTACAATATTACGAAGTGATATGACGGCCCCTATTCGACTGTTATGCAGTATAGTGTTGGAAACACTTTAGGTGGAGTACAAAAACGTGGAAGCTGTGTAACGAACGAAGGTAGTTATATTACGGACTAATACTATAAAATAAGAAACTCAGTTTAATTAATCTTTCTAAATAGACTTTTAAACTTTAAATTAATCTATCGCCTTTCCACCAATAAACGTGATTACAACACCTTTTTAATGACGTCCAACTAAAAGGTAGTTAGTCATCTTTGTCAACATAATTTGTCAAAGGTATGAAACCATGGAACCGCAAGACTACATGGGGGATTACTATAGGACAAGACATGACCAAGGTTTGAAGCGGCGGAACCACTTTAAGAGAGGAACGCTGTGGATAATTAGGGGATTTATTGGGTAGTCTTAAGCAAGGGATGGTTTGAAGTCATAAATGAACTTTTTAATTATACGAATCTGTTAGGATGGCAAGGAATCGTTATATGATTCATTTTTGTCTAGTACCTTAAGATTTTGTTATCGTTCATAGGAAAGTAACATTAAACTTAAGATTTTGCTTATTATTCTAAATACTTTGTAATGTTACCATAACCTAGCTCCCGATGTGACATGCTAATGGGATTTTAATTAGAAGGGAATCTATTGTTTACATCACAACTATCCAAGAGTAACAATTAACAAACATCTTTTAAAACGTTTCTCCAAATATCATCCCATAACTTAATTAACGAAATCTCAGCAAACACTATCTTTATTTTATCTTCTTTACGTTTTATTTCACTTTTATTTATTTACTTGCCTAAGTTAGTTAATATAAAAACCAAAACTCCCCCACTATTTTTAAACCCTTCACTAGTTTGAAAGCCCTCATCTGCCACGTCTTAGTTTCAATTCAGTCGGTTTGAAGAACGACTCTAGGTCATACCTACCACTTGTTCGCCCTTAGGATTAGCATCGTTAGGGAAAACTTAGGCCATGCATTTATAAATTTAAAACACCCACTGATCGCCGTCGCCAGTAGCAGTTGCAACGACAAGGGTAAAATCCTTACCGACTGCTGGTGACGCATCAAGTTTTTGGCGCCGCTGCCGGGGAACCAACTGTACGATCCATAGGCGTCAAGATGAACTTACTCGCTAGTGAACCTTTAGGATGAATTGTTTTCCTTAGACCCCTACGTCTTTCTTTATTTTTCCTTCCTTTTACTATTTTCACAAATTACGTTATCCCTATCCACTCAACTAGTCAACCACCTGCCAATGAGACTATGACATCTACATGTATAACTCTCGCTGAAAACTCTAAACCTTTGATTGAAGGTCGAGGAGGACCAATTGTCTATTTGGAAATTGGTAGAGGATCATTCGAGTTAAAGCCACACATTGTTCAGTTAGTCTAAAACATCTGTCAATTCCATGGCCTACCAAATGATGATCCCAACTCACACCTTGAAAAATTCATTTCCTTATTCAACTCCTTTAAGCCGATTGGGGTTAATCAGGACATAGTCTATCTATACATATTTCTCTATTCACTCACTCTTCATGCACTAACCTGGTTTGAGGGATTAGAGCTTAACTCTATTACCTCTTGGGTAGAATTAGCAACCAAATTTTTGGCCAAATACTTCCCCCCATCAAAACAAGCCACGTTCAGGACCAACATCATAAACTTCCGTCAAGTCCATGATGAATCAATCTACGATGCATGGGAACGCTTTAAGGGATTGCTTAAGAAATGTCCAAATCATCGATTTGAGCGTTCAGAATAGTTGCACATTTTCTACAATGGTCTCTTCCCACATCACCGTCCTTTACTTGATTCTGCCTCTCGAGGCAGTTTCATAGACTATACGGCAAATGAAGCTTGGAGCCTTATTGAGAAAATGACCGTACACAACCATGACTGGAACAGTGAAAATCACTCCTCAACAGTGAATCCACCAACTACACTCAGAAATGAAGCTATCAAAACTCTCGCTCAGCAAGTAGCAGACCTAACCAAGGAGATCAAGGAATTAAAAAGTCAACCGCAACAAGTTTGTCTAGTTCAAACTTGCCTTAATTGTGCTAATTTGAACCACTCAGCCCAAAATTTCCAATCTCATCTAACACCACCCAACATTAACCATTCTCCTTACCCACCTACGAATAGCCCACCAACTCACCAACCTCAACCTTCTGAACCCTCTTACTCACAGACCTCTAGTTTTGACGACACCCTGATACAAGTCATTCAAGGAATCTCGGCTAGACAAGACCAAACTGATCTCATCTTAAGAGATCAACTGACTTTGTTAAAAGTTTTCGAATCCCAGTTAGGACAATTAGCACAACGTATTAATGCTAAACCTCAGGATAGTCCAACTAGTTGCCATAAGGAGGCTTCTCATATTCAAGACTCTCAGGTAGCACATAGCCCACCTAAGGTTTCTTCTCCGGTGAAGGAACCACCTATTGTCCCATCGACAATGGATTTAGAGTCTACACCAAATAGGAAAGTAAACATTCCAATTCCGGCTCGTCTTAAACAACGACCTGACAAGCTTAAGTCTTTTAAGCTTGATAGGAAATTCCTAGATACCGTACTTGAAGTTCATTCTAAAAAGTACTTCAGAACTTCTTACAACCAAGGATAAGGTACCCAATGTCCCGCTGAACGAGGAATGTTCAGCTATCTTGAAAAATACCATTCCAGAAAAACTCGGAGATACCAGACGTTTTACTCTCCCCTGTTCCATCTACAATTCAAGCATTATCTGTTCTCTCGCCGATTTAGGAGCTAGTATTAATCTAATGCCATACTCGCTTTTCAAAAGGCTTGAGTTAGAAAACCTTCGACCTACCGAAATGAGCATTCAGCTTGCTGACCAATCAGTCAAATACCCTAGGGGAATAGCTGAAAATGTATTAGTTAGGATTGACAAATTTCTTTACCCAACAGATTTTGTAGTAATGGATATGCAGGAATACATACACATCCCAATCATACTAGGAAGACCTTTCATGAATACGGCCAAGGCAATCATCAACCTCTTCGCACAAACCATCAGCTTGCAGTCTCAGGGAGAAACCATCACTTTCCATATCGACAATCCTAACGCTGGAGACCAAGCCGATATGTACATGATCTCCATGAACAAGACCACAAAGGACAAAGAAACTGCAAGGTCAACAAGTGAAAGTAAATCTAGTAAGAAAATGGCAATCACGCCATATTTCCTGATTGACCTCCGACGAATAGGACAAAAAATGAAAAATACATCTCCATCAGTGAAAAACTCAACGATGGAAGAAATTGGGATGGGAAAGATGGAAGAAGAAAAGAAAAGAAGCATACCGCCAACTAATCCGTTTACCACTGAAGAAATGGCGCGAAGTAACCACAACCATCCCACGAGAAGAGAAACACTGGAGGAATATTACAAACGCACAAGATACCAACCGCAAACCATCATAGATCACAAACTGCTCGAAGAATTCATCCAAAGATTTGACAAATTAGTAGGAGGAATAAGCGGCGTAGTCAACATGCTTGCTCTTTCCCCTGCTGAACTGCAATTCTGCCAGCAACAGAAACAGACGTACACTAGGATCTACAATGCCTTTAAAAGATCTAATATCCCCTTTACCTTAACACAATGGGAGATTTTAGGATCTATTAGAGCGCATATGAAAGAGACTACTGGACATCCGAGCAGTCGTGCCGACATCTTAACAATGAATGACCTCACATCATTGCTCAACATGCTAAGTAGAGAAGATCACCTCAGTTCCAAAGAAAGCGGATCTATGGTCATCAACTCCACTATTGAAAAACAAATTGAGTTATTGATTGAAGAACTTAGTGATCTTGTTTGGGAGGAATCAAGGCGCGAACGACCCTTTAGGGTTACATATGAATCACCACTTGATATCGCTTATTTTGTTACAATCCATCTACGGGAGATTCAACAACGGAAAAGTAACTCCAGAAGAAAGTTCATATTCCACTAAGGATGCAAGGAGATACTTCGTTAGCTTACTCTAGTTTTCTCAGAATCCGACTTTCCATTCAACAACCATCAGCACCGGCAAATCAAGAACCTGTGCACATCTATCAAAAGATTCAATGGAGACCCAAGACCGAGAACTATGAAGGCATAAAACTGCAATTTTTGGCGTTTGTATGCTCTCTGTGGCAAAATCCACCGCCTAGAGAGGTTGTTAAGACAGACACAACCACCATGACCGACCCTAATGGGCCTGTCACCAAAGCAGTCGATTACATCATCTTCGGACTTCAAGGACTTGCGAGGACAACTTCAGATAATCTTCAAAACTACAAGGAATCATCAAGAGATAGTCCACTCGAATTGATTACGACAATAATCAATCACTTTATGAGAATCTATCCACCTCGATACACTTTCCCACAACCTAGGGCCTACAACATCAACAAAGGGGATTCCATGGATGCATCCAGCTCCATCTAGGAGAAAAGAAGTTGAGCTCTCGACTTTAAAAAAACGCTTCTCGGCAAGCAACCCGTGTTTTACATTTTCGCAATTTTACTTTCCAAGAAGTGATGAAATCTCTGACTATCTTTCACACTCGGATATACAAAGAATACTTCCTCATTCAAGTAGTATAAACATCCAAAGTATCTTATATCGAACGTGTTCACACCTACGAGACTAATCACAAGAAGACTTGATCAAGAGTGAACCCAGCTAGACGAAGTTCGGTAAACGCATACCATGGAACACTGCAATTACTAGAGAGTACTTCTATACCAATCTCTTTCTTTCGTTATAAATATACCATATCCACTATGCTTATCAATTAGTGTGGGATTCAAACCCAACACACACTGCTAAAAGAATACATCTTAGATGTTTCAAATCCTAAGTGTGGGATCTTTACCCCAGTCAGAACTTAGAATAACATCGAGTACGATATTCCTTTAAGTGTGGGATAGCAGTAGTATACACTACTGTAAAATAGATAATGGTATATGCTTGATTCTAAACTCGCTGCTCTTTAGACCATCATTCTCCAAAAAAGTAACTCGAAAATTTAAACAAAATTTTTCAAAACTGAGTTAAAAATATGTTGAAAATGAAAATTTTAGACAAAACATGATTTACTTTGGGGAAGAAGAATAAATAAAATATGAATTCCTTTGGAAAATTAGATTAGTAATCCAATAAAGAGCATCACATGACTAGGCACACAACAAACCAATTTTTGATTCGTGAGGTATCTTGAGCCATAATAAGCATTCACTTTTAATTCTTCACTTCTTCGATTCTTGAGTGTGCTGATGTATGCGTTTAGAATCAGAACTTGCTCCTGTTATGCATTTCGAATCCGAACTGGTGAGTAAAAAGGAGATCGAATCACATCATTCTTAAACCCATCCTTACACCCAAAAAGAAATACGTTATCCCTACCCTCTCAAAAGCATCCCTCAAACTTCATAGGTCCCAAGATGAAAGAAGAGAAGCTACAAGGATATGACGTCGAAAAAAAAAATCAAAGAAAAAAACTCGAAGAAAAGAAATTCAATTGGAGAAAAAGACTCCTCCCAAAAATCGTAAGAAAAAGGCGTCAATCCTCCCAAAAATTCCAGCTTTCCTCTTCACCAAAAAGAAACCAATGAAAAACCAACACAACCTCCTCTCATATCACTAACACTTCACTCTAAAAACCTTACATCACTCCTCCTAGAATGATTGTGGCTAGACTGGCTTCGCGCTCACCTTAAAGGTAACAATTTGATTCTCGATCAAGCCTGTGACGATAAACGATACATGACTGGCGTTCTGAGTGATTGATAATACTAGAATAGGAAACCCTAAACACCTTTAGTGATTGGAGTGACCACCTTGAGAGGATCGCCTAGTCATGTATCCAAGATCAAAGATCAAAAGCATGCTCCCAAAGATTACAACCCTACTTTTTCAAAAGCATGAATATTTTATTTTTCCAAAACCCCCTCAGTAAAAAGTTCCGCCCTAAAATATTTGATTATCTACTTATCTTTAACCACGCTTGAAATTCGAGTTTGCTTGAGGACAAGCAAAGTTCTAAGTGTGGGATACTTGATATCGCGTAAAAAGTCACGTTTTTACTACCGATATCTCTCTCATTCTGGAACAATACTCGGCAAATGGACTCACATAATACACAAATCAATGAAGCTTTGCCAAGAAGGTCAAAATAGAGTCGCACGAGAAAAATCAAGCAAAACGAATGAAAAACGAAGATTCCACGCACGTTTGAAGATTCAAGGCATCCGAGACAAGATTTGAGATAGAGTACCCACCACTAAGATTACTCTTATCCAAGATCTTCGTTTTCAAAATACGAATCTACTAGAAGAAGAATCAACAAAAACGGATGAAGAATGAAGATTCTGCATACGCCGAAAGATTCAAACGATTCGTACAAGACATCTAAAGATCAGAGAGACATCTCAGGGATTTCTTTTCATCAAAGTCTTCGTTTTTGAAAAACGAAGAAGATACGCGTGAAATGAGCGAACGGGCAGCAACCGGGACGGGCGACCTCCGGCCAGCCGCCGCCGGCTGGTTGCCGGCTGTCCCCTATTCCTTTTTCCGTCCTTGCTCGTACTTGCTTGGTACATGTGCTACCACTTTTCGCAACTTTAGGGTACACGTGCTACCACTTTCCGCGCCTTTAAAGTACATGTGCTACCACTTTCCGGGAAAGGACCACCCCCCAAATGCATGCTAACTTGAGCCTAAGAAGGTTAACATGCACCGGATTTCAAGTATAAATAGGGCATCAAAGTCTCATTTGAAACACACACCTTTCTTAGAAAACACACCATTCCTATCACAACTTTCTTAGCAAACACACCATTCTTAGAACAATACTTCTACTTAGTTATTAGTTCTACTTTCTCTCTCTATTTTCTTACTCTAAATTAGTTTTAGGCTAGTTTATGAGCTTGTTTAGCATAGAAGGAAAGTACGGAACGCTTTGTAATCTTCGGAGTACGCTCGGAATTGTGTCAATTAATTCAAGTCTATTCTCTCTCGCATTTAATCCTGGTTCTTTATATCCTTATCTATCTTAATTAATTACGTTTTCATTAATTATGCTAGATTTAGTTATTGCCATAATTAGAGAGTAGTATACTTGATGTGTTTGCTTGCGATGTAGTTAGTTAATTATGGGATGATTGATAATTAATTTTAAAAGTAATATGACGGCCCCTATTCGACTGTTCTTCGATATAGTACTGGAAACACTTCAACGTGGAGTACAAATGTATGGAAGTCGAGGAACGACCGAAGGTAGTCATATTACGGAACGGTACAATATTACGAAGTGATATGACGGCCCCTATTCGACTGTTATGCAGTATAGCGTTGGAAACACTTTAGGTGGAGTACAAAAACGTGGAAGCTGTGTAACGAACGAAGGTAGTTATATTACGGACTAATACTATAAAATGAGAAACCTAGTTTAATTAATCTTTCTAAATAGACTTTTAAACTTTAAATTAATCTATCGCCTTTCCACCAATAAACGTGATTACAACACCTTTTTAATGACGTCCAACTAAAAGGTAGTTAGTCATCTTTGTCAACATAATTTGTCAAAGGTATGAAACCATGGAACCGCAAGACTACATGGGGGATTACCATAGGACAGGACATGGCCAAGGTTTGAAGCGGCGGAACCACTTTAAGTGAGGAACGCTGTGGATAATTAGGGGATTTATTGGGTAGTCTTAAGCAAGGGCTGGCTTAAAGTCATAAATGAACTTTTTAATTATACGAATCTGTTAGGATGGTAAGTAATCGTTATATGATTCAGTTTTGTCTAGTACCTTAAGATTTTGTTATCGTTCATAGGAAAGTAACATTAAACTTAAGATTTTGCTTATTATTCTAAATACTTTGTAATGTTACCATAACCTAGCTCCCGATGTGACATGCTAATAGGATTTTAATTAGAAGGGAATCTAGTGTTTACATCACAACTATCCAAGAGTAACAATTAACAAACATCTTTTAAAACAGTTTCTTCAAATATCATCCCATAACTTAATTAACGAAATCTCAGCAAACACTATCTTTATTTTATCTGCTTTACGTTTTATTTCACTTTTATTTATTTACTTGCCTAAGTTAGTTAATATAAAAATCAAAACTCCCCAACTATTTTATAAACCCTTCACTAGCTTGAAAGCCCTCATCTGCCACACCTTAGTTTCAATTCAGTCGGTTTGAATAACGACTCTAGGTCATACCTACCACTTGCTCGCCCTTAGGATTAGCATCGTTAGGGAAAACTTAGTGTAACATCCTCGAAATGGATCTAGTTGTTTTACATTATTTCTTGATTTAAATAGGTATTTAAATGAGTTTGGAAATAATATTGTTTGAAATAGTTGAAATAATTGGAATAGGAGCTGAATATTCCAATGTGATAAGTGAATTATTAATTGTTGTAAATTAATATAGTTGACGGTGCAATAAAATGTTTGGACTCGCAAATGATTTTCGGGTTCCAGGCAATAGATTGAGATGGGGTATTAAATTATACCCGTATAATGGAAGGTCGGTTGAGGAACCGACTTAAGTTTCTATTTATTTAACTTTCCTCTTTAGGAAAGTTCATTATGAACTTCCAAAAACTCTCAAAACCCAAATCAATTCAAAAGAAAACCTAGAAATCAAATTGAAAATGAATTTGGAGCTGTGATTGATTCTAGTTTCATCCTAATCATTACCTCAATTCAGTGTTCTTCAAATCAAGAAGTAAGTTTAATTATTTCCATTTGATTGAAATTGGGATAATTGGTGATTTGGAAGAATTGGATGTTAGAAACATGTTATAAGTGTTATATGATAATTATCTGATGTTTCTAGTGGTTTAAAAGTGTTTAAAATTGAGTTTGGGTGATTTTGTTATAAATTTCGTGGGTTAAGTTTCGAGCAGATCGCACCAGGCCTGAACGACGATAGAAGCCGGCGGCTTCTATAGGAAGCCGGCGGCTTGTGCATACTCGGTTGAAGCCGGCGGCTTCATAAGCCAAGCCGGCGGCTTGTGATGTTTTTGTAGGAACCGGCGGGTTGGGACATGGACCCGGCGGCTGGTGTAGGCTTTAAAACCTAGTTGTGTTCTGTTAACACAATGTGTAAATTGCCCGGCGGTTAGAATAGTGAAGCCGGCGGGTGGAGACCAGAAGCCGGCGGCTTCTAGGATGAAGCCGGCGGCTTGGAGAACTGTCTCAGCTTTTCTTTGAAATTTGTTGATTTTTATATGATTGGTACTAGTTGCGTGATAACAAATAGTAATGATTTTATTGTAATCATTAATACATAATTAGGAACTAATAGTTGAAATGTTAATTATGTTAAGTTCCTAGTATTATGGATTAATATAAGTTATGTATTGATATGGATTACTAACTTATATTTGATTTATTGATTCTCAGATGTGGAGAAGGCTCAGTGATATTAGACTACTGAGTGGAGGCCTGAGGTAGTCGGTGAGTGGATCTGTAACCTCAGTGTGATTTAGTTGTAATGATTTGATTTACAATAAGTAATTTATAGTATTACTTTGATATGATGCATCTGTTGAGATAACTTGCCATGTTAGTTAGGTGATTTGCTTACTTGGCTGTTTGAGCTAGTATGTAAGATTCTGAGGTCAACTTGACTTGACAGTTGGACTTGGTTGTTATTGTAGACGACAGGAGATCTTGAAACTTGAAATGTTGGTTTAGAGATCTAGGTCGTGTGTGATTAACAACTGGTTACCGGTAATTCTGTATAGGCCAATACAGATGATTGATAAGGGTTCCTTGAGTACCAAACCGGTATTAGGGTATCTCAGGAGCCACCGGTCCTCATGACGATTGATAATGTTTGATGTGAGTAGCTTGACATTGATTGGATGTCGAGTGATTGATTGATTTTCTGTTTATTGTTATTTGATGTAAACAGATTGTTATGCTAGGTTGTACTGATGCTTATAGTTTCATTCACTTAGTTTTATGCTAACCCCACCACAGTTCTTCCTGCAGATTGAAATAGATGGGACATATTGGGTAGGGCAGGAAGTGTTTGGAATTGATGGAATGTTTGACAGGCTGTAACTCTGATGTTATTTTGATAATTATAGAAATGTTTTTAATAACACCCAGTGCGTTGAAATGTCTTGTACTTTGAATTGAAAAAGTTTATTGACATTTTGGGTAACATGTAACATTGGTTGTAATGTTTTGAAAATATAAGCTTCCGCGTCGCCATTATTATATTGTTTGTTTATATATAAATGAAGGGGTGTTAAAAGTTGGTATCAGAGCAATAGTTTGGGTGAATTGGACTTGATAGAATGTTCAATCCTAAACTTTGATTGAGTTGAGTCAAACATTCCAGAAGGTGCGGGTTTAGTTGATTAGTGAATGTGTGAGAAAGTGATTAGTTGAGTATGTACTAACCCTTAACAAGTTGCAAAGTGTTATTTGATGCAGAGATGGAGGAACATGAGTAACTGATTGGTTTATTTCCTGTTTCCTCAACGCTCGTGGACTTAAGATTGTCAGGTAATCTTTGATAAGCCTGTGTTAATTTAAATTAACTTGAATTGTTTACTCTGATATGTTGAGTAAGCCTTGTTATGAAGTTAATTGAGTCAGACTGATATGATTCCCCAGTTTTGAGTCAACTATTGATTGCTATAGGTTGACATGAGGATAGAGGTATTGAATGAGATGCTCATTGTTGTTCATTGTTGTGATTATTTCTGATTGAATTGTAAATGCAGAAATATGTTTAAGTAGATAGAGAGTTGATTAAGGTTTTAGCAAGATTGATGTTAGAACCTAAGGAGTGTCTTTATTGGTGAGACGAGATAATTGATAGTATTATGATAATGGATTAATCACAAGGTGTGATCTAAATCCTTGTTAAGGAAGGTTGTGTCATTGAATTGATAATGACTGCTATTTGAGAAAATATGTGTTTATGTGACTGTATGATATGTGTTGACTATAGTTAAACATTTGATATAAACCATGACTGATAGGTTTAAGAGAAATGTAGAGTGTAATAATGTGAAATTGATTGGGAAATGATAGATCTTTCTGGTCAATTGTGAAATTAATAAATGAAATGTTTAATAGTAACATGATTAAGTAGACTTGTTGTGACAGTGATGCTTGATATGATAGCATATGTCAAAGTGATGATAGTTGATTAAGATGTGTCCTGAATTTTGAGGAAAATAGGGACATTGATTAATGTTAAGTGTTGAAACTATGATGATAAGTTATCATGTGTTTGAGGTTTCAGATAAATGATATACTGAGTAATTCAGTTATTGAAAATTAGAACATTGTGTGTATGTGAGATGACTTGCATATGTAGGGTTGAATATGTAAGTAGTAAGCTGATTTTGAGTGTGTATCAGCTGATAGAAGCTATTAAATAGATTATGATTGATTTGAAATCATGAAGTATTTAATATGTATGAGATGAGAGTAGATCACATTGATAATTATAATGTAGAGTAGCCTGAGAATGGATTGTGAAGAGCATAATCTTGCAACGCCTGATCACCGTTGTTATATTATGTTGGGTCACATGAACTTGTTGAGGCTACTTGGCATAAAAGAAATGTAATGTGATTTTGGAAATGGAGCATGATAGTATGCTAAGTTGTTTAATAGTTGTTTTGATAAGAAAATAATCAGTTGATAGAACTGTGACCTTTAGACTGTAAAGGTGAGAGTGTAAATGATAGTTGTCATTGATAGAGGTTTTGATGATAAACCTAAGTGATTAATTTGATTGTGTTAAATATGTAATTGTGATTGATTGTGATAGATTACATGTAGGCGAATTTGATAGTGTTTAAATGAGTCACTATTTGGTATCTGGCTTGTATGAAGCCAAGGTTAAGACATGTGAGTATTGTCTGGTTTAAGGAAACTCCTAGTATTATTGAATGTAATAATTGGAAGTATATGTTTGATAGTAAACATATAATATGAAATGGCTTGTATGGAGCCAAGATTGCTGTAGGTTGATTTTGTTCTTGTGAAGGATTGATAAAATTATTGAACGTAATAATTTGAAATATATGTTTGAGAGTAAACATATAAGATGAAATGGTGGGAGTTAACTTGATGGTATGTTAACTTTGAAAGTCAGACCATGAATAGAGAATTGTGTATAAAATTAATTGCTTGTGATTGGTTTGAGTTTAGGTCAAACTTGAGAAAAGCAATTAGAAAATTTTATTGATTGGTTGATTGAAACCAGAGTTGACATGTAGTTAACTGTGTGTGTGAAATAGTATAACATAGATTGTAATGTTATGATTGTGAGGAATATGATTGAATTCCTAAATTGTATTAAGTTGTGAAAACTTGAGTAATTACTTAAAGCTAGTATTAAGTAATTGAAATAGTGTTAAGTATAATTAAGTATTCAGTTAGGAAATATATGATATTTGAACTGAATATGTGTTAGAAAATTATACAGATATGAAGTCATTGAATGATATGACAGTTATAAATTGTTGAATGATGTAAGTTAAATCACATTGATTAGGATTGTGATAAGAAAGTCTTACCAGTGTATGAGGCTTGTGATGATTGCTTTGATTGGGTAAGACTGTGAGATGATGAATAATTGAAGGTTATTATTATTAGTTGCCTAGGTTGATTGATACCTTATGGTGAATTATCTAAGTATTGAAAGAATTGAATGGATTCTTTAGTTATTTGTTGATTGCATACAAATGAGGTAAGTGATAAAGTGGTAAATTGGGATTAGATCCAAATAAGGAGAAAACATATGAAAGTATATCTGTAAATAGGCAGTATTAAAGATCTAGTTGATCTTTGTTGATAATTGAGGAAATATAAATTGAATAGTTGTTCATATTTTAAGAAATCAGGTATGAAATTAAGTGTAATGATCATTATTTTGATAGTTTAAGAATAATGATTGCTTAACATTCGGGGCTGAAAACCTGATGTGTATAATTGTAAAGTGTTAGAGAGTAAGAGAAACCTTGAGATTGATAGGTGATGATTGTATTCACCAAACTTTTCTTGAAAGTTTAGAATGAAATGTTTAAGTTATATACTAGTTGGTAAGTACATAAGTGAAACATAGAGTTATTGATTGTTCCATGTCCTGTGGTATGGATATGTGATGATTAGTAGTAATATGAAGGCTTGGTATAGACTTTAATAGTTTGAATGGCCTAGTGTATAGAATGAAATGGAATTGTTGTGTATGTGTCCATTTAAGAGAGTACCCGAAGTTGTGTAGATATGTATGTGTGGTATACATGATAATAAATGGCATGATAAGTTTTAATAGAATGAATTAAAATGTGCCATAAGTTGTGTAGAAGTTAGTTAATTATGATTAGCTTGATGTAGATTTGGTTAGTAATGTGTTGGAAAGTAGCACATTGTGATATTGTGATGCTTGATCTGTAGTATCATAATATGTTGATTAAGGTTGACTTAGTTGCTATATTGATGGGATGTAGTACTAAGTGATTATGTGATGATAGTTGTATACTTTCTAATTTCTTGTGATTAGGAAGTTGATATAATTAAGCAGTAGTTTGAAATTTAAGAATTGAGTGAAATAACTGGTTGCTAAGATAAGATTATGGATGTCTTACCAGTTTAAGTAATATATAAATTCTAACTTGATGGTTAGTTAGACTTTGAAGATAAGTAGTAAGTATTGATAGGCATACTGTGGTGTATAATCACTAGTGTTGTGATTATTGCTTGTATTGTTGTTGTTGTTGACAATTGATAAGCCATAATGAAAGGAATTACAAACTGAAATAAGTCGATGTAGAGGTTGGTTGATTGTAGGTAAGATTGATTGTGGTACTTTTGTTGATTGAGCAAAGTACTTGTTGATTGTAGTTTTACCTACTGAGTGTGACCTCTGCTTTGCTTATTAAGGTGATATGAATCTGGATTACTTTTAAGTAAAGGATTTCATATGATTGAAATGATATGTGAATATGATAGGGTATTCAAAAGAGTATAGTATGAAACTTTTGGATGAAAAGTTGACCTAGAATTGGATTTTAAATCTTTGATAGTAGAGATTTGAAATTGTTATCTGTATATTAGGCTGGTTGTAAGTCGTGAGTTGAATTTTATTTCAATGTTGCTAGGAACATTGTGGTTTGATAACCACTGTTGTGATAATGTGATTGCTGTTTTATTGTTAACAGAAATGAATAGTGAGAATAGGTTAAAGATTTTAGCACATTGCTACTTTCTGGTTGTATAGACCTATTAAGTGATGTTAGGTTTCACTTGTTGTTTAAATGATTGTAGGATTCACTTGTTAAAGTAAGTGTTTGTTTATAAGATATATCTGATTGATGATATTGATTTGGTGCACTGTAAGTGTGCATAGGAAAAGATAGAAGCATGTACATTTGGATATGTGCATGTGGAAAGAATTCAAACAATCTAAATATAGTAGTAAGTTGCTATTGAGGATCAACGTATGATAAGATTGTATGTGATTATATCACATTAGTCAGATTGATTGAGGTTAGATTTCGGGGACGAAATCTCTTTAAGGGGGGGGAGAGTTGTAACATCCTCGAAATGGATCTAGTTGTTTTACATTATTTCTTGATTTAAATAGGTATTTAAATGAGTTTGGAAATAATATTGTTTGAAATAGTTGAAATAATTGGAATAGGAGCTGAATATTCCAATGTGATAAGTGAATTATTAATTGTTGTAAATTAATATAGTTGACGGTGCAATAAAATGTTTGGACTCGCAAATGGTTTTCGGGTTCCAGGCAATAGATTGAGATGGGGTATTAAATTATACCCGTATAATGGAAGGTCGGTTGAGGAACCGACTTAAGTTTCTATTTATTTAACTTTCCTCTTTAGGAAAGTTCATTATGAACTTCCAAAAACTCTCAAAACCCAAATCAATTCAAAAGAAAACCTAGAAATCAAATTGAAAATGAATTTGGAGCTGTGATTGATTCTAGTTTCATCCTAATCATTACCTCAATTCATTGTTCTTCAAATCAAGAAGTAAGTTTAATTATTTCAATTTGATTGAAATTGGGATAATTGGTGATTTGGAAGAATTGGATGTTAGAAACATGTTATAAGTGTTATATGATAATTATCTGATGTTTCTAGTGGTTTAAAAGTGTTTAAAATTGAGTTTGGGTGATTTTGTTATAAATTTCGTGGGTTAAGTTTCGAGCAGATCGCACCAGGCCTGAACGACGATAGAAGCCGGCGGCTTCTATAGGAAGCCGGCGGCTTGTGCATACTCGGTTGAAGCCGGCGGCTTCATAAGCCAAGCCGGCGGCTTGTGATGTTTTTGTAGGAACCGGCGGGTTGGGACATGGACCCGGCGGCTGGTGTAGGCTTTAAAACCTAGTTGTGTTCTGTTAACACAATGTGTAAATTGCCCGGCGGTTAGAATAGTGAAGCCTGCGGGTGGAGACCAGAAGCCGGCGGCTTCTAGGATGAAGCCGGCGGCTTGGAGAACTGTCTCAGCTTTTCTTTGAAATTTGTTGATTTTTATATGATTGGTACTAGTTGCGTGATAACAAATAGTAATGATTTTATTGTAATCATTAATACATAATTAGGAACTAATAGTTGAAATGTTAATTATGTTAAGTTCCTAGTATTATGGATTAATATAAGTTATGTATTGATATGGATTACTAACTTATATTTGATTTATTGATTCTCAGATGTGGAGAAGGCTCAGTGATATTAGACTACTGAGTGGAGGCCTGAGGTAGTCGGTGAGTGGATCTGTAACCTCAGTGTGATTTAGTTGTAATGATTTGATTTACAATAAGTAATTTATAGTATTACTTTGATATGATGCATCTGTTGAGATAACTTGCCATGTTAGTTAGGTGATTTGCTTACTTGGCTGTTTGAGCTAGTATGTAAGATTCTGAGGTCAACTTGACTTGACAGTTGGACTTGGTTGTTATTGTAGACGACAGGAGATCTTGAAACTTGAAATGTTGGTTTAGAGATCTAGGTCGTGTGTGATTAACAACTGGTTACCGGTAATTCTGTATAGGCCAATACAGATGATTGATAAGGGTTCCTTGAGTACCAAACCGGTATTAGGGTATCTCAGGAGCCACCGGTCCTCATGACGATTGATAATGTTTGATGTGAGTAGCTTGACATTGATTGGATGTCGAGTGATTGATTGATTTTCTGTTTATTGTTATTTGATGTAAACAGATTGTTATGCTAGGTTGTACTGATGCTTATAGTTTCATTCACTTAGCTTTATGCTAACCCCATCACAGTTCTTCCTGCAGATTGAAATAGATGGGACATATTGGGTAGGGCAGGAAGTGTTTGGAATTGATGGAATGTTTGACAGGCTGTAACTCTGATGTTATTTTGATAATTATAGAAATGTTTTTAATAACACCCAGTGCGTTGAAATGTCTTGTACTTTGAATTGAAAAAGTTTATTGACATTTTGGGTAACATGTAACATTGGTTGTAATGTTTTGAAAATATAAGCTTCCGCGTCGCCATTATTATATTGTTTGTTTATATATAAATGAAGGGGTGTTAAACTTAGGCCCCGCATTTATAAATTTAAAACACCCACTGATCGCCGTCGCCAGTAGCCGGTGCAACGACAAGGGTAAAATCCTTACCAACCGTTGGTGACGCATCAAACTGGTTACCTAATCTATAAGTTACCTTATACATACAATGGACGAATGTAATAGTTATATACACACAATGGTGGTCAAATTATTTATGTACACACTAAAGAAGTCAACGCATAGTTATTTTCAATTTACAGACACTTAACCTTTTTTTAAAAAATGAAGTATTTTTAAGTTATAGGTTGTGCTTTATTTAATTATTTCAGGAGTATATAAAACAAAAGCTATCAGAATTGGTTATTAAGTTGTGGGTGAAGAAAGAAATAGTTGGTTCATTTGGAGGATTGATCCAACGGTTGGAACTTGTCCAGATATAGGGTTGCAAATGTGATCCGTAGCCGCATATTAAATTATTGATCTAACGGCTGTTAGTATGTACATTTAATCGGACGGCATACAATATGGTGCTACTTCTTTTGCCCTCTATAAATTTGAAAAACCTAGAAAAATCCCTATTGTGTGAGCGCCGCAAATATTGAGTACAATGGATGAAGAGGAAATGTTGAATGCCGGAGTTGAAAGTGAGAGTGGAAGGTTATTACTCTCATATCCATATTTGCTTCTACTTTCATTAAAACGATCGATGTTTAGGTCTTCTCCTTTACACCATGAGATTGTTATTCTTTATGACTTTCCCTTATTCTTTCATGATTACCTAATCTGTCTTTTTTATTTGCTTTATTTCTTTCATCGTAGGAGATTCAAAATGTTAAATGGATGCTATAAAGATAAAACTTTACATAATGGGGTTGAAATGGAAGGCCGTAAAACCGTTCTTGTTGATCCCCAATTTGCTTATTCATTTGTTAATTGATTAAGTATCAATCTTACGGTCCTTCATTGATCAAATATCAATTATAAGGTCATTTCTTTTTTCTTACATTTTTTTAAATAAATATTAGTTATTTCCTTTGCCATCTCTCGTATATCTTTCATGGCATATATGATCTTGCTTGTTATTGTTATTTCTTGTATTATATGATCCACTTTTTGATATGTGAGAAAGTAAGGATTTTGCAGTTTAATTGAGGTTATTTCTTTTTGAAACACACACACACGCACACGCATACGCGCGCACACACACACACATATATATACATATAGATTATACATAACTATAGATATATACAAACATAAACATAAGTTCACAATCACTGCTTGATTTGTTACTTTCATAAGTTTCATGTATGATAAGATTCACCGAAAATGTTTAACCAAATACATCTAGAAGAGGGAGCTAAGCGTTATATAAAGGTGTTAAAAGATATCTTTGTCCATATATTTTTTTTATCACAATTTTGTTTATTAGTTATTTTTTCTTCTAAAAATCTTTTCTTATAAGCCCCTAAGTATCATATATTCATCATAAAGTGATTTATATTAATATTTCTATTTCTTGTTCAAGTCCACTTTTGATACGTGCAAATAACAATAATGAAATTGGATTTTGATTATTTACTTATGAAACAACCTAATTGTTTAAAACCACTAAAAATAAGGATTTTGAACTTAAATTAAAGAAATAACATAATCAATTAGCGTATATGATATATTTAAAGTCTAATAAATGTCGTATGAATAATTAGAAGTAAGTTGCACATGTGATATAGTTGATACTTAAGAATGACACATTTAATGTAAAACGTAAGTTGTGATATTATAAAGATTAGCAATGGCACATACTATATATTTCCTAAATATAACTTGTAGCATGTATATATAGTACCTAAGTATGTATGTATATATGTATGTATAGTACCAAGAGATGTATAAGCACACATATTCTAGGAAAACCCCACTAGATAATGTCCACGGGTCATAATTTTATCTCAAGTCCATGGCTAGTGGATGATGATATCTTTCATGTGGATCCACAACTAAACTCTTTCTAGGTAGAGTTTACAATAATTAATAATCTGACCGGAACCGTCTAAAACTTCCCCCCCCCCCCCCCCCCCCCCCCCCCTAAGAAATGAACATAATTAGACCCTTGGGGAGGTTTAGGACCTGGTCCAAGACATTTTATGGAGTTTTCTCCATCTCAGTTACACAACAAATGAGCTCACATATCATCTCTACAACAAAGATGTTTGGCGTCTTCATTTCGTTTATCCCATCTTGGATCAAGTGCCTTCACTCTCCTTCGGATTCCAATATTTCCGAAAGCACGTCTTTGATGGTTGCGGTTTGAAATTTTTGGTTTCAATTACTAAACTTTGGTCCATTAGGAAAGTAGACCACTGCCCCCATTCTGAGATACTGCTTCGTTATGCAGATAGACTACATTTGAAGCTGTGTCATCCTTTTGATTCTCATATAGGCTACTCCCCCAATGAAAGCACCCCTCTCGAGCCCACGATCACCACAAATCCAAAACTCAGGTCCACATCTATTCATTAAGCTTTCTATATGGGGCAGCCTGCCCACTATTACCCAAATATTCCGAACCCTATCATACTTCCTCATTTCTTGCTCCACATGATAAACAACATAGAATTCGCGCGGCTAGTAAAGTTGGTGAATTTTTGGTTGCAGGTACACGGGGTCCAGGGTTCATATACCCTAACCCGGTCCACTTTTTAACACTAGAAACACATTTGGATTTGGGGTCCACTTTTTAGCCTAGAATTCATAAACAAGATCACACGTTAACTCGTTATTCTCTTCACCTATTCCTCTGATGACATAAAATTGTTATCCATATATACCCCTAAGCACATTTTTCTAGGTTTGTTCATGTCTAGGATCAGCTCCCATGTCTAGCCAACTTCATAATGTTACCGGATAGACTGCACCCACTGGCAACAAACGACATCCATCGAGGCTTGCTGACCTGAACGTAAATTGAGCAGTGTTGGTCCTTGACGGATGTCTATGAGTTAGTTAGATGTTACACTTAAACATAACAACTTAGTGCCTCCACCTAACAACTCTATGTTAGAGCACATATGAAGCATTCGTTGCCTTCCATCGTAGGCAACTGCATCCACCTATTGAGGATCGAGTAAAATGCCTCCCAGCCACATAGGCTACTTGAGAAGTAAATCCATTGTTATAAAATGTCCGCTTGTCTTTTTAGACTATCAATCACACCAATGCGAAATAGAGCATGAAAAGTTCAGTTTAAGATGGCGAACAATCCGTAATCGGACCTTGAGCTGTGCACAAGGTAGTTAACTGATGGGTCTCAATGGATATGGGTTATTAATGATCTAGTGTCTAATTGATCCTCTGGTTTTTCGCCATCTGATTGGCGAGACTCAGAAAGTGAAATTACTGAGTTATTATTCTCGAACTGTTTCAATGACTTTCTTGAACCCATGGATGTTTCTCCTTCCTCGTCGCGATGACGCTTTCTTCTTGAATGCTCAGTGTCACATAATGCGTTATACGCTCATTTGCGTTCTTCTTGGCGAAAATTTGTATACCCTTCAACATGATTCATATATAAATTAAACAATCAAATTATTTGTTTTATATGTAACTACTAGATGTTAAGTACTAAACATTAGTATCATTAACAATCAAGTTGTAAATGTTGGGAAAAACATTAAACATCAGATAAGATATGATGTAGTATGAGACTCATATACTTGTTAAGATCTTCTATTTATGTTTTTTTTTTCTTTTGTATCTTGATTTTAGAGTACTGATTTTTGTGTACACAAGAATGGGAGATCATAAAGATCCCTAATGGTAACTTGCCATGACTTGCCACGATTAGTACTATAAGCAGTGCAACTGACCTCTCTAAAAAAAGAGACGTCGGTTCTTTAATTCTTTATGATCTCCCGTTCTTGTGTACACGAAAACACTATTCCAAAATCAAGATACAAACAACACAATGGAAGATCTCAACAAGTTAATTGAATCTCACATGTACTGAATCGTTTATGATGTTCTATATTTCTCTTGCATTTACAACTTAATTGTAAATAATACTAATGTTAAGTACTGAACATCTAGTACTTACATATAAAACAACGAATTTGATTGCTTAATTTATATATGAATCATCATATCGGAGGGTACAAATACTTGGTATGAAGAAAGCAAATTTGCGTAAAAAGCATTTTGTGAAACTGGGCATTTAGAAGGAAAGCGTCATCGTGACGATGAAAGAGAAACATCTACAGGTCCACTAAAGTCATTGAAACTGTCCGACATTAACAATTCAATCATTTCACTTTCTGAGTCTGGCCAATTAGATGGCCAAAAACCAGAGGATCAGTCATATAATTGATCATTTATAATCCAAATCAGTCGAGATGCCTTGATTAACTGCCTTGTGTGCAGTTCGAGGTCTGATCACGGCTTGTTCACCATTGAAACCGCACGTTTCATGCTCTAGTTCGTAGTGGTCAGATTATAGGCTAAGAAGAAAAGAGGTGTTATTGAACAATGGATTCATTCAACATGTAACCTCTATATATAGATGGGGCAGCGTTTGACTCAATCCGGAATAGTTGGATGCAGTTGCCTATGATTAAAGGCAACACATACTTCACGTTCTCAGATAAATAGTCATTAGATGTAGGAACCCAGCTGTTAGTGTTTGGTAAAGATATAGATAGACATATAGTGTTTAAGTATCAGGACACTGGGCTCTAGGACCAATACTACTTTATGTTTGTTTGGGTCAGCGAGCCTCGGTGTGGAAGTCATTGAAGCCAGTGGGTGCGGTCCATGCAGCTAAATTATGAAGTCGGGAGAAGTTTATGATTTAGTGACTGGGACATGGGACCTGCTCCTAGATATGAACAAACCTTGGAAACTGTTCAGTGGTATATATAGACAATGGGTTTTATGTCATTTGCAGAATAGGTGTAGAGAGTAACAAGTTAACGTGTGCGCTGATGTTTATGACTTGCAGGCTACAAAGTGGACCATAATTCCCATTCTAGGCTCAGTGTTAAATGGTGGAACAGGTCAGGATATATGTACCCTCTGCACCTGCAACCAAAAAGTCACCTCCTATTCTGTGGTTGTGAAGAACGTATTGTATGCTACTTATCATGAAGAGCATGAATTGAACAAGTGTGAAAGGTTCGGGATGTTTAGGTAGGCTGCCAGAAAGAGCAAGCTCAATGTATGGACGAGAACTGCATTCCAGGCTTGTGGTGATCAACTTTTTGTTATAGGTGGGCCTAGGAGGGTGGTCCATTTGGGGAGTAGACAAGAACAAAATGATCAATTTAAAGACTCCCAAATGTAATTTCAATGTCATATTCTATGATATTTTTAGTTTTGTAAAACATCAAATATAATATCATATGTAAATAAGTTACGATTGATTTCCAATGATAGAGGAAGATATCTTAATTCCCCAACTAATCCACTTTGATGGGATTATTTGCATGTTTAAGACAATGTTGAAATGATAGTTTCGGGAATTAATCAAGTCAACTTATTGCATAGTCATTATCTTCTTCTCCTTCCCTTTTATCCATTATCAAAAGCCAATTAAGTTCCCATTTACTAAATTTACTTCATAGGATGCATAACACGAATTAACTGATTTAAAAGCTATCCGAAACTTTTTTTGAAGTTTAGTTGAAACCAAAATACCTCATCCTTATTTGTAACATCTCGCAAGAAAAGGGTCCTATTCTATGACCAAGGTTTCATCAACCTATATATTAATGCAAGTTTAATTGATTTGCTTGTTGGTACTTTGTATAGATGCGTTGACAAATAAAGTTAACAGTCTGATTGTTCTAATAAAGATTTTTTATTTTTTATTAATAATTCATATGGTCTCTATATCATGGAAAAAAATAGAATCTTCCTTAAAACAACAAAGTAGTTTACAATTTATGCTTATGCTTTTTACAGGTTCAACTAGCCAATTAAACCTCAAATAAGAAAATAGGTTTTAGGGTTGTTTAGAAAGACCAAAACACACTTAAATCCGAGCCTACTCACTTGATCCAAACTCGAAAAAACCATAATACAAAAAATTCGGAAATCCTGATTTACTATTTTGGATTCTATACTAAAAAAAACCCTTAGGTACCCGAAGTTCATATTACTTGCTATAGAGGCATGATTGGATCCCTTCCATACCTTATACCATGTAGACCATATATCATGTTTGCATCATATTCATGTGCAAGAAATCAAGTTGATCGAAAATAATCACTTGAAAGTTATTTAAAGAATATTTTGGTACCTTAAAGGTACTCCAAACCTTGGTATATGGTATCCCAATGACAACGATTTTAATCTGATTGGTTATTCAGATGCATATTTTGCATATTGTAAAATTGACAAGAAAAACACCACTGATGGTTGTCAACTGGTAGGTGGTAAGTTGATGAGTTGGACAGACTAAGAAACAAAATTAAGGTTGTCACATTAACAGTTGATGATATGGCATAGAATTCAATAAAACTCTCATATACTGTGACAACACAAGGGCCATAACCGTAATTAACAATCATGTGATGTATTGAAGGACAAAACATAGTTATATAGCCATAACCGTAATTAACAATCATGTGATGTATTGAAGGACAAAACATAGTTATATAAGGTACCATTTCATTAGAGATCATGTTATGAAAGAGGATGTTCAGTTACATTTTGTTTTAACTAATCAACAATTATTAGGGTTGTTTACAAAGCCCTGAGATTAGAAACGTTTCAACTATATCATCTATGAGTTGGTCGGTATGCTTGAACTATAGTTCAAAACTGAGAGTGAAGTTGTTTTATTATATATGTTGGGTATATATGTTTCAACCAACTTGGAACAATGTTTGCATATACATAGCATTGACAAGTCCTTCACACAGCTCAAGTAGGTCATCGGCGACAAAACTTAACTTTTTCCGAATCTTTTTTCATATAATCAGATAAACAATATTTAATGATCACTTAATCTAGAATTTAATGGAATCATGGTGATAACCCAAAGTCCGATGTAAATTTTTACTCAATGAAGGGAGTTAATTAATCTACCATCATTTAGGTACGTGAATGCACTTTTCTCATCTGGTCACCGGGCGGCAGTTTTATTATAATTTTTGGTGGGTTAAAGGGACTCAATGGTCAATTCGAATTCTTCAAGCCGGAAACTACGACTCCATATATAGAATGGGATCCTACTGGAAGGTAACTTTCTAAATATATCCATAGCTAAAGGTTTCTTCATTATTGATATTTTATAAAAGGGAACTTCGAGTTAAGAATAGTAAATCTTTACAACAATGGAGTGTAGAATAATTTATCTCATGTGTCGTTTCTATGTAATAATGACTCGTGCTAAATATAACCAGTAATCACTTTGTGATTGTGTTTATAAGTATGTTGCAACTTCAATTACTTCAGTGCATGCGACGGTAAACGGTTCTAACATCTGGTCGTTTAATTAATGGCAAACTACTCTATCTTATTATGAAGGACTATTTCTTTCAGGTTAGGTGAAATTTACAAGTTGATCGATTGGTTGTAGAGGTGGTAAAATGGGTTGGATCAGGCTGTTTGGCCATTTGGATAATGGGTCACAATGATCCACCGACCACCAACAACTTTTTTCTATTTTTTTAAAACACATATAGTTAACTATCAAATCATATAAAGAATGTAATATATGCTTTTCTAATAGAGTACTAATGGAGTATATATTTCTAAAGCAACTTAAGATGTTAGCATTGAATTTACTTTAGCGACTGTTTTTTTGGTTCTTTGTAGCTATTATGTTTTAATCCTTTGAATTGTTGGTATGATTATCCAAATATATATAAATCTAAAAATTGTGTGACTATGGCAGTACTTGTGGAGGCCAAGGCCACCATCATTCTTGACCCCCAAAAAAGGAAGAAATCTCAAAGAACTTGAAAAAGTACGGTAAGAAATACAATGTTCAAGATCATGATGTTTCATTATTCTTTAGTGACCAAGACCGCGGGAAAAGAAAGCAATTGAAAGAGAACTGGGTGAAGCGGGTAAACGAATGGAAAATGTGTTGTGAAGAAGATAAGATGGTAAAACAAATGCTTAGAGATGTTAAAGCCAGTGACGCTGACGAGGAATATGAGACCAAAGAAGTGGGGGTTGAAGAATTATTAGAAGTTTCCGTAGAGGTAGTCCTTGATGACTAAAACAATCTAAGTGGTCAACAAAACATTGGAAGTAGGCAATGACTGCTAATTCGAAGACTTAAGCGTGCCTATGCAAGTGTCCTAGGAAACAATTATCGATCCTAACTCACAATAGTATAAACATTTTTTTATTTTTATGGCACATTTTTGAGCATGTTAAATAGAGAAAAACTAGTGACTGAATTACCCAAAGTTGAAGGTGTTGGAAAATTTAGTAAAACATGTGGGTTTTAACTATATTTGGACACATAATTATATATGTATTTGTAGTACATATTTATAATAATTTACGTATTTGTGTACACCTTGATGAGAGCTTCGCAACGTGATAAGATGTGTCCAAATCGGAGCCAATATGAATGAGATATCGATTCACAAATTTAGACATTTGATGTATAGTTTGGTGGGTTTGAGTTTGTCCCACATCGGTGGGTGAACCAACCAAACTATAAATAGAGGTGTCTAGGCTCTATTCTGATTACACACAAAATCACAACCTTTTCTCAGTGAAGGAGATGTTAGTACTCTCCGATGAAATCTTGGGCAGTGTTAGTCAAGTCCGGCAGTACTACTGCTTCGGCCGTTGTACCCTGGGAAACAGACGACGTGTAGATGGCGAATCTGTTTTGAGGGAACCGTGTCCAACACGGGCTTCGGTCTTCTTCAATTAAGTTTGTCGAGCCTCGGTCTTCTTTAAGATAAGTTTCTTTTACCTATTTCTTGTATGTATTTGTTTTATTTAATTGTTTCATTATATATTTAGTTGTAGTAATTGTATTAGAATTGCTACATATGAATAAGTTATATTCGGGTACATATATTTTTACCTACAATCTTAAAACAGAATTTTATAAGCAATACCCGAATTAATTTTAGATAAACATTGTTAGTTTTGAGAAACAATTGATATGAAACAATGTGTATCCAAATCACTCGTTGAGATTCAACAAAAGATACACAATATTTTAAAGACATAGTCTTCTGAATATAATTTTGATCACATGATCAAAGTCGAAAAAGTAAAAGAAAAATGTAATACAGATTGTTATTGATTTTGTATTTATATCCAAAACATATGTTGAAAAGAGAAAACGTAACTGAGATCCATTTGCGAAACTTAAAGAATTCACAGCTCAATTCATATATATTGTATTGATTTGATTCGATTCCAAATCAACACGTATGGTTTACGATAGTTTGAGTTCGTATTTTGTTCCAAGGTATAGGTGGAAACCAAATCATTTCCATTTATGAATATATAAGTATGCCTAAGGTTTATTAGAATGTGATCACATGATCTCTGACACACTTATCTCTTTACTTATATATATATATATATATATATATATATATATATATATATATATATATATATATATATAGGGTTAAGTTCAAACGAGAACCAACTAAAAGTTGAGAACCTTGAGAACCACTAGATTACATGCTTGTTCACATGTGATTAACTTCATTCACATGTGAACATTGATTTAGGTTAGATTGGGAAAGAAAAAAATTCGAAAATTACGTCTTAAAACACGTTTTACCTGATTTGTTCACATTATCGTCAAATGTGAACATATATTTGTTTTTTGTGTTTTTCGCTATAATTTAGTATTTTTTGAATTTTTTTTCTTTCCCAATCTAACATAAATCAATGTTCACATGTGAATGAAGTTAATCACATGTGAACAAGCATGTAATCTAGTGGTTCTCAAGGTTCTCAACTTTTAGTTGGTTCTCATATGAACCTCCACCTATATATATTTTTAATATATGAATGGAATGTGATTAAAGAAAACAAATTCTTTGAAGCATACACATATTGAAGAGTTTTTGTATTTGTGTTTCTAAAATTTTATTATTATATTTTGGCAGAAACATAAATATGGAGTTATAGTTATTTGCAAACTGCAAATAGTTGTGTATATTATAGTTGGACAATAACAACCGATACAAATTGTTAATTATAAATTTAAACGTAAATGGAGTACCACATGTTAGATTATATTGGGTTTATTTCACGTGGTTGGAACCTTAAACTGTTTGTGGATACATAAGTGAGAGTAAGTTTTTTAAAGGGTGATGCTTGTTTAATCTACTTATGTATATGTTATTGACAATCTAACGCCGGTGATTAACATGTAGTCACAATGTGAAAATAGAAATTTGAGACTAGTTTTTCGAGTCATGTTTTGAATCTACGAGGCTCTTTGTTAATTGGTTAAATATTATCAATTGTGACGGTCTTACTTGCTATATGCGATTTCAAGTGACATGTTTGATGTTTGTTTGTTATGCATGACCGATTGGTTTGGTACTGTTGTTCCACCTAGGGGGATAATCAAACTATTTGTAAATATATAACTTAGCATAAGATTTATTATTATGTGATCAGGTGGTTTGACACATTTTTTTACTTGACTAATATATTTTGAATAATAGTGATTATCAGATGGTCTCAATGGGCAATGTGCAGCAGGAAACCATACATTAATGGTTTTTGCTTTGATCGATTGATCCCGTGCGTGTTGGTATATTATTCGAAACCTGTACGTATTTTGGTATATGGTCCGAGCAACCTAACAATACGTGTTCGTATTAACTCCGAATCACCCATGATAGGTGGTGTTTAAGTGTGACATTGTGAGCTTCAATTTGGTAACTCATTTTTATTAAATCGTCATAATATTTTGTTTGTAACCAAATATCCTCCTTGACTATTTTCGTGGAAACGTGATAAATGCCAATAATTTTGTTAAATAAGGTGGTTACTGATCAAATGTTATCATGATCAACGGGTGAAAATATTTATATAAATGGAGTAAATAAGTATGTTTTTACGGAAGTCTTGTTAAAACCAATACCAATATGTATGGAATGTGGTTTTAGAATAGAATTCGAGCACATTGATAAAACCTTATATTTATTCAAGTTGTAAGGTTTCATACCTTCTTTAATTTTTGGAAAATAGTTAACACGTGTTATTAATGGCCTACTACTCATGATTGAAGTAGTTTTGTTAACTATATAATAAAACTTTAGAAACGAGTTTGTTGGTTGTTCTAAGTTTTGTAATGAGTCGTGGATATGAGCTGATGGATGCCGAGAGCACCAATTGGGGCTATAGACCACAAATGGTCATTACGGAAACTATATCATGGATATAGTTCATTTATACATCGTTGATGTATAATTTCGCTATATAATTGAGTGCTCGAGATGGTCTTTGATATTGGGGATGCCACATATAAGACACTCGAGAGATGGGAGCTACTTATTAATGTAATCGGACATTGGTAAAGGAAATTGAAATTGTAGAACTGAGGTTATCTACAATTTAAACCCTTCTCATGCATGTTCTCGACATCTCTAAAAGGGTAACATTCAATAGCAAGTTGACTATGGATTATTGTGCTATAAATCTTATTGATAAGCTCGTGCCTGAGAACGAGAAAAGCCTCCTTTTGTTCCTTGTGGTTGGGACACTTGTAGGAGCATTGTCGATTATCACTCGAAAGGGATGATGATAATCATGATTGATGCAATTGACATATCTACTATTGAAAATGATGAGAACGTTAATAATGTTTTAATTTCTCTTAAATTTTATCATGACAATTTTACGAGTCCGTTAAATTATTGTGTTTGATTAAAACTTGCGATAAAAATGTTCTAGTTGAATTACATTATTACATAATGTATGGTTGTAAATTAGCGGATTAGCTAAAAGGTTTTATGGGTATAAAACTAGTACATTTTATGAAAGATTTTTAAACAATTGATTTATGTAATCAATATTATAATTATGATTTAACGGCATTTTATAAAAGGTGATTTTGGTATATAACGATCCGAGGATTGTTATATTTTCGTCATGACAATAATTGAAACCTAAATTATTTAAGTCATTGAAAAGAGATAAATTTGAGCACATCGGGTTAGAATGTGGTCTCAAATTTATGAAATTGAAAGACATATTATTGATAACGACATGACTTGCGGATATGTCATAATATGTGAAAATTCAAAGATGAATTTAACGTATAACACTGAGATATTGAATCTAGCAAGATTCATTTATTGATTCTTGTCAATCTCATTGTTGTTGATACATAGATGAGGTTGAATAAGTGACAGGATTACATCTAAAATGACTTGACAATACGGAGTCAAGATTCTAAAAAAAATAAAATTGTATATATCTCTTGAGAAAAAATATCATAAGGATATGATGTTGGAAGTAATTCTATTTATCACAAGTATGATATAAATCAAATTTTGTGGTATAGATTGGATAAGTCCAAGAAGGTAAAGCTCTTTAGGGGCACTAGCGAAACTTCATAGATCAAAGGAATACACATTTTGATTATGAAGGAAATAAAACTGAATGATTGATACGAGATATTGTATATGAGACACTCCTAAATGTCATTATTTATGATGGTATTTATGTCTCATTAGTGGATTTTTGTCTAAAAATAAGAATGAGTATTGACAAGGGACATGCGAGATTCCTTGTAATAAGAAAGCTATTAAGAATCAGAATGATGCATCTTCTGTTCTTATGCTTAGGTCTTGAAGTCTATGGCATGCTAGACTTAGACTTGTTAATTATGATCTTCTGCAGAGATCAATTAACATCGAATATTCCATTGTATGGAATTTATGTATAGACAAAATTGAATCTTCATTCGGTAACAAAAAGATTTGGTGTATTGTGAAATCAAATTGATGAGACAATGATGCAAGATTGTTTCCATGCTTAATATGGAATTCAATTAGAACAAATCCTAGGAGAACTATGGACATAAAGATGTATATCTTTTGTTATATTATTTCTGGATTTGAGTTGCCTAAATGGAGCTCGGATTTAGGAGAGCTTATTCAAGTGTTGCATCTTTATTAAGATGCTTATATTCTATGTTTCTAGGTCAAACCTAGAGTATAACTAAGAATTGCTCTGAATATGAGAAAGTTTTAAACTAAATTTACATAGAGTTTAGTTAACTTTCTAACGGCAATTAATTTGCATCATTTGTGAATATATGAGAAAAATGACAATATGCAAGACATGTGGGGGAAGTCAAGATAGATAATACTTCTTGTACGAAACCATAATAGACATTTTTATTAAAAGGGAAGACATTTCCCAGAATAGTATAAAAATGTGGGGGTGTCTTGCATTTTGATATGGAAAGACTCGAATTCTATTTGATCAAATGTTGCACACAAGGATCATTAAAGATGGAAGAATTCCATCTCGAAATATGTATACAAGGAGTCATAAATTTGAAGGTAAGTAAATAAGAGTATTGCAATATTATGGAAGAATTCCAATCATATTAAAGATGTTCAACCTACTTACCTATTGTACAAGTGGAAAGAGGAGATATGTTGAAACAATAGATTTAGTTAATACTGGATTCATTAGACTTTACAATAAAGTGAGAATTGTAATGACTAATTAAGATTGTCATAGTCAACATAATACCACTAGAACAACTGATCTCTTTGTAGGTTATCTTTATTAACTTTGTAAAGTTAATTGATAACATTTCAGATCCGACAACCATAGGGTTGAGAAGAGATCATGTTGTGGAATGAGACTAAAGCCCTTTAAAATATGGTTTATACAAAGGAAACCTAACCTAGTTGACTGGAGATCCCAAGATCTAGGTTCAATAGGACAACCTAATTGTATAAACTAAGGGAGATCACTGTGGGGGAGTTCTTAAACCTCCAAACAACCATTTGAGGGAGTTATTTAACTTCCTAGTCCATTCCAATAAATAACAGTGACAATGACATGAGGCTAAGCTTTTGGCTTTTAATGATTATTGTATAACTACAAGGGTTTAAGTTATTATAAAGAATCACCTATGTGAGAGAGAAGTGGGGTCGCTTCGAAGGGAATTGTGGGGGGCGCAATTCCTAAGAGCTCTTGCAGAACCAGGCTAGTGTTCATGACCATAACGAACACGACTATGAGGACTTGACCTTGTTAGGGAGAATCATGTGTGAACGTGTATTGTCGTCTACACAAATGGCAGATCAGTTCAAAGACATCACCGTCTACTGACAGCTAGGAGACTAAGTGCATTTCATAAGGGAAGGTTCAAAGGGTAACACCTACCTATCCTATGCAAGATTCAACCGTTGAGATTTCATTGGAACTTCTATGTGTTTTCAATCGATATTCATTCATGTGGGGGATTGTTGGAAAATTTAGTAAAACATGTGGGTTTTAACTATATTTGGACACATAATTATATATGTATTTGTAGTACATATTTATAATAATTTACGTATTTGCGTACACCTTGATGAGAGCTTCGCAACGTGATAAGATGTGTCCAAATCGGAGCCAATATGAATGAGATATCGATTCACAAAGTTAGACATTTGATGTATAGTTTGGTGGGTTTGAGTTTGTCCTACATCGGTGGGTGAACCAACCCTAGAGGTACCAACCAAACTATAAATAGAGGTGTCTAGGCTCTATTCTGATTACACACAAAATCACAACCTTTTCTCAGTGAAGGAGATGTTAGTACTCTCCGATGAAATCTTGGGCAGTGTTAGTCAAGTCCGGCAGTACTACTGCTTCGGCCATTGTACCCTGGGAAACAGACGACGTGTAGATGGCGAATCTGTTTGGAGGGAACCGTGTCCAACACGGGCCTCGGTCTTCTTCAATTAAGTTTGTCGAGCCTCGGTCTTCTTTAAGATAAGTTTCTTTTACCTATTTCTTGTATGTATTTGTTTTATTTAATTGTTTCATTATATATTTAGTTGTAGTAATTGTATTAGAATTGCTACATATGAATAAGTTATATTCGGGTATATATATTTTTACCTACAGAAGGTGTATAAACATTTGGCCTTTGTTTTTGCCATAAAATGCCTTTAACACAGATTCGTGGATACTGTCAATAATTTTGACAGGCAAGTTAAACAATCTAAATCTAAAACCACAAACTCAGAGCAATTAGATCCGCCTATAAGTTTTCATATCATATAATTACAAGTAACATATTTCATCAGTTGTGCCGAAAGAAAGAAATGAAGAAAGAGGTAACAATGTTGTTCTCCCTGTTGACTTGGTGGCTCTTACCAAGTCCCAAAGGTCAATTTGCAATGACTCTTATTAAATCCCAAAGGGTAAGTTGACTCTTGCTAAAATCCCAAAGGGTAAGTTGACTCTTGCTAAAATCCAAAGGCCAAGCATCAAATTGATATGGTGAATAAAGAAGTCACGTAGTGAAGATTACACCTCCTAAAAACTTGACACATAAGCTCTTCAAAAATTGCCACATGTCCCAAAAAAAATTAGAAAAAATGTTTATAATGAATACATAATAATAATAATCATTCTAATTACTTATATCTTTATATTTGGTTAGTATATAAAAAACACACTTTCACTCTTCAGAATACACATCATCATCATCTTATTAGATGACATGTATACTCTTTATTTTCTTAATTTTTCACTCTTAACATAATTAAATAAAATTTAAACTTTACTTTAATCTTAACATACACATTAAAAATTCATTAACACCTTCAAAGTGAACATTAGCTTAATCTTAACCTTAATATACTATAAGTATTCATTAATCTTAACCTTAATATACTATAAGTATTCATGCACCTCTTGGTTGGCTATGAGCAATTCCACGTGAGCACTTAAGCAAGTGGGAGTACAAGTTGTGCTAGCAAGGAGTTTGATACTTTGCCTATAAATAGGACCATTCACTCTTTGTTTAGATCACACCAAATTTGACAACAACTGCATTAAGTTGTCTGTATACTTTCTTCTCTCTATTTGTATATGTTTCTACTTTAAGAAATATATAAAGTTGGTGGTGTGTTGGGAGGACGTAGGCAAGAATTGGGCCGAACCTCGTTAAATCTCTGGTGTTTGTTTGTGTTGTTTATTTTCAATAGCTTTATTTCGGGTATCGTTATTGTGATCTATTGCGCTAGTAAATTATCGGAATAATTCTTTTCCACTTATAATTTATTAGTCCAATCTTTCACGGGCTTTACCCATTTGGTGGAATAATTAGCACGATTATTTCCATAACAATTGGTATCAGAGCCGAGGTTATTCTTAGTATGCTCTGTGGTTGCAATTTGATTTGATCTTCCACATCAGAAAAGATATCCGTTGAGCTATTTGGAAAGCTATTAAAAATTATTTATATCCAAAATGGTTGAGGGAGAAGTTGTCAAAGCTTCCACATCGGGTGAACTAATTTCACCAAATTGGACGAGACCACTCTTGTCAAATACAAGACTGGCGGTGGAGGTTTTCGATGGTACCGGTCATTTTGGCATGTGGCAAAGCGAGGTTCTGGACGCGCTTTTTCAGCAAGGTCTAGACATTGCCATTGAAGAACATAAACCAGAAGATATTGAAGAGAAGAACTTTCGGACCATCAATCGGTTAGCTTGTGGTACTATTCGATCATGCCTTTCTAGAGAACGGCGATATGCTTTCTCTAAAGAAACATCCGCACACAAATTGTGGAGGGCATTGGAGGAGAAGTTTCTGAAGAAAAGTTGTCAGAACAAACTGTACATGAAGAAAAGATTGTTTCGCTTTACTTATGTACAAGGTACCACAATGAATGATCATATAACCAGTTTTAATCAATTGGTTACCGATTTGATGAATATGGATGAGGTGTTCAAAGACCAAGATCTGGCTTTAATATTGTTGGGTTCTCTTCCCGATGAGTTTGAGTTACTCGAAACAACTCTACTCAATGGGAAAGATGACGTATCTCTGAGCGAAGTTTGTGCTGCCTTATACAGTCAAGAACTGAGAAAGAAGGACAAACATGTAAGTTCAATTGGTGACTCAGAGGTTTTGTTAGTCAGAGGTCGTTCGAAGAAGAAGAACACCGAAAATAGGTGGAGATCCAAGTCTAGGCATAGACCAAGCAAAGATGAATGTGCCTTTTGTCATGAAAAAGGTCATTGGAAGAGAGATTGTCAGAAGTTGAAAAACTATGAAAAATCTCAGAAAGGGAAGGCTGTAGCAGAGACGAATGTGACCGAGTGTGATGATTCAAAATCTGATCTCTCACTCGTAACCTCGTCAACCAGAAACGCTTCGGATGTATGGCTATTAGATTCCGCATGTAGTCATCATATGACATCACACCGGGAGTGGTTTAGTGATTTTCAAGATCACAAAGAAATTGTTTATATGGAAAATGAAGCTCCTCTTGCTACCAATGGGATTGGTTCAGTTCGTTTGAAAAATCAGGATGGATCAATCGTGTCTTTAAAAGGCGTTCGGTACTCGCCAGAGATAAAGAAAAATCTCATTTCTGTGGGAACTTTAGAATCTAAAGGGTTCGAGGTTAAAGCCAAAAATGGGGTTATGAAGATTATCTCTGGTGTGCTTGTAGTATTGAAGGGTAACCGTAAAAGCAACAACACGTACCACTACGAGGGTAGAACAGTTGTCGGAACTGTCGCAGCTGTTACAAGTGGTGATAGTAATTTGGAAGCGGTTAGGCTATGGCATATGCGCTTGGGTCATGCAGGTGAAAAATCCTTGAATTTGCTCATCAGTCAAGGATTGTTGAAAGGAGTTCGCTCATGTAAGTTGGATCTCTGTGAGCATTGTATTAGCGGGAAGAAGACTAGGGTCAAATTTGGGACAGCCGTTCATAATACTCAGGGTATTTTGGACTATGTCCACTCTGATGTGTGGGGACCCTCCAAGACAAGTTCGTTGGGTGGGAAACACTACTATGTGACCTTTGTTGATGATTTTTCTCGGAGAGTGTGGGTGTACACTATGAAGACAAAGGATGAAGTGTTGGGAGTTTTACTTAAATGGAAAAAGATGATGGAAACTCAGACGGGCAGAAAGATCAAGCGTCTCCGTACAGACAATGGCGGAGAGTACAAGAATGATCAGTTTAGAAAATTCTGTGAAGATGAAGGCATCATCAGACACTTCACTGTCAGACATACACCACAACAGAATGGGGTGGCTAAACGCATGAACCGAACATTACTGGAGAAAGTTCGGTGTATGTTATCCAATGCTGGGTTGGGTAAAGAGTTTTAGGCTGAAGCTGTAACTTATGCTTGTCACCTCATTAATCGTTTGCCATCGACTGCTATTGATGGAAAAACACCATTGGAGAAATGGTTTGGGAAACCTGCTACTGATTATGATTCTTTACATGTGTTTGGTTCCACTGCATATTACCATGTAAAAGAATCAAAGTTGGATCCTAGAGCAAAGAAAGCATTGTTCATGGGTATCACCTCTGGAATCAAAGGCTATCGTTTGTGGTGTCCAGAGACGAGGAAAATGATCTTTAGCAGGGATGTCACCTTCGAAGAATCTACCATGTTGAAGAAGGTGAATGTTGGGCAGTCAGATGGAACCACCAAAAAGGTGGAATTCGAAAGAACAATTGCACCAGCAGATCCGGAAACGGGTGTTGATTCTCCTATGGTAGAAGGAGATTTTGATGAAGAGGAGGTTCAGACTCTCGAACCTCAAACGCAACGTGAATCAATTTCAACCAGCAAGCCTAAGAGAGTAATTGTAAAGCCTGCTCGCTATACATATACGGTGTCTTGTGCATCTTCAATTGAACCTGATGATGTTCCTACTACTTACTCTGAAGATGTTCGAAATTCAGAGAATGAAAAGTGGAGGATTGCCATGAGTGAAGAAATGCAGTCCCTTGAAAAGAATCAGACATGGGAGTTGACCAATCTCCCAAATGGAAAGAAGGCAATTGGATGCAAATGGGTGTTTGCAAAGAAAGATGGGTTCTCCGGCCAAGATGATGTTCGCTACAAAGCAAGATTGGTAGCTAAGGGCTACGCTCAGAAAGAAGGAATTGATTACAATGAAGTGTTTTCTCCAGTCGTAAAGCGTTCCTCTATTAGAATTTTGTTGGCTTTGGTAGCACAGTTGAATCTTGAACTAGTTCAGATGGATGTAAAGACTGCATTTCTACATGGAGACTTGGAGGAGGAAATCTTTGTGGTTCAGCCAGAAGGATTCAAAGTTGCTGGAAAAGAGAATGAAGTGTGTAAACTTAATAAGTCTTTGTATGGGTTGAAGCAGTCCCCGAGGCAGTGGTACAAGAGATTTGATAAGTTTATGTTGGAGTCAGAGTACACAAGAAGCAAGTATGAACATTGTGTTTACTTGAAAAAGCTACAAGACGGGTCCTTCATATATCTTCTTCTATATGTAGATGATATGTTGATAGCTTCTCGAAGTTCAGTGGAGATTGAAAACTTAAAGACTCGACTGAAAAGGGAATTTGAGATGAAGGATCTTGGTGAAGCAAAAAAGATTCTTGGCATGGAAATAGTCAGAGATAGAAAATCGAGGAAGCTTTGTTTGACTCAGAAAAACTATCTGAGAAGGATGCTAAAGCGTTTTGGGATCAACGAACAAACAAAACCTGTTAGCACTCCGCTCGCTCCTCATTTTAAACTCAGTGCTGCTATGTCGCCAAAGAATGATGCTGAAAAAGAGTACATGCAGAATGTACCCTAAGCAAATGCAGTTGGTAGCTTGATGTATGCTATGGTGTGTACTAGACCAGATATTTGCCAAGCAGTTGGAGTAGTGAGCAGGTATATGCATGATCCAGGAAAGGAGCATTGGCAAGTTGTTAAATGGATTTTACGATACATCCATAATACATCAGATGTTGGATTGGTTTTCGAACAAGATGATAAGCAGTGGGTGGTTGGATATTGTGATTCGGATTATGGTGGAGATTTAGACAAGCGAAGGTCAACTACTGGCTACGTCTTTACTCTCGCAAAAGCACCTATCAGTTGGAAGTCTACCTTACAGTCTACTGTTTCTCTGTCGACAACAGAAGCAGAGTATATGGCGGTTACAGAGGCTGTGAAGGAAGCAATATGGCTTCAAGGGTTGCTTGGTGAACTTGGAATTGATAAGAAGTTCGTGAAATTGCATTGTGATAGTCAAAGTGCAATTCACTTAGCAAAGAACCAGGTTTATCATGCAAGGACGAAGCACATTGATGTCAGGTATCACTTCATACGAGAGATACTCGAAGAAGGTGGAGTTAGAATCCAGAAGATCCACACCACAAAGAATCCTGCAGATATGTTGACAAAAGTATTGGCTGCGATCAAGTTCAATTCTTGTTTGGACTTGATCAACATTGTTAAAACTTGATGGTTGTTTGAAGACACCACCAACGATGGTTGAGAGAGAGAGAGATTAAAGACCTTTGGGCATTCGCCAAGGTAGAGATTTGAAACTTGTTATTCGCCAAGGTGGAGATTTGTTGACTTGGTGGCTCTTACCAAGTCCCAAAGGTCAATTTGCAATGGCTCTTATTAAATCCCAAAGGGTAAGTTGACTCTTGCTAAAATCCAAAGGCCAAGCATCAAATTGATATGGTGAATAAAGAAGCCACGTAGTGAAGATTCTATTTGAGATTCATGCACCTCTTGGTTGGCTATGAGCAATTCCACGTGAGCACTTAAGCAAGTGGGAGTACAAGTTGTGCTAGCAAGGAGTTTGATACTTTGCCTATAAATAGGACCATTCACTCTTTGTTTAGATCACACCAAATTTGACAACAACTGCATTCAGTTGTCTGTATACTTTCTTCTCTCTATTTGTATATGTTTCTACTTTAAGAAATATATAAAGTTGGTGGTGTGTTGGGAGGACGTAGGCAAGAATTGGGCCGAACCTCGTTAAATCTCTGGTGTTTGTTTGTGTTGTTTATTTTCAATAGCTTTATTTCGGGTATCGTTATTGTGATCTATTGCGCTAGTAAATTATCAGAATAATTCTTTTCCACTTATAATTTATTAGTCCAATCTTTCACGGGCTTTACCCATTTGGTGGAATAATTAGCACGATTATTTCCACAACACTCCCTTTTGTTTGCCATACATTTATTCCATGTTTACATGTGTATTATGCATCATAGCCTACTTGGGGTTATCAATTTCATGTATATAATACATAATATTTATTGTTTATGCAGTCATGCAGTCATAGTGCATCTTGTTAGAAGACCTAAACAAAAAGATCTTGTAGAGTCATCAAATGCGGCTCACGACTGTGGAATAATAGAAACCCCATAAGGTATTAGGTTTATTAATCAACTATTTATAAGCCATTACATAAAAACTCTAATGGACCCTAACCTATCTATTCAATTGGACCGGGTCATACTAATATACTAATTTAACCTAATTTATACTCTAATATTCCCCCGCAGTTTGAGCGGAAGTATAAACGAACGTTCAAACTAGAGCGAAGTTCGTTGAAGAGGAAGTCCTTTAGCAGCATGTTGTTGTTGTTCAGCAATTTCTGATTACGATGACATTTAGCTTGGGTTGATAATCAACAACATATATTTTTTTTTATTTTTTATTTTTTTTGAGAAGGGGATATGCGAATTATGAAAATAGACAAGTTATGATGATAAGAAAATGCGAGAAGTTAGATAGAGAGGAAGATTCGGAGTTTTAGTTATTATTAAAAGAAATATGATATTTTTATTTTATTCTTTATAATAATAATCCCTCTTATATATTAAAAGAGGCACTGATTAGGCTAATCATTTTGTAATAATGCTTCCAAGGTTTAATCTTGGCCTAATGTTGATTTGCAAATAAATAACAAGGTTGATTTAATGCCTTTTTTGCCCACTACTAATTACTATTTACTAGGTATTTACTATTACTAATTAACTTAAAGTAAAATTCGTCTGATTTAAAAAATATATTAATGGTCCAAGGAATCAAATTAGGCAACCTATTAATTACAAATAGAGAAAATTGCAAGGATCGTCCCTGTGGTTCGCTTCAGATTTCAAGCCGCGTCCCTGAACTTTTTTTTGACGAGGGTCATCCTTGTGGTTTGCAAATGTAACACGGTTCATCCCTGACCCTAACAACCGTTAGTCATCTAGTTAAATGAGAGGGTACAATGGTCATTTCATCCTACTAAAGGACTGCACATGTAATTTCGAAAACCACAGGGACCATCTTTGTTACTTTTTTTCTAACTTCAAATATCATTTAATAATTTTTGTATTTAATTTATATTATAATCCTTTTAGATTATATTTAATTAAATAATGTCTAAAATTTTAAATTCGTTTAATAACTAATGAACACCTCTAAGTAAAACACTTAAAAAAAACTAAACATAAATATAGGTTGATTATTTAAATTGAATGTGTTATATAATGCCTTTTTTACCCACTACTAATTACTATTTACTAGGTATTTACTATTACTAATTAACTTAAAGTAAAATTCGTCTGATTTAAAAAATATATTAATGGTCCAAGGAATCAAATTAGGCAACCTATTAATTACAAATAGAGAAAATTGCAAGGATCGTCCCTGTGGTTTGCTTCAGATTTCAAGCCGCGTCCCTGAACTTTTTTTTGACGAGGGTCATCCTTGTGGTTTGCAAATGTTACACGGGTCATCCCTGACCCTAACAACCGTTAGTCATCTCGTTAAATGAGAGGGTACAATGGTCATTTCATCCTACTAAAGGATTGCACATGTAATTTCGAAAACCACAGGGACCATCTATGTTACTTTTTTTCTAACTTCAAATATCATTTAATAATTTTTGTATTTAATTTATATTATAATCCTTTTAGATTATATTTAATTAAATAATGTCTAAAATTTTAAATTCGTTTAATAACTAATGAACACCTCTAAGTAAAACACTTAAAAAAAACTAAACATAAATATAGGTTGATTATTTTAATTGAATGTGTTATATAATGCCTTTTTTGCCCACTACTAATTACTATTTACTAGGTATTTACTATTACTAATTAACTTAAAGTAAAATTCGTCTGATTTAAAAAATATATTAATGGTCCAAGGAATCAAATTAGGCAACCTATTAATTACAAATAGAGAAAATTGCAAGGATCGTCCCTGTGGTTCGCTTCAGATTTCAAGCCGCGTCCCTGAACTTTTTTTTGACGAGGGTCATCCTTGTGGTTTGCAAATGTAACACGGTTCATCCCTGACCCTAACAACCGTTAGTCATCTCGTTAAATGAGAGGGTACAATGGTCATTTCATCCTACTAAAGGACTGCACATGTAATTTCGAAAACCACAGGGACCATCTTTGTTACTTTTTTTCTAACTTCAAATATCATTTAATAATTTTTGTATTTAATTTATATTATAATCCTTTTAGATTATATTTAATTAAATAATGTCTAAAATTTTAAATTCGTTTAATAACTAATGAACACCTCTAAGTAAAACACTTAAAAAAACTAAACATAAATATAGGTTGATTATTTTAATTGAATGTGTTTTATATGCGTGTTTGACGAGAGTAAAGGGTGAATTCAAATTTATTTTTTTAAGATTATATGTAATTTTTTGTTTTATTATTTTAATCTTTTTTTTAAATCTCATAAATTTTAAAGTTCTACTTTTGTAATTTTTAATTTTTTTAATAAAAGGATCGCGAGTTTAACTTTGTAAGCCACCATTTACTCTCGTCAAACACGCATATAAAACACATTCAATTAAAATAATCAACCTATATTTATGTTTAGTTTTTTTTAAGTGTTTTACTTAGAGGTGTTCATTAGTTATTAAACGAATTTAAAATTTTAGACATTATTTAATTAGATATAATCTAAAAGGATGATAATATAAATTAAATACAAAAATTATTAAATGATATTTGAAGTTAGAAAAAAAGTAACATAGATGGTCCCTGTGGTTTTCGAAATTACGTGTGCAGTCCTTTAGTAGGATGAAATGACCATTGTACCCTCTCATTTAACGAGATGACTAGCGGCTGTTAGTGTCAGGGACGACCCGTGTTACATTTGCAAACCACAAGGATGACCCTCGTCAAAAAAAAAGTTTGGGGATGCGGCTTGAAATTTGAAGCAAACCACAGGGACGATCCTTGCAATTTTCTCTTACAAATAAATATGGATTACTTTTCAAACCCTTAACACGAGGGATTTAAGTTGGAGTCATTATGTGCCCCATTCAATCAATACTCACGTTCATGGTTATTATCTGAATAGCTATTCCGATTCCGTTCCTCATGAAATTATTTGCTCCGCCATTTGTACACCAAAAGAAATTGAAATCGAAAGTTTTGAAATCAGAGTATCATACTATTTTGATTTCTGATTTTTAATTAGATCGGTTCATCCTTACTCTACTCATCTGATTCTGTCGGCGTTATAAGAACTCTTAGTCCTCGATTAATAGAAGGTCCGACCAATGTGGATGTAAACCCTAAAAGGTTAAGAAAATTACAAGAGAATCGAGGTTTTCTGAATTCTGGTAATAGCATCTTTATTATGGCCGATTTTTTTTTATTTTTTATTATTGGCTTTATAATTGAACTTCTATGATTAATTTGTACGGTGTTTTAGGTTTTTCTTCATTTGTAATCCACTCAACAGTATTTGGCTTCATATTTGAGTTTATGATTTTGAAATTGATCACAATTGTTGGCTTAAAGCACTTGAGGCTTGTCGACAAATTCGTCAAAAAAACAAGCCTACATCTGCACATAAACAAGGGCCAAGGTAGGATCTGTATTGTTGATTTTTGATTTCTTGATTGTTTAAAAAATTCCCAATCTTCAAGTAATTTGATTGGGCTAATTTGAAATTTTGGTTACAGAAAAGAAATAGAAAATGATGTTGTTAAAGAGGTTTTGAATGGTGTACTTCACTTTGCACTCCATGAGTTGTCTCCTAACTGCTTACGAAGTTCTTATGAACTTCTATAATCATCATTTTAATATATGTTTTCATGATTTCTTATCTACATTCTAGATGTATAATTGTAGCAGGGCATTTATGTATCACTATAGAGGGTGTTAAACCATACAAAACAGTTGGTCTTGACCCAATAAACTTAGTTGTATCCCATGAACAAGCACCAGAGAATGGCTCTAAAGGTACGAACTACATGTTTTTTCCTTGCTTTAAAATGGTCATTCACCCCATTTATATATAATGTGTAGGGTCTAACTCGTCTAGGCCAATAAGAGATCTAAACGACTAATGGTTTACTGCAGTTTGGACCAAGTTCATCATAAATGTTGGTATTATAAACAATGATCCTGATATTGCACAATATATTAAAGGTAGGTGTTAGTTTCGTTTATGCTCATAGTCTTTAGAACTTACGTGTTTGTTTTGTTTATGAAGCCGGATACAAAATTGTATAAAGATGTTGGACCCTTAATTAAGGGTATTAACAAATCCCCTCAAATGAAAATATGGTCTTTTTGTTCCTTTATTTTTTCATCACTATCATCACCGGGTATTGTTTTGGCTAATCATGATTTGATCTAGAGTTAACCTTATAGGATCGATTGTGCAAATAATTTTTTCATCACCATCATCGCCAGGTATTGCATTTTAATTGATTGCCGATCATCTGATTTTTTTATATAAATGTCGGACAGCATCAAGGTGTATCATTTAACCTGTATTCCACCATGCCGCAGGTTATGCGAAACACTCAGTTTTCTAATTATTCTTGGTTTGCTAATTATTTTTTTTATCGGTTATATTATCAGCTGAAAAGTCTTTTGTCCAATTAGATGATGAGTTTCATCAGTGTATTGCATTTTTGTCAAGTTCAATTAGGTTTTGCTTACAAATGCTTTTTAGTTGTCATAACATTCAGGGTGCGATTGTTTCGTATTATTTATTTGGTTCTATCATCTACCAGGTATAATTCATATACTGATTGGGTGTTCTATATGCATAATCTCTTTCGTTTTTCATTGAGAAATGTTATAATTTTGTAGTTAAATATATCCTTGGGAGTTTCTCATGAATTGTTTTGCTTCTTAATTATTTGTGTTGTAGGTTAATTTGTTAATCAACTCACTTATATTTTATTGGCATTCTGGTTTTTTATGCCACATATATAATCTATATGTCCAGTATTTAATAATAATAGCGTTGAAGTTTTTCTCAATTATAAGCCTCATAATTTTAATTTTTGTATAAAGTTGAGTAAGGTCACTGTTGTTTTCTCATATTCTTGCACTTGTCATGTGGTTCTGAGGTACAACTTCAACCTAGGAATCAAGAATACATAGGTACTATAATTCTTGTGTTGATGTTAGTTAATGATACTTCTTTAAACGAATTGAACAAAAAATGTTTGAGGGTCCACCTAACATGACCCGACATGTACCAAATTTGACCCGTTTCAGTTTTACCCGTTTATGCCCCATACTTTCCTGCTCCGTTCACCTCTTAACTTGTCACCACTATAGTTCCCTTTCATTACTCATTGGGATGTTTACGATTTCATTCTTTAATGGTTGTAAGAGCCCAGACATGATCCTTTAGCATGAAAATCACATTTTATTTCGCAGATGTGATTAGGTATGTTGAATAGTTTTGTATTCATCTACATTTTTTGGTAATCGTCACCTGGATGTTTTGGCTTGATAAGATTCGTTAGCCTTTGATTTTGTGAATGTGTGTATATTATTTATTTGTAACTCTTGCCGACTAGCCCTTCATGCACATTTTACGTGTGTTAGTTGTGAACTGGAATGCATTCTTTAGCAAGGGAGAAAATTTGGAATAAATTGAATAAGACTATATCTCTGTTTTGGATTTACTTGATGGGTTGATTAAAAAAAACTATATACTTAATGGGCTGTGTTTTAAATAGTGATTAGTTGGCGTTGACCTGTAGTCGAATTAAGGTTACGTTTCAAGAATAGTGTGTTGATTGGTTCTTCAATATTACAGTCTAGGTTTGACGGTTTTCGGTCATTATAGACTATTATTTACTTATTCTAATTCATTATATTAGTTGTATTGACTCCCTGTTTTAATGAGTTAGTTTGAATGCTTGACGTAATATTCCCTTTCATTATCATTTTGTTCCCATTTGCAGCTCTTAGAGTCCCGAAAGTCCAGTTAAAGGAAATAGGTTGTGTATGTGGCATGTGAACTCACAGATTAATAGAATATATATATGAAGGTCAAGCAACGATTTCTTATTAATCTGTAAAATCAACTGCAAACTGGCATCTATAAATTATGGAACACCCCATAGTCACAATGTTCATATTTATACTTTCTGTGAACCATAGACCCGATGATAATAAAGATTGGAGCTTTCAAATCTCATGATTCCCTCGAAACAACTCAGCAAAATTTGGGTCACCCTTCCATGGAGCATGTAAACGATTTCTAGCTTAACCTCATTTTTATTTACAAGATTTCTCTTCTTGCTTCTGTTTCTTCTAGCAGGTAAGCCCCTTTATTCATTTGAATATGACATAATTTTTTTTCCTTTAAAATTTACTTGTAAGGTCGGCCGTTGCTGGCCAATGTCCTTATGTTCTTTATTATCTTTATTGGATATACAGAAGTTTTTCTGGACTTTCGGGTAACATTTAACCGGTTTCCATATAATTAGGCCCATTTGGGTTATACATAAACTCAAACAGGTAATATAAGAAACACTTACCTAAAAGGTAACGGGTCCAGTGTGTTAAACGACTTGAAAGTCTCTTAAAGAACAAGAAGGAAGCTAGCAGAATGTGCAGTTCTAATTGCAAAGACCTGGTATGTGCATTTTTCATCCAACTTTGGTCGTGAAGTATTGTAGTATCTTTGAATTGTTTGTTATACTGATATTGATTAGTTCTGAAGTTTTTGTTTTTGTTTTTTTTTTTTTTGTTTTAGGTTACAACTGATTTTTATGATTTCTCTTAAAGGAAATCACCAAAATGGATCTTCACAAACTTGAAGTTTTAGTGGTTTCTTCTATGTGTGATGGCTACTTCTATAAAAAGTTATTTATAGGTTTTAATGGTTTCTTCCATGTCTAGGCTAATTTGTTACAAGGGAATGAATGATTGAAATATAACCATGCATCTTTTTTATTTATGTTGTCTTGCTTTCGGTTGATGTGTTATTGCAATACAAGTTCTTACAAACTATTGTTCCACTTTGAAACATGTCAACACTGCATATGCTTTCTATATGTTCCTAAATGGTAACAGTATGGGTCAAATTTGGGCTGAGATGGGGTGTGCAAATCAACCTTAGTTATCTTACCTTTATACACGCTTTAGCTTGGTCATGTAAGACTTTAGCCTGGTTCTCCTATCTAAACCATTGACAGTTAAATTTTCATGGGTTTTATTTTGTTTGGATCATCTATGGTTGGGCTAATTGTTCCTTATATAATGTGGAAACACATAATGGTACTTCAAGGGGTGACTGATACGTAGCATATATTTAAGCAACATGTAAATAGTGCTCACTTTGTTTTGTCATTGTGCTATTTAGATTAGTGAAAGAGTATTTGAATAGTAATAAAAAAAAATAAAAAAGTACAAATTGACCCAATTAAATAATAAAAAAAGAAACATCGTTTCAAATTGGGTGGTGTAACACCCCCAAATTCGTTTAGCGGAAGCATTGGTATAAGCTGGGGATGCTACATCTACATAGTACATGCATACATATCAGAGCTTATGATTACAATCAAACATATATATTAAGATGCCAAGAGTTATAGTTACAAAGTTTACGATTCATCGAATCGTATAAGTAGTTAAGTTGTACAAAAGTGGATTTCGTAAATATGACTAAAAACAGATTAGTTATACAAAAGAAATCCATATGTTTCAAAAAGTTGGCATCCTAAATCTTCAAGGGTCGCCTAGATTTCCAGTTGTGTAGGCAGTCCTTACGTGTGCAGCTAATTCCCAGAAAAACATAGTAAAAGTCAACAACGAGGTTGAGTGAATTCATAGGTTTTATGTTTGCAATAGTTAAATCAAGTTTGTAAGCACAGTTGTTAAACCAAATACGTTCACAAATAGTTATTGCCATAACAGTTAAGTAAGTTTAGTGGAATGTTATCCAAATACAAGTTATGTGGGATGTCTTCCCAAAATACGGTCTACATTAGGATGTTACCCAAAGCACAGTTTACGTTGGGATGTTACCCAAAATACAGTTTAAAATACGTTGCTGGTCGTTCTCCAGCGTTTTACAAACAGTACCGGTCGTTCTCCGGCCAAATACGCACGGGTCGTTCTCCCGTCCAAACAAAACAGTTTACCGATCGTTCTCCGGTCTAAATACGCACGGGTCGTTCTCCTATCCAAACACTGCTGGTCGTTCTCCAGCGAAACACAGTACCGGTCGTTCTCCGGTCTAAAGACGCATGGGTCATTCTCCCATCCAAAACGCACAGGTCGTTCTCCCGTCCACTTGGCCAGTCGTTCTCTGGCACTAAAATACGTTGCTGGTCGTTCTCCTGCGTTTTCATAAAAAAAGTACCGGTCGTTCACCGGCTATATACGCACGGGTCGTTCTCCCGTCCAAACAAAACAGTTTACCGGTTGTTCTCCGGTCTAGTAAAACGGTTTGTCAAATAGTTTACCATATTTGTTTTAGTTTATAGTATGAAAATGTTATTTCATAAGCATTAGTTTGCACAACAGTTCAAAGTACTCTAATCGTTCGAGTAAACACGTATACAATCATGTAGTAAAAGCAGTTATGGCAATTGTACAATGTATAACACAATAGTTATATAAAAGTTTGCTCATGTAGCAAAAGCGTTGGCTATGTTTTCCACCCCTGTTCAAAAGCAGTTAAATCAGTAAAAGTAGGGGCTGTGAACTCACATGTTGAGTTAAGTAACGTGTGAGCGCTAGCAAAGCCTAAAGCCCGAATGAAATCTAGTCGAAATCTCCTAACGCCCTAACCGTATGAGATTTAATAAGTATGTGGATGTCTAAGTCGGCCATCCATGCTAGTGTTCGTACAACCAAGTTATGTCCAAATGTTAGTTCGATGTTCATGTTTGAAGCTTGAAAATGTATACGACTTGTTGGTAACGGTTTGTAGTTATAACCTTCGAAAGCGTTTATCATGTTTATTTCTTTTGAGTTTCATAAAGTACGGAATTGTGTACGGGGGTCCGGGGGCAGCGCCTCTGGTAGCGGGGTCCAAGGAGTGGCAACCCCTGGTGGGGTCCAAGGGGCAAAGCCTGCGACGAAATTCCATTTCGGGGTAAAATCAAGTGATAAAATACTTAGTGAAATCATCTGTTTTTAAGGGTCTGAAACCTACGACGTTAAGTGCGACATTGCGTGCGACGTTATGTGCGACATAGGCGTTTGTGTCGCTATATGCGACGTCAGGGTCTAGTGCGACGTAAGGGTCGACGTCGCTATGTGCGACTTCGCAATTTAATGCGACGTTAAGGGTGATGTCGCAGTATGCGACGTTGTGAAGTGTCCTGCGACATTGTGACTGATGTCGTAATTGGCCCAAGCCAGATGCGACGTCGGGGTCTGATCGGACTCCGGTGGCCGGAAACATGGCCGGACGACTTCGTTTTGGCCCGAAACTTTTACCCAACCCTTATTTAGACATTTCTTAGTTATATAAACACCAAACATGCATAAAAGACCAAAATATAAGTAGTTTTGAAAAAGTGTCGGAAACTTACGCGTGTCGGTTTTAAAATCCGAAAAGGTAGAAGTGTAGATCGTGATCCCGTTATCGTTTTTCTCTAAATGGGCTAGATGATTCGGTGAGTTTTTGTTGTAGTTTTTGTTGATTTTTGTGGAGTTTTAGAGTGAGAAAGAGATGAGAGAAAAGGAGGTGAAGAGAGAGAGATGAAAGAGTGAAATGAAAGAAAAAGGAGGTGGGGGAAGAGTTTTGTCTTCATTTTTCGTCTCCTGAGTTTGCGTTCCGTGTTTGTTTACCCGATCGTTAATTACTAAATTATTTTTAGTTGGTAACTTTTTAAATACCTTTTTAGATTATATTTTAGTGGAGATATTTTCTTACAATAATTTAGTTAAGTTTATTAAATTTTTAACTTTGTTTCATTTTAGTTTACGAACTAAACGTTTATACGTTATAAAATTCTTTGTAAATATTATCAACATAATATTTAATTCCAAATAATGTTATTTAATAAAATTTGTTTCATTAAATAAATTTGTTCACCAACAGTCGTATATTTTTGTCGCGTTTGTTCCAATTATCGTGTACATAATTATAACTAATTATGAATCGTAATACTACGCGTATTAACTAGTTGGGCTTTGCTAGACTTACCTCTAAAATATGTTATGAATTCACTCAAAGTAGAGAATTAGCCCAAAAATGCGTGCAATTAACGTTTATAATTTAGTTGAAAATGCGAGGTGTTACAGGTGGTGATTTGTACACCATCAAAAATTAGTCATACACCATTTTTATGCATCATTGTATTGTACTGCACAATACTGTAAAGCAGATTTAGTGGTGTATGACTAATTTTTGTTGGTGTACAAATCACCACCATTTCAAATTTATTGTAGCTTAATATATATATTTTTTTTTAAATTGACCCAATTAAATACACCGCTTACACCTCTTTAAGTTTTGTTATATCTTTATTACACACCCTCAATTAACAAGTGCTTCATATGTTAAAAAAGTACATTAGATGATTGAGGAAATTCTAATAAGTGTTACCTTAGTCAAACCAATGGTAAAATCGTTCCTCGTCTTCTATTTTTTGATCCACATGATAATGATAATTATTTTATAAAGCGATATCATATGTTACTTAAAACATTGCAATAATATGTACCAACAACTTATTTTTCTATTGAACGTTACCATTGTATAGCATATAGCTATGTTATTTCATATGCTATAATACAAACATACGTTCAACGTCATATAAAAGATACGTATGGATTATAGAGTTATCTTAACATAATAACAATATTCATTTTTGGCTATTAATCATGTTGTAGCCCGCAAATTTTACGGGTTATGATCTAGTAATAATAATAATAATAATAATAATAATAATAATAATAATAATAATAATAATAATAATAATAATAATAATAATAATAATAATAATAATTATTATTATTATTATTATTATTATTATTATTATTATTATTATTATTATTTATTATTTATTTATTTATTTATTTTTATTTTTATTATTATATTTTTTAATCGATGATACTTATTAAGAAAGAAGAAAACATATAAACACAAGTGGTTGTGAAGAGAACGAGGGGTCTTGAAGAAGCACTACCTTTTTTTTAGCAACTAAGAAATGGTAGATGAGAAAGCGAATATTAGAAAACGTATGACCAAGAAGCAAAATGTTAACAAGAAATATATTTTTTATATATTAAGAAAATAGATGATATTAAGAAAGGAGATGGTAGAAGTTTCTTAATTGACAATAGAGTAGATGACAGAACAAGATAGATGCAGATGTAGATTTGTAAAGGAGGAGCGTGAAGAAAGAATATAGGAGATTATGCATTCGCAGACGGGAACACGAAGAGAAGAAAGGGGGAACAGAACGCGAAGAGAAGAAATGCGGAAGAGAGAAAGATATTGGTAAGAACCCTGAAGCTCTGATACAATGTTGAATGATAAAAACCCCATAAGGTAGGTTTATTGATCAACTATTTATAAGCCATTACATAAAAACCCTAATATACTAATCTAACCTAATCTATACTCTAATAACGACAATAACACACAAACAACATCTGAAGAACTATTATTGTAACAAGTTTTTGAATAAAAGATAATTGATGTAATTAAAATTTCTAAAAAACCGTTTGTAAAATTGAGTCAAATTAAAGTATGATTTATGCAATTTTCTCTCTGGCTAAAATAGAAGTGTTGAATTGTCTTGTATAAGTTAAAAAAAGAGTTAACCTTGTAAGACCATCCCTAATGCATGTTTATAGAGGAGTTCATGGTGACATGGAATATGACGTGGAGTCTATATTTAACACTCTCCACTATTTCATTAAGTCCATAGAGAAAGTCAATGATTATGGACAATGGGGAAGATGTCGCACCCCCAAATTCGGGTTGCGGAAGCAGTCGGGTCGGGGCGTGACTAATCAATAATCAAAGCACAAAGATATAGCAAACGACCTCTAAATGAGACGTTTGAAAATAGTTATTACATTTCCAAAATAAAATGTTCACAATGTTGCGAGTTCGCAAAATAATTCCAATACATAATTTGATAAAACAAAAGTTATGCAAGGAAAACTTCCAAAGGTTTGAAATCATGCAACTCGAGCTAGCATGTCTTGTAGCAATCCTAATCCTGCTGGGCACCTGAGAACACATGCTAAAACGAGTCAGCTATAAAGCTGGTGAGTTCATAGGATTGTTAGTTGAAAATATAAAGTATAAACCTTGTATGTTTTGGAAAATGATTCAAAACCCACGATTTTGAATTGTATTGTTATATCGTTGTAATATCAGTGTGTATACATCTAACAAGGTATCCCATACCTAAGTATTGGTGGTGTGTACCTAAGTACATAAAAAAAGAGGCATTCCATGCCTAGATACCTATCAGGTATAAGTAAGTCTACAAGCGTGAGGCAATACATGCCTAAGAACTATCGAGTAAGTGTATGACCACGTCATATCGAGGGTGTGGCAATCCATGCCTAGATACCTATCAGGTATGAGTAAAACTGTGACACCCGTCAAATTAGGACTAGTTTTTAGTTCCTAATCATTTAGAAATACATGTAATTAGTGCTATGTATTAGGCTAATTGTATGTATCAATGTATATATTGTTGAATATATATCAGTACGCGATTATATTTAATCGTGCATTTTCAAATCGGCCAAATTACGATTCATTTATACGGCGTTGGTGAAAAACAAATATTAAGTAATATGGAAATATTATTTAATAACTCATTATTTATTTTATATTATTTATATAATATAGAAAGTATTTCGTATCGTACAAATCAAATGGTCATGACATAACTCATAAGCAATGTATTATTATTGGAAATAATAATTACTAATCACTTTGATTGAAATAAAACACATTTCGTTTTATTTAATTTTACTCAAACGCAACAAAACCACTCAAACTGTATCCGTCTCTCAAACATAAAACAAAGATATATTTTTACATCTCATTAAAAGTATTTTTATAAAATACATCGAATAAAAGTAAATACGATTTCATTTTTAGAAATTTATTATTTAAAAACATTATACTACTTTTACGATCGGGTAAACAAACACGGGTATTTTGTACTACGAGTGGGAGCCAACCAACTCCAATAATTGGAGCTGGCCAACTACACCAAACGCAGCCTCACTCTTTCTCATTTCTTCATCATCTCTATCTCTCGGCTCTCTCTCTCTCGGTCTCTTTCAAAAACCAAAAACAACAACAACCAATAACAACAACAAGATCAACATCATCATCATCGCTGGAATCAGCATCATCATCAACATCATCTTCATCTTCTTACTCCATCATCATCATTTTCGGTTACAATTTTATACGTAAGAAATCGCACACTTTTTATTTGATATTACATGTTTAAAATACATATATTAGCATGCTTGATTGTTCCACAAACTGATTATGTCCGAAAAACCGAATCAAAACTTGGTTATACTAAAAATCGCACGAACAGACTGGAAAACAGACCTCACCCGAACAGGTATGAAACTCCACCCGAACTGGTATGAAAGCCCACCCGAACGGGTACGACTGTCCACCCGAACGGGTATACAAATCCAACCCGAACGGGTATGATTCTTCACCCGAATGGGTGTGTGCAATATACCCGGACGGGTATGAAGCCTCACCCGGACGGGTGACATGCTTCCAACCCACCATATTTTGTAGTTTTGTAGGTCGTTTGGGCAGCTTGATCGCCTAAATCCGAGTTCGTATGAAGGAGTTATGGCCAAAACGGTGCAACATAGTCAAATCAGCAAAATGCACCATCTTTTCATATTTTCTTCCTCAATCTTTAACCTTAACATATGAGATCAATTTCAAGCTAAATAAGTATCTAAAGTTTATGAAATCAACTAGAAACAAGTACAAAAATTGTATTTTTAAATATGATTTCAATTCCGTCACCAACGGGCCGTACACTTTTACAAACTACAAACTTAATTGGATTTCAAACATATACAGTAACCAATCAATTTGGACATAACTAGTTGAAGGAACAACTAGCATAGATGGTCTGTTGAGACATCTGAATCATTAAATCCTTGCGCGTTTAATACGCCCGGCAGGTTTCCACATCTAATCATTAAACCTTGCGCGTTTAGGACGCCCAGCAGGTTTCAGTCGTAGGAGACGACATCATTACTCTTGAACAACATCATTATTACCTGTTAACAACTCATTAGGCTCAGGAGAGTCTCATAGCCCCTTTTAAATGCTTTTACCTAGGGGTGAGAATACATTGCTGTTTTGTTTTACATGTGAACGCAAGTATCAAATATCGCTATATTCTGTATGAGTTATTCATCTAATCATCATAAGTCCTCAATAGCATAGTTTGGTAATACTTTATAGCGTGAATGTTAGTGTATGGTACCATATGGGACTGACAATCCCCGTCCGGGTCAGCAAGCACTGACTGGTCAAAACGGACGCATTATCATTTGTTCATACGTGTGTTGATTAGGCACACGCAAAGAGGCACCCTCGCTCAGGCACTTAATTGTGATCATGACACCTCAGTTAAGCTCAGACTATGTGCTCATGACAGTTATATACATCATTTATCATATACTTATTTGTTTAATTACAAATATTCATACTTAAATCTTGCGGTTCATACATTACACTTTATCATTAAACCTGTGAGCTCACCAGCTTTTAGCTGACCATTATAGCGTGTATTCTCAGGTTCTCAGCAGCAGTAGGTCTGCCATTCAGGATTCCCATTAGCTCGAGTCGCATTCAGCCATCAAGAGATTGTCATGCATTACTATATTTTGTATAATTTAGTTATGCCACAGAATCTCTATCATTTTGGCTCAGGAGCTTTTGTAAACTATATTATAATAGTGTAAAACTTTTGTAATATCAAAGTATTTTATAAAACGACGCATATAGAGTCGTTCATTGTATACCTTTTGTGCTTGATTATTGATTAGTCGCGCCCCGACCCGAATCGCTTCCGCATTATAATTTGGGGGTGCGACAGATTGGTATCAAAGCCTAAGGTTATAGTGAACTAGGTTGCATTTAGTGGGCCTAGACTATGACCGTTAGGCAGTATTCCTCATTAGGTATTTAGTGATTTCATCATATGAATTTAATTTAACATAGCCTAGCTAACTATGTACAATTAAATGAATATGATGTGAAATCTGAAAGGGGTTATGTTGAACAGGAATGCATTAGTTGACTCTGACCATGAGAGAAACCGGGACTTATACTTGGTTTGTGCTAGACACACTCTAGGCTATTATGTAATATAGGAGTATATACATATATAGACCTCATTTACGTTCTACTCTATAGGCTATTATATATTGAAGATATATGGATAGGCCTCACCTACGTTTTATTCGTTAAGCTATTATATATCTCGAATATATATAGATATCTCACGATAATATACACATTAACGCTCAAACCACCTAAGACGGCGAGTATAACTACTATCGTCTAATCATTTATACGCACATCACATCTTACAACAGGCTTCGCTATATCGTTAAACGCTCTCGAGGAGGATATAAATTCGTATTCCTTCCATCATTTTATTCTTCGGAATCGCAAGTGAAACCTACTGTCAGAAGGACATCTAGGTTTCCATAAGCAAAGTCATATGTTGTTCTCTCGAAAACTCGCGTCTTGTATTCAACTCTGTTGTCTGTCAAATATGATTATCACTTGTGATGTTGTATATTACCCCATAAATATATATGTACATATGTGATATATCATGATTTGGTACAAACAACTCATCCATTCTCTTTACCTTTGTCAGAATCATGCCACCAAAAAGGAAGAGTTACAGTGATGCTGAATTCAATGCAGCTGTCTCCCGAGCTGTAGCTGAAGCCTTGGCTGCTCGAGACTCTCGAAGGAGTGATGAAACAGTCAATACCACTCCTACTCCTGTCATCAAGCCTTGTTCCTACAAGGACTTTCTCAGCTGCAAGTCACTCTACTTTAAAGGCACAGAAGGTGCTATTGGCTTAATCCATTGGATGGAACGCATGGAATCTGTTTTCAGTCTCTGTAACTGTGCTGAAGACAGTAAAGTCAAGTTTGCTGCCTATATATTTCAAGAAGGTGCACTCACGTGGTGGAACACCCACGCAAACTCTGTTGGTGTCGAGATCGCAAACCAACTTCCTTGGTCTGAATTGAAGAAAAAGCTGAAGGAGAAGTACTGTCGGGAGGAAGAACTACACCGGCTGGAAGTAGAGTTCTGGCAGATGGCGGAACAGGGGAATGATATTGCTGAATACACCACCAAGTTCCAGCAATTCGCTCTGTTGTGCCCAGGTTTGGTTGATACGGAAGGAAAAAATATCAAGAAATACATCCGCGGCCTCCCGGAAAATATCCAGGGGAATGTCGCCTCAGCTCGACCAACCACCCTTGAAAGTGCTATCGGGATTGCACACGAACTCATGGCAATGATTGTCAGCCGTGAGGCATCCACAACACCTTTTGGTAACAACAAGAGAAAGTGGTCTGGAAACCCCACTCAAAACCAACCATCGTTCAAGAGGTCTGAGTCTGATAAGACCACCAGTATTGGTTCTGGTTCCAACAAGGGTTACACTGGAAATAAGCCCTATTGTTCAAAATGCCGCCTACATCATGATGGTCCTTGCGGTACCCCATGTGGAAAGTGTCAGAGGTATGGGCATTTGGCCAAAGACGGCAGGTTTACCAATGCCAACACCAACACTACCACCAGCAAACCAAGATCCTGCTATGAGTGTGGAGATACCGGGCACTTTAGGAATGAATGCCCAAAGTTGAAGAACAAGGGTAACAACACTGCGAAGGGAAGAGCTTTCGTTCTGAACTCAGGAGAGGCCCGTCAAGACCCGAATGTGGTCTCGGGTACGTTTCTTCTCAACAATCTTACCGCTTCTGTTCTGTTTGATACTGGTGCAGATAGGAGCTTTATATCTGATGAGTTTAGCCCACTATTAGACATCACACCTATTGCCTTAGATGCTAAGTACATTGTCGAATTAGCTAATGGCAAGTTAATCGAGACTGATAGTGTAATACCAAATTGCACCCTAAACCTCTCCAATGAACTTTTTCCCATAAACCTTAAACTTGTCGAGATAGGAAGCTTCGACATCATAGTTGGCATGGATTGGTTATCTAAGCACCGAGCCGAAATTGTCTGTTATGACAAAATAGTTCGAATTCCTCTCGTCACCGGTAGTACTTTAATCATACAAGGGGAGACCGGTAGGACGAGACTGAATATCATATCCTGCATGAAAACTCACAAATACCTTAGGAAACGGTATCAGGCGATCCTCGCGCATGTCATAGAGAAAAAGTCGGAAGAGAAACGAGTTGAGGATGTACCCATTGTTCGAAACTTTCCAGAAGTCTTTCCAGAGGAACTACTTGGCCTTCCACCACCTAGGCAGGTTGAGTTCTCAATAGACCTCGTGCCTGGGACAGCACCCGTGGCACGAGCACCATATCGTTTAGCCCCTTCAGAGCTTCAGGAGTTGTCTATTCAGTTACAGGAACTCCTGGATAAGGGTTTTATAAGACCGAGTTCTTCACCTTGGGGAGCTCCGTTCCTGTTTGTGAAAAAGAAAGACGGTTCGCTCAGGATGTGTATCGACTATAGAGAGTTGAACAAATTGACCATCAAGAACCGTTACCCACTTCCCCGTATCGACGACTTGTTTGACCAACTTCAGGTGTCGAGTTTTTACTCAAAGATTGAACTACGGTCAGGCTATCACCAACTCCGAGTTCGCGATGAAGATATTCCGAAAACCGCCTTCCAAACTCGCTATGGTCATTACGAGTTTCAGGTAATGGCATTTGGATTGACAAACGCACCGGCAGTATTCATGGATCTTATGAACCGCGTGTGTAAACCATATCTTGAAAAGTTTGTCATTGTTTTTATCGATGACATCCTCATTTACTCGCGCAATGAGCAGGAACATGCGCAACACTTGAAAACCATTCTTGAGTTACTCAAACAGGAGGAGTTATATGCAAAATTCTCAAAGTGTGAGTTTTGGATGCAAACAGTTCAATTCCTTGGTCATGTGATTGACAGTCAGGGAATTCATGTGGATCCCTCAAAGATTGAGGCAACCAAGTGCTGGCAAGCACCGTCGACGCCGACCGAAGTACGCCAATTTTTAGGGCTGGCTGGTTATTATCGGCGCTTCATTGAGAATTTCTCCAAAATAGCTCAACCTCTCACAACACTGACTCAGAAGGAAAAGAAGTTCAATTGGACTGATAAGCAAGAGTCAACATTTAAGCTATTAAAGCAAAAGCTTTGCAGTGCACCCATTTTATCATTACCCGAAGGCAACGAAGACTTCGTGGTATACTGTGACGCCTCACACCAAGGTCTTGGTTGCATGTTGATGCAACATGACAAGGTGATTGCCTACGCCTCTCGACAACTCAAAGTTCACGAGAAGAACTACACAACTCATGATCTCGAATTAGGAACCGTAGTGTTCGCACTCAAAATCTGGAGACACTATCTGTATGGCACAAAATGTACCATCTTCACCGATCATAAGAGCCTCCAGCACATATTCGATCAGAAGGATCTCAATATGAGGCAACGTTGCTGGGTCGAGTTACTCACCGATTATGACTGCGAGATTAAGTACCATCCGGGCAAAGCAAATGTAGTTGCCGATGCCCTAAGTCGAAAAGAGCACACCAAACCACTTCGAGTCCGAGCTCTTAGTAAGATCATCCATAATGATCTAATCATTCAAATCCTTGCTGCTTAACTCGAAGCATTGAAACCTGAAAACGTCAAAGATGAAGCCTTGCGAAACATGGAGAATCAATTTGAAATCAAACCCAATGGGGTCAAGTACTTCGCAAATCGAATCTGGTTACCTAAATTTGGAAATCTTCGAGACTTGGTGATGGATGAAGCTCACAAGTCCAAACACTCTATACATCCTGGATCGGACAAGATGTATCATGGCATCAAGGGACTGTACTGGTGGCCAAACATGAAAGCAGAGATTGCCACGTACGTCAGTAATTGCCTCACATGCTCTAAGGTCAAAGCAGAGTATCAGAAACCCACCGGCTTACTTCAACAGCCGGACATTCCTCAGTGGAAATGGGAGCAAATCGCTATGGATTTCATCACTAAACTCCCAAGAACATCAAGCGGTTGCGATACCATTTGGGTGATCGTGGATCGGCTCACCAAATCAGCTCATTTCATCGCCATTAAGGAAACTGACAAAATGGAACATCTCACGCGAGTATATATGAAGGAGATCGTATCAAGACACGGCGTTCCTACCTCGATCATCTCTGATAGAGATAGTCGTTTCACTTCTCAGTTTTGGAGATCATTGCATAAATCATTAGGTACTCGTCTAGATATGAGTACTGCATATCATCCTCAAACCGATGGCCAAAGTGAAAGAACTATTCAAACACTGGAAGATATGTTACGTGCCTGCGTAATTGACTTCGGTGCAAATTGGAAACATCACTTGCCATTGTGTGAATTCTCGTACAACAACAGCTACCACACCAGTATTGGAACTGCTCCTTTCGAGGCACTGTACGGTCGTAAGTGTCGGTCGCCTATCTGTTGGACCGAAGTTGGAGACAGCCAACTGACTGGTCCCGAAATCATTCATGAAACCACCGAGAAAATCGTTGGTATCCAGCAACGGCTGAAGGCCGCACGTGATCGTCAGAAGAGTTATGCTGACATGAGACGCAAACATCTCGAGTTCCAGGTTGGGGATCGAGTATTGCTCAAAGTATCACCTTGGAAAGGTATCATCCGATTCGGCAAGCGTGGGAAACTAAATCCCAGATACATCGGACCTTTTGAAATCCTTGAGAGGATTGGTCCAGTCGCATATCGATTGCAGCTACCTCCAGAGCTCAGTAGCGTGCATCCCACATTTCACATTTCTAACCTAAAGAAATGCCTGTCCGACGAGACACTCATTATTCCGCTCGAGGAAATTCAAATTGACAACAAACTTCATTTTGTCGAGACACCAGTGGAGATCATGGACCGTGAGGTCAAACAGCTTAAGCAAAGTCGTATCCCTATTGTCAAAATTCGGTGGGATTCGTGGCGTGGTCCGGAATTCACCTGGGAACGGGAAGACCAGATGCGACTCAAGTATCCCCATCTATTTTCAGACTCCGCTCACGCACCAACTCAGAGCTAAATTTCGGGACGAAATTCTCTTAACAAGGGGAGAATGTGACACCCGTCACATTAGGACTAGTTTTTAGTTCCTAATCATTTAGAAATACATGTAATTAGTGCTATGTATTAGGCTAATTGTATGTATCAATGTATATATTGTTGAATATATATCAGTACGCGATTATATTTAATCGTGCATTTTCAAATCGGCCAAATTCCGATTCATTTATACGGCGTTGGTGAAAAACAAATATTAAGTAATATGGAACTATTATTTAATAACTCATTAATATAAAAGTATTTCGTATCGTACAAATCAAATGGTCATGACATAACTCATAAGCAATGTATTATTATTGGAAATAATAATTACTAATCACTTTGATTAAAATAAAACACATTTCGTTTTATTTAATTTTACTCAAACGCAACAAAACCACTCAAACTGTATCCGTCTCTCAAACATAAAACAAAGATATATTTTTACATCTCATTAAAAGTATTTTTATAAAATACATCGAATAAAAGTAAATACGATTTCATTTTTAGAAATTTATTATTTAAAAACATTATACTACTTTTACGATCGGGTAAACAAACACGGGTATTTTGTACTACAAGTGGGAGCCAACCAACTCCAATAATTGTAGCTGGCCAACTACACCAAACGCAGCCTCACTCTTTCTCATTTCTTCATCATCTCTATCTCTCGGCTCTCTCTCTCTCGGTCTCTTTCAAAAACTAAAAACAACAACCAATAACAACAACAAGATCAAGATCAACATTATCATCATCGCTGGAATCATCATCATCATCAACATCATCTTCATCTTCTTACTCCATCATCATCATTTTCGGTTACAATTTTATACGTAAGAAATCGCACACTTTTTCTTTGATATTACATGTTTAAAATACATATATTAGCATGCTTGATTGTTCCACAAACTGATTATGTCCGAAAAACCGAATCAAAACTTGGTTATACTAAAAATCGCACGAACAGACTGGAAAATAGACCTCACCCGAACGGGTATGAAACTCCACCCGAACGGGTATGAAAGCCCACCCGAACGGGTACGACTATCCACCCGAACGGGTATACAAATCCAACCCGAACGGGTATGATTCTTCACCCGAACGGGTGTGTGCAATATACCCGGAGGGGTATGAAGCCTCACCCGGACGGGTGACATGCTTCTAACCCACCATATTTTGTTGTTTTGTAGTCCTCTGAGTCACGGTCGTTTGGGCAGCTTGATCGCCTAAATCCGAGTTCGTATGAAGGAGTTATGGCCAAAACGGTGCAACATAGTCAAATCAGCAAAATGCACCATCTTTTCATATTTTCTTCCTCAATCTTTAACCTTAACATATGAGATCAATTTCAAGCTAAATAAGAATCTAAAGTTCATGAAATCAACTAGAAATAAGTACAAAAATTGTATTTTTAAATATGATTTCAATTCCGTCACCAACGGGCCGTACACTTTTACAAACTACAAACTTAATTGGATTTCAAAGATATACAGTAACCAATCGATTTGGACATAACTAGTTGAAGGAACAACTAGCATAGATGGTCTGTTGAGACATCTGAATCATTAAATCCTTGCGCGTTTAATACGCCCGACAGGTTTCCACATCTAATCATTAAACCTTGCGCGTTTAAGACGCCCATCAGGTTTCAGTCGTAGGAGACGACATCATTACTCTTGAACAACATCATTATTACCTGTTAACAACTCATTAGGCTCAGGAGAGTCTCATAGCCCCTTTTAAATGCTTTTACCTAGGGGTGAGAATACATTGCTGTTTTGTTTTACATGTGAACGCAAGTATCAAATATCGCTATATTCTGTATGAGTTATTCATCTAATCATCATAAGTCCTCAATAGCATAGTTTGGTAATACTTTATAGCGTGAATGTTAGTGTATGGTACCATATGGGACTGACAATCCCCGTCCGGGTCAGCAAGCACTGACTGGTCAAAACGGACGCATTATCATTTGTTCATACGTGTGTTGATTAGGCACACGCAAAGAGGCACCCTCGCTCAGGCACTTAATTGTGATCATGACACCTCAGTTAAGCTCAGACTATGTGCTCATGACAGTTATATACATCATTTATCATATACTTATTTGTTTAATTACAAATATTCATACTTAAATCTTGCGGTTCATACATTACACTTTATCATTAAATCTGTGAGCTCACCAGCTTTTAGCTGACCATTTTAGCGTGTATTCTCAGGTTCTCAGCAGCAGTAGGTCTGCCATTCAGGATTCCCATTAGCTCAAGTCACATTCAGACATCAAGAGATTGTCATGCATTACTATATTTTGTATAATTTAGTTATGCCACAGAATCTCTATCATTTTGGCTCAGGAGCTTTTGTAAACTATATTATAATAGTGTAAAACTTTTGTAATATCAAAGTATTTTATAAAACGACGCATATAGAGTCGTTCATTGTATACCTTTTGTGCTTGATTATTGATTAGTCGCGCCCAGACCCGAATCGCTTCCGCATTATAATTTGGGGGTGCGACAAAAACTATCAATATGAGGCAATACTTGCCTGAGTATGAATCGAGTAAGTGTATGACCACGTCATATGATAACAAGTAATAACTGGTATGCCACCTGGCATAGTGTGTTGCCTCCAGCAACATGAATATGTAGTCCCGCAGAACTATGATTGAGTATTTAGCAAAATACTGAGTTAACGACCTCGAGTATAAGCTCGCCGGTCCGTTAATGAGTGTGAGTATCAACTCGTGTGTTTATGATTTGTATCACCAACTGTGATATGGATTTGTATTGCATCACAACAATATCGAGTTGTATCGCTTTACCACGATATCGTTTTGAATCACTTTACCGTGATCTCGTTTTGTGCCCACTTTACCGTGACATCGTTTTGTGCCCACTTTACCGTGGCATCGTACAGCGTTGCTCGCAAGCAATGTTTGTAATTGAGCCAGCAGTACTACGACATGCCCGACTTGAGTAATTGAGAGCCGGCATTACTATGACATGCCCGTCTAGTTTGAATGAGAGCCGGCAGTACTACGACATGCCCGACTAGAGTAATCGTGTTTGTATAAGTGTATGTATATCAATATACATAAGTAAATTGTAGGTAGCACCAAGTGCTCGAGATAGAGTACGAGTATGTATATATATATATATATATATATATATATATATATATATATATATATATAAGTCAAATAAACAAACGCATGTAGCAGAGTATCATGCAGCGCATGAAAGTAATTTATTGTATCTAAATATGTATATACAATACTTAGATATTATGAGTGGCACAAGAGGCCTAGGTATGAACAATCATCACCTAGTTGTTTGGTATTAGTATAAAGAACTATACTAACGTGGTTTACTATCGTATACTCCTAGCCTCAGCCTAGCAAATATATTAAGCTCCGTGGTTAATGTTTACTTAAGTACAATTCCATTCTAATAATCATGGAGTGTATAGGCAGTCTTACTTCCTAAAAGGAAGACTAATCCCACAACAACTCTAGATGTTCTCCAGTGTAGGTAGAACTAACCGGTTCTAATGTATTAAATGATATTGTCACGCGACAATATGGCCAAAGTCTAATGATAACTTAGTCATGTTATGTTATGGTAATTGTTTTTCAACAATGTAGCAGTGTACAATAATAACCTATCTAGGTTAAGTAGTGATATTGTTTTACAACAATATAATGAGTGTAATTACTAACTATTACACAGTCTGTATTACATAAAAGTAATAGAGTTAAGTGTGAATTATAAAAGTTTATCAATATAATTCGAAAACAGTAATTGAGCATGCGTCTCACCCCGAAAACACTAAAACAGTTGAAAGAGTGGGGCTATGAACTCACCTGTGAGTTGTCAGCGATCCTACGATACGTGTGTTGTCCGATTGATAACCTCCTAGTGTCCTAAACACGTGAGGTTATATAAATAAGAGACAAATCAGTTTGTCTAAGCGAGTTGTGTAAATATTCATTTGTCGTTCAGGTTTGGAAACCGTGTACGGGGGTTCGGGGGTAGCGCCCCTGGTAGCGGGGTCCAAGGGGTGGCAACTCCTGGCGGGGTCCAAGGGGCAGAGCCCCTGGCTGGGGTCGAGCTGCCAGGTCAGCTTGGAAAATTTTTATTTCTACTATGTTGCTGTAGTGAAAACGCATTCTAAAATTTCATACTTCTGTTTGTAGCGACACTTTGCTAGTGTCGCTGTAGGCGACACTTAGTTTTATTTGGCGACACTGGGATAGTGTCGCTGGCTCCAAAAAGTTAAGTAATTTGGCAACACTCGGTTAGTGTCGCCTAAAATTGATTTTATTTAGTTGGCGACACTCTCAGGAGTGTCGCTGGCAGCGACACTTAGATTTGTAGCGACACTTGACGAGTGTCGCTAACACTATTTTTGGCCCTCTAGCGACACTCTCTGTCTGTTACAGGATTTCAAGCTTCAAACGAGTTTTGGTTCGATTTTTGGGCATTTTGATGTTATAAGAAGCTTCTAACATGTATAAACATAAAATCTAAGTAATTTTTAATGAGAGAAACGGATTCTAGAGAGAGAGAGGCATGAAACCTTACTTTTTTGAAAATAAGAATGGATGGAGGTGATGATGAAGAAGATGATGATGGAGTTTGTTGCTCTCGTTGATGATGATGATGATAATGATGATTTCCAAAAATAAAGATGATGATGGTGTGGTGACAGGCGGTGGTGGTCGGCGGTTGGTGGTGATGCCGAGAGATAGAGACAATGATGATGATGATCGATTGGTGTTGTTGTTGTTGTTGTTTTGATGTTATTATTGTTGTTGTTAAAGATCATGAGAGAAAAGAGATGAGATGAAAAAGAAGAAAAAGAAGATGAAATGGGGTTGGAGGTGGTTGGATTGGCTTATGTATCCAAAAGAAAGAAAGTGGGTGACTTTTGTCTCCAATTTGCAGTGTAAAATAGCCGTGTTTTTGTACCTGATCGCAATATAAATTAATATTTATGATTTATAAAATTTGTATATATGGTTTGAAATGTTTTCGAGTCAAAACATTTTATAAAAATAAAATGTTTGTGTTAAAGTTTTATAAGTCGTTTTTGCGTTGTCTCAACTAAATAAAACACGTTTTAAACTGAAACGAGTTACATTTTTCGAACAATTAATATTTTTGCCCAAATATATAATGTTTATTCTAACTAATAAAATATTAGTTATGGGATTTTTCCACCAAAATTCGGACGCGATATTCTGCGTTCTCTCAGATTCGTTTATGTTGTATATATATATAATCATATATATAAAATTTTTGAATACTTGAAGTATTAGTGCGTACTAAATACGAACTTTTGAAGTTTAAATTGGGCGCGAAATTGATCTTTTTGACCGGGTGTTACAGAAGAGTCCATAGATAAGTTACACCTTATTTTTTACCGTACATTCACATATATTTAACTTGATAAAATGAAAGTGGGACCAAGTTATGACCTTTGTTAAGTTCATAGGAGTAAAATACTAAGTTTATAGAAGTCGTGGGTTTATAGAAAACTGTCATCATGTGTCATAACGTGTCATTCTTGTAGACGTGACAAAGTGCATAGCATTAGAGCCTTCCTAACGGTGCTCTTCGCTTCTCGTCGGTTCCAACCGACGGAGCTGACGCCATTGGCACGGCCTGTTGGTTTGGGTCCGTCAGTTCAACCCGTCGGATATCCGACGCTCTATCCTTTTTTCCGTGTGTATAAGGTAAAGGTAAATTGGTAATTGTGAGACCCAAAAGTTATAGTGACGGTGTCACTGATGACAGGGTCCGTCAATTTCAATCGATTTTACAAAAGTTGACGTGACAACAATGTGCGCTGATGTGTGGCAAGTCGGTTGTCATAGGGATGCTTCAAGTAGTTTAATATTTTTTTTAAAACTCGACAACCTTACATAATACAGTACCTACAGTATCATTGAACGAAAAATCTATAAATGTTTTCAACAATGCGACTATAAATCACTAAACCAAAATGCAAACCTCAGAAACCAAACACCAATGCGACTTCAAAATCGGCCAAAGAGTCCATTGGACCGGAGACTGTCGCCGGATCGGCACCGTGAAATACGTCGGACAAGTAGAAGGCTATTCCGGCGACTGGATCGGTGTCGATTGGGACAATTGTGACGGAAAACATGATGGATCACTCAACGGTGTTCGCTATTTCAATGCTCAGTTCCCTAAATCAGGTTCATTCGCTCGCCCACACAATTTGACCACCGGCGTTACGCTTTTACAAGCCCTAGATTTGCGATACCGTACTAGTTCCACTAAAGAAGAATTAGGTATATATGTTATTCATCTACTATTTATTCATACGTTTTTGATATACTAATATTTCCATCACATTAGTATGCGAGTTACCTTTTAGAGAACCAGATAAAATTAGTGAGGTGTCATCGGTTTTTATAGTGTCCAATTGTCCATGTCACCATTTTAGTTTTAGCTGCTGTAGAAGTAATGTAGAAGTATGCAAGATTGCAAGAACCTTCTATAGCAGCTGAAACCGCTGAGGTGGCACCGGTTTCTTTTAATGTCCACATCACCAACTTTAACTGCGATATAAGTATGCAAGTGACCTTCTATATCAGCTAAAAGTGGTGAGGTGGCACCGGTTTTTCATGATTTCTGCGTAACCATTTTAGTTTTAACTGCTCTATGAGTATGCGAGTGATCTTATATAAGAACAGTTAAATACTGGCGAGCTGGCATGGTTTTTATGATGTCCACATCACCATTTTAAATTTAACTGCTATAGAAAATCATTACATTGGTAGCGATATAAAAGCGTAAAAAAAAAATACAGTAGTTTATTAGATATAATGAAAACAATTTGGGGAAAAGTTGTTATGTATCATTGCGATAAATGGGATAGGGAAGTGTGGTGATGTTTCTATGCTAGTTGATATGATGGCTGTTTCTGTTGTTGATGTTTACAGATGAAATGTATGTTCTTTCTGCTAGCCACAAACGAGTAAATGTTCAGTTGGTGGGTAAAGATAAGATTGAAGATATATTGGGTCGATTTGAGGAGTTGCCTGGTGCAGCGTTGTCGTATTTAGGGGTTAGCTCTGCTGGGGACCCTGTTGAAATTAGGAAAACTTTACCAAGTAAGTTTCAGTTCTTTTGTACAAAGTTGGTGAAAGAAAGATTGGCTATTGAGATAGGTGTAATATTATGTGCCTGTACTCTGTATGAGTATTGGATTTCGGTTATGCCTATCGCAGTTATCAGTTTGGAAATGCACACCCACGCCCCACCTGAAATTTTTAGCATTTCCCCAACGTTGGTTTTAAACCTGGTTAACTTGCATACAATGATAGTTTTTGACAACATTTGGATGTGGAAGTTGGAATTTGTTAAATTTGCTTTAATAGTACCGTTTGAAACATGTGATAACATGTTTATAACAATTTATATGATATTAAGGATGCAAAAATTCATATCTTCTAGAATTGTTTTATGGGACTTCAGGATGTTTTTGGATATGCTAGCATAAACTGCTATAGAATTGTAAACTTAAAGCTTGCTTAGGCTGTTAGGAATGAGATAGAGGTGTTGAAGGATATATGAGTTATGAAGTTCAGTAGGTATTCTTATTCTAGGCTTATGGTGGTCCTCTCTATAATACACTTAACTTGCTCTTATGCCTGTTTATCTTCTTGCTATACTTTTGTAGTTTCTTCTTTGGTGATCTACTTGATATCTATGCGTGTGCTTGATAATGCTATAGAAGGTTGAAATGTCTTTCTTTGACATTGCTTGTTTATAACATTGCCTACTTTACTTATTTGATGAGCTCAAGACTTGTTTTGACAGTATCCTAATTGTGAGTGGTGATATTCACTGTGTTGAAAAACTCAATGATAACCATCAACATGTATTTGCACCTAGTCGTATGCCATTACAAATATGTATGTTTTTGCAGATCTAAAGGAGCTCGATTTAACTGGAAATCTGCTCTCTGACTGGCAAGTATGTTTCCTCTACTTACAGATATACATTCACATATCTCTTAGGATGAATGATACTTGTGGCACAGTGAAATTCTAATTGTTACTGGCAATCCAAGAATCACTTGACTGTATATCAAGGAAGCTAGGATTAATACTGATATTGTGATCTATATTATAGTATTCTTTTATACGTGGATGGTGCTTGCCATTTATGAATTTGTATTTTGACTATCTCCTTGAAGCCAAGTTAAGTTGACTACGTATGGCAGGATGTTGCTGCCATCTGTAGCGGGTTGCCAGCCCTTACAGCACTTAACTTGACGAACAATATGATGTCACACGCTATAGTGGGAGTCTCTCACTTAAAGAATCTTCGGCTTTTAGTTTTAAATAATGCTTCGATAAATTGGTCTCAGGCAAGCAATGTTTTTCTTATTTTTATTTGGCTTTGCTGTAGCTTTTAAGTACAGTGTATTTTAGTGTAATTTACTTGAGTTTGCAGGTTGAAGTGCTTAAAGAATCACTGCAAGTCATTGAAGAACTGCATCTAATGGGAAATAAGTTGAGGGAGATAACGGTCTGTAACATCTTCATCTTAATTATTTTCTTACCTCAAAATTGTTCTTGTAGATATTGTGTTAAATATGGATGGGTCTGGTAACAGGTCAAAAACACAGTTGCTTTCAAAGGGACCTGCAAACACTTTTTACCTTTTTGTTTATTGTAAATAATTGAGCTGTTAGTGATTTCAACAAAATGATGTAGGAAGTTGTATGTATCAGAAATATACTTTGGACGATTATCATCGTGTTTCCTGTACAGCTATATTTTTTTTATTTGACTTGTATGATATAGAATACTGCCCAAATCGGACCATTCTCAAGTAAATGGGTCGAAGTTGATACCTCTAAACTGTAGCATATGACGCTAATATCATTTTATCATTTTCATCTTCATTCGCCCAGCCTACGTCATCCAATTTAGTACAAGGATTTGACTCTCTGCGGGTTCTTAACTTGGAAGATAACCATATAGCTGATTGGGGTGAAATCTTAAAGCTTTCACAACTGAAATGGTATGAGGAAGCGAAATCTTTTTGCTTCTATTGAGATTTTTTTAAGGCTCGGATGCTGATGTTAGTCCTTCAAACTTTGGTTTCTTCATTCAGTTTGGAGCAGCTTCATCTAAATAAGAACAACATTGAGCGCATTTGGTATCCCACTGCAGATGAACTGCCATATAAGCCTTTCCAAAGTTTGCGCTGCCTACTTATTGGTAATTATATATCTGTATATCTAACTTGCATATTCCGGTTATATGATTTTATTTATTTATTTATATAATTATCTTGGTTGATTCAATAATATTGACTTGTTTATAATTTGCAATGTCTAGGAAGTAATAAAATCGAGGATGTAGCTTCCATTGATGCACTAAACTCTTTTCCTGCCTTAGTGGTATGGGTATCTTGTCTGTTATGCTTTTATTGCAATTAATACTATTCTTCAGTCCGAAACCTGAAAACTTAGTATATATTTGTCACTAGAGTGTAGTATATCTTACCTTTAAGAATAACACTGACGTCATGTGTACAACGTGCTTTGTAAGAATTATTTTGTCTACTAAATAACCGTCTTCATCTTTTTAAATAATCTGCCATTTGAGAAAGTGAATGATAAATCTATATAATCATCATGAAAGCATAAGTGATTGATACAACTATTGCTATTGTCATAAATCATAATATTGAAAATTGTTGAATATGATACATAATTAATGGACATATTGCAAAGACATAAGTTAGGTCAGATAAAATTAAAGATAACTTTTTAAAAGAAAATGGAAGTGGAACAAGTTCAAATATGATCATCGATGATAATAGCAATATTAGAAAAAGAATTTTGCTAGACTACAAATTACATGTATTATTACTGCAAAATTAGGCACTAGTTGTAAAGTAACAGCAAATTAAAGATAAAAAGTAAAGTATAATATATTGATGTTATGGTTTCTATATGCAGGATATAAGGTGTTCTGAGAATCCAGCAACTGATCCAAAGAGAGGTGGAATTGCAAGATTTGCTTTGATTGCTCGCTTAGCCAAAGTTAAAATTTTAAATGGGAGTGAGGTAATGTTTATGTCAAAATAAAATATTGGGGCACATATATTGTTATGTAAAAGTAATATATGCGTAATAAGCTATCGTATTGTCATTTCTCAGATTATTCCTCGAGAGCGCAAAGACTCTGAGATTAGGTACACTTATTTTTATTTAATTATTATATTAATACTGTACAGCTGCATGCTACAGAATAAAACTACCATCTCGTATAATCATATTGTACATTGGCTAGATCAAAGCTAATATATATTATGCAGGTACGTACGCTTGGTAATGTCAAAGCCGCATCAAAGTTTGGAAGACATCAAGACACTACACCCAAGGTAATTTTAAATTAGATAGTCCAGCAGGCTAACACCTTGTATGTATGAAGATTATTTATGTAAAGTGTGGCTTATATTTACAAAATATTACTCAAAATGCTATTAATTGTTTGCCTATCACATCCTAAAGTGACGACTCTTTTAGAAATCGATTTTATATTATGTTTATTCTTTGTTGTATTTGTCAAGGATCATTCTACTCACTTCATCTTAAACTCAACATCAGATTTACTGAGCTCAAAGCATTTCACGGAATTGAGGATGAAAGGCCTTCAAATGGTCCATCAGGCCCTCAGAAGATGGCTACTGGACTAATCAGTACGAATCTATTTTTTGACTAACTTCTGCTTTTTTGTTCTTTTATAGTGCAATGTTTTCATATAATTATCATGTCAAAACCACCCATTTGTATTGATTTGGGTTTAATATAACAAACAGCGTTATAAATCTTTGACATCCTTCTGCTTTGTGCAAATGAAAGCCCTAAGGTATCAATTTGTCTTTCTCTCATCGTTGTTCTTTGCAGCTGTTACTCTGAAGTGTGTTGGACCATCAATCGGTGAAAAACCTCCAATAACAAAAAAGCTGCCAGCAACCACCACTGTAATTTTTCTGTTTAATTATCTCCTCCTTTCATTCTTAGTCTTACCCGTAATGTGATTATCACAATTCTTTTCTTTATAGGTTGGCAAGCTGAAGACTCTTTGCCTGAGCTTCTTCAAATTAAAGTTTTTCAAGCCAGTATTATATCTTCATGAAGAGGTTTTCCTTTGACCAAATGTTTTGACTTTACAAGTATTCATGCCGCCCTCTTATCTTTTCCGGAGATCTATTTCTTTCCTCTGGTTTTATTGTTTTTGTGGTTTGCAGGGTTCACCGCTACCAACTTTGCTTGATGATGACATGTCATCTTTGAATGATGCGGGTGTTTGCAACCAATCAACTATTCTGATTGACGAAGAGAACTAAGAATCCACATCCCATGAACAATGCAAGGTTCCGGCTTATCAGGAACCTAAAAAAGAAACACCTTACATACTTGCAGGCTTTTATATATACTGGATGGAATCATATCTTGTGGACAGAAAAATATGTATTGATACACAATCAACACGTCCGGCGACGTAGTTAAACTGTTCATTATAAGAAGTGTCGACTAATGGACATCACGTGATATGGTAATGCAGTAATTTATTTTATATGGACAGAGGGTTCAACGACGCATATGGAAAGTTCATTCAAATTTTGTACCAGCAGTTAAAGTGCAATCTCGGACTTTGCTTGTTCTTTGTATCAGCAGAGGGTGATTGACTCGGTGAAAGTTTAATGTCTATGGATCGCTTTTATATAAGTTCGTTTGTGTTTAAACATGAACAAAATAATCCATTTGCTTGATATATTAGTGAACATAAATATAGTTCTCGTTCAATTTTTATTTTTATTTTTTTTCAGAGACAAGTACTAAAACACGAATACATACATTTATCCACACATATTTACATTTGTCTCCCAACCCTGAGAGTTGAACCCACAAAATTCATCTAGACTGCTAAGCCAATGGCCATTTGGTTTCTTCATCATATACATTTGATTACGTTTGTTTTTGTATGTTTGCGGAAGTTCTGTATATAGAAGGTGGTGACTGTGCCAGCAGAGTTGCCACTTGCCAGGGACTAACTTTAACTGCATATTATATTGAAGCTTCCAAGTAGGTCTCCTGCTTCGACTGAAATCCTGAACCAGAATACCGGTGAAGTGAAACATAAGATCCTGACCTCCATTGAGTATGTTAGCTTGTGAGCCGCCAAACGTAATGTCCCTATTGTCGTAAAAGTTGCCTGCTAGTTCTGATGTTACTAGACTTGCCAGGTTGCCATGAGTATAATAACTACACAACTTTTATGGCTTGAAAGCTCCATTTTTGTGATTTTTAATTTAATTTTTAAGTATATGACATTACGAGGATTAGATGGAAAGAGGTATGATTGGTTAAGTTGTTCCCATGGATGCTATATATGCTAACTAGACATCAAACCCGTGTATACATACGGACCATTGAATGTGAATTTGATTTTTATAATTACGCGAATTATGTATACGATAAAATTCTATTTCGTAAAAGTTTAAAAAGATATGCAATGAAGTTCAAAAGTCCTTAAACGAAAGTAGTATAATAGATTGATTGCGTATACTAATTAATAATTGTTATAAAATACAAAGAATTAAAATTATATTTATTTATTACCTATACTTGTTTAAAGTTAAAATCCTCCTTATACAAGTCTCCTAATGAAATTAGGAATCTAAATTGATAATAATTATATTGATAAATTAATATATAAATATATTTTAATACAAAATATGCATTTATGACATCATCACATCCTAAATTTTAGCTAATTGGATAAAAATTAAATGAATTTAATTGGTTAATTGGGATTTCGATGATGTCATCATCCGTTTCCTATATATAGTTTAAGATACTAAGGTGCGTTTGGTTTGCATGATAAATTTTGATGGAATTGAAATATATTAAATGAGTTAAATTTTTTAATAATGCGGATTCCTTTGAGTGAATGAATTTGGAGGAGAGTCTCATCTCAATTTATTTTTGCAACACTCTTACGAAATAAAACTAAAATTCCAATTCCATCAAATCTCGTAAAATTATGCGAACCAAATGGAGTATAATAGTTATATAGTTGTAGTTTCATTGACATGCAATGTGCAAGAGGAAGCCAGCCTCGTGGGTATTGATAAATAGAATGTTGAACGTAAAGGGTGAACCAATATAATGACTTTATATATTTATATTCACTTGTGGAGTTGTGGGATTAATATTATCCTTTGCAATGGAACAGCTGTCTAGAGGTATTTTTAATACATGGGATTCCACTCTATCTACCTCCCTGGGATTGCAATTACGTGTGCCTAAAAGGGATAAACCAGGCACCAACTTGCTAGATTAATTAGGTAATTTGTGACTACAGTTACTTATTTAAAAAGCTAGTATATGCCTTTTTTTTCCTAGAAAAGTGTAACTTCTTATGTCTACACCTTAATAAGAGTTTTCGATGGTAATCTTTATCTAAAGTCTGAAATATCTGTTTATTAATGAGGCATTAGCTTAATTTAGATGCGTGGATCTTGGATTTATAAGGTAAATCTCCCGGCCCTTACCAAGCACAACGCGTTTTGGGGCCATAAACACAGCAGATCACATGAGAACTCTGGAGTTAAACGTGAATTCCTTATGTGGACGTCAAATAATCACACAAAACAATAACAATAATTTTTTTTAAACAACAATGCATGATAATTATATTAAAAATGCACTCTAGCAAGTAACTAGAGGCATAAACTTCCGCATGAGTGGCATTAATCGGGTTACATATCAGGGCTGTTCATGGATGGTTAACCAGAGACTCGGTTAACTGGAGACCCGTTAACCGGAGTCTCGGTTCACCATATTCTTGAACCTAAACCGAAACCGAAAAATTCGGTTAACCGATTTTTCGGTTCGATTAATCGGTTAACCAAATTAACCGTTTATTAATTAAAACTTATTTAAAAAGTAATTGATAACACATAAATATACATTTATTAATAAGTGTTCACTATATTTAAAATATTTTGATAATAAAATTATCAAACGATAACCATTATACTCTTTATAATTGTGTATTAATGTTATACGTACGTTATTCGTTCGAATATAATTAGAACTAAGTAGTAATAATTACCATATTAGGCCAATATTAAGTTACTATATTACATTAAAATGAGTGGAAAAGTAATATAAAATGATTAATTCAAAATACAAGTGTAAATATTCATATATAAATATAACATATACAATGTATATACATATATTAAAAACTACATATAAAATTTTTGATTTTTTCGGTTAAACGTTTATCATGTCTATTCCAAAATCATGAATCGAAACTGAAACCGAAAAACCGAAAAAACCCGGTTCAGTTAACCGAAACCGAAAAACGAAAAAAAATCGGATCGGTTAACCAAAATTCGGTTCAATTCAACCGGTTTTCGGTTCGATTTTTCGGTTTCAGAATATTTTGAATACCCCTATTACATACCCATCCAAGCCAATTAATTTTAAACTTAGAACTGCGATTAGAAATCCAAAACAATAACGATATAAGAGCATATCCGTTGTTAGCACTAAAATTTCTCTCAATTTATTTCTTAATAATAATAATAATTTATTATATATTTTTATTGTTTACATTAAATTAAAGGAACATACTTTTAGATTTCATAGGATTATTATTTATGCATTTCTCCACTTGATACTATATATGAACTACTCCATCACTTAATTAATTAATTAAGCTAAACTAAACATATATTAGACGACGCGTTTCTCGAATTTCTGTAAAGTGTTTGGCCATATCCCATCCGAGGGAGGTTTGAATGAGTGGAGCCTTCTCTATCTCTATATATATTAAAATTAAAAAAATATTATATATGAATATAAATATTAATTATTAATTATAATTATAATTATAATTATAAATATTAAAAAACAGCTGTTTCATTGCATGCGACCATATTTTATTGCATTTTCTTGTTGAGTCAAATTTTGCCTTCTCACTTTCTCTTCCAACAACCACGAGCCTTCCTCATTTGCTAAATGTCAACAAAACCATCACTATAAATACCATCCATTTCCAATAACCAAAAACATCACAAATTTTCATATATACTCTCTGATATTAAAGCAGAAACAATACAATAATGAAGGGAACAAGTTATTTAAGCTTTAAAGAATGTGTTACTATTCTAGTCATGGCAAGTCTTGTGGCCACAACATTTGCAGGCAACTTCAACAACGATATGGACATCACTTTTGGCGGCGCACGAGCTAAGATACTCAACGGAGGTCAGGATCTCACACTTTCACTTGATCAATATTCTGGGTCGGGATTTCAATCGAAGCATGATTACTTGTTTGGAAGGTTTGATATGCAACTTAAGCTAGTCCCTGGCAACTCTGCTGGCACAGTCACCACCTTTTATGTAAGTATTGCTAGTTACGTACGTGTACTTAATCTCATTAAAAAAAGTTATATGTTTGATTTAATTATAACTAACAATGTCATGCCTTTGTTTATTAATCATCAGTTATCGTCACAAGGTGCTGGACATGATGAGATTGACTTCGAGTTCTTGGGTAATTCATCTGGAAACCCCTATACAATTCACACCAATGTATTCGCACAAGGAAAAGGGGACAAGGAACAACAATTTCACCTTTGGTTCGACCCTACTGCCGCCTTCCACACCTACACTATTCTATGGAACTCTCAGAGAATCATGTAAGTTTATAAATGCCTCATTTTTCTTAAAGTAGGTACTTGTCGCATAAGGGCCGTAAAGTTGTACACTTGTACAGCAACAAACACTAATCAAAATTGTCTTGGTTGATACAGTTTCTTGATAGACAATATTCCTATAAGGGTGTTTAACAACAATGAAGCTTCTGGAGTCCCATTTCCTAAGAGCCAACCAATGAGGGTGTATGCAAGCCTTTGGAACGCAGATGATTGGGCAACCCAAGGTGGACGTGTGAAGACCGACTGGACAAAATCACCATTCACCGCTTCTTATAAAAACTTCAATGCCAATGCAAACATGGTTGTTGGTGGTAATCAAATGCCTACAAGCTCTGGAAATGATAACCAGGCATGGAGTACTCAAGGACTTGATGCTGCAGGGCGAAACAGACTTCGGTGGGTACAGAGCAAGCACTTGATCTATAACTACTGTGACGACAAGAAACGCTTCCCCAATGGTCTTCCAACTGAATGCAAGCAATCTAGATTCCTCTAAAAGTACTAGGAATCACTATATATGTATCTACTTCATGATCATTTCTTGATTAATTTGTTATATTATTTATTCTTTAATTCTTTGTATGTAATATAAAATTCCACATCGTTGTACTTCATAAGTTCCTATTCAATGAGACAACATTTTTTGTGTGGGTGATAAATCAATGTAGATGTATAAAGTTTCGTATAATATCCATAAAATAGTGTGTTGAATTTCAGAGTAAAACTTACAAACTATTCGCAGAGAAAAGGTTGAATACAAAAGAATCTATACCAAAAAGAGAATGCATGTATTGAAAGACGTCTCTGAGTTTTTCAAGCCAGTATAATATCTTCAAGAAGAGGTTTGTCTTTGAACAAATATTTTCACTTTACAAGGGCTCATGCCGCCCTCTTATATTTTCCGGAAATCCATTACTTTTCTCTGTTTTTTTATAGTTTTTGTGGTTTGCAGGGTTCACCACTACCTACTTTGCTTGATGATGACATGTCATCTTTGAATGATGCAGGTGTTTGCAACCAATCAACTATTCTGATTGACGAAGAGAACTAAGAATCTACATCTCATGAACAATGCAAAGTTCTGGCTTATCAGACCTATGCCAACAGTTACGTCGGTTCCCACTTTTCCTTTCGTCACTTTAAAGCAACCGATGGCACGGCTTCATCCTTGGCTTTCGTTGCTTGGATTCTTCGGCTAACCGAAGAAGGAAACGAGTTTGTATGTGGGGCCAACTTAATTTTTTATGTATCGTTAATTATTGTTTAGTGTATATAAATGTAGGTATATTGGTAAATGTGGGGCCCAAAAATTAAAGGAAGAAAGGATTGTTGGTAGTGCTTTGTCAGTCTTTCGTCAGTTTTGGATGTGTTGACATGGCGCTGAGCTGGCACAAGGGAAGAAGGAAGTGACGAAAACACTGTTGGGAGTGGTCTTAGGAACCTAAAAAAGAAACACCTTAAATGCTTCCAGGCTTTTATATATACCGGGTGGAATCATATCTTGTGGACAGAAAAATATGTATTGATACACAATCAACACGCCCGATGATGTAGTTACACTCATTATAAGAAGTGTCGAGTAATGGACATCGAACTAGCAGTCTAGCAAGTGATATGGCTGCGCAGTTTATCTATTTTATATGACCGAAAGGTTCAACAATGCATATGGAAAGTTAAATCGAATTTTGTACCAACAGTTAAAAATGCAGTTTCTTCTTTTGCTTGCTCTTTGTATCAGCAGTGGGTGATTGAAGTCGGTGTAATGTCTATAGATTGCTTTAATATAAGTTCGTTTATGCTCAGACATGAACAGTAAAATCCATTTGCTTGATTAAATTTAATGAACACGAATAGATTTCTCGTTTTTCTTTGTTCTTTCAGAGACAAATAGTTAAACATGACTACCACGAATATGTATAATATATTCATCTATAAATATTTACATTTGTCTCCCATACCTGGGAGTTGAACCCACAAAAATTATCTTGATTCCTTTAGGTCAATGGCTCTTTGATTTCTTCATCCATTTGTTTTGTAAAAAATTAGGTAATTGGTCTGTTTATATACATTTGATTATGTTTGTTTTTGTATGTTTTGCTTAAGTTTTGTATATTGAAAGTAGTGACTGTGCCAGCAGAGTTTACAGGGACTGAAAACCCGAACCAGAATACTGGTCAAGTAAAACTGTATGATCCTGCCCTCTGTTGAGTATGTTAGCTCGTGAGCCGCCAAAAGTGATGTCCATGCATATTGTGGTAAAAGTTGCCTGTAGTACTGGTGTTATTTAATTGAAAGCATATACATAGTTGTTGTAGTTTCATTGACATGCAATGTGCACGAGGAAGCCTCCTGGGTATCGATAAACAATATTTTGAACCTAAAGGGTGAACCGGAACCAAATATAATACAGCTGTCTATCTAGGGGTATTTTTAATACTTTGGAAATGGGATTCCACTCTATCTACCTCCCTGGGATTGCAATTACGTGTGCCTAAAACTAAAAGAGATAAACCAGGCACCAACTTGCTAGTTTTGGTGATTTGGGACTACAAATCTACAAATTACAGTACTTAATTAAAAAACTAATTGCCATCTTTTCTTTCTTGAAAAGTGTTACTTTTTAATACATACATGTATATATACACGTTAATAGTAAGAGTTTTCGATGGTAATCTTTATCTATTATCTAAACTATTTGTTTATTAAGGATATACATTAATTAGCTTAATTTAGACACGAACTGAATGGGTGATGACGTTAGTACAATATTTTTTATATATACATTTGAACAGTATATAATAGTATTAAATTTATTTGTACAATACAACTCTGTAACAATTTAAGAGTATCTTCATTGTTAGCACTAAAAACTTCTCTCAATCTGTTTCTTAATTCCAATAATAATAATGATTTATAATCAATTATTTTTATTTTATTTTATTAATGATGGAGGATCCGAGGGGAATGTCTCATTTGAGGAGAAGTAGGAGAAATCATGTTTTTACTGTATTTTAGAATAATTTTTTTGTACTTTACAACAACTATTGCATTTTAACAACGCTACATATTAATAACAATGCATTTTATACATATAAATTTCACTGCATTTTAACCCTTACAATTTTGTCTTAAAATGCAGTAAAATAGGTCTTCTTCGCCTTCCCCTCATATAAGGTCTTCTCCTCTGAACCTTACCCTTAATTAATTTAGAGGAACGTATTTATTTATTTAATTTAATTATTTACTTTTTTGATTTTATGGGATTATTTATGCATTTAGTTGTTGCCAAATTGATTCCTACACTTGATAGTACTCCCTTCGTCCCAATATTATAGTCCATGTTTCCATTTTTGGACGTCCCAAATTAATTGTTCACTTCCAAAAATAGATAGTGAAGTTTGGTCGTGATTTTCATATTACCCTTAATTGAAGTTATTATTACACTCTCTTCACAAAGCAGTAATTAATAAGTTCAGGGTAAAACTGTCATTCTGCAAAAAGTAAGAAAAAGAAAGCAGTAATGATTATGTTTGTATTAAGCTGCGTGTTTTTTGTCGGGTGACAATAATTTTAGGACGGAGGGAGTATGAAACTATGAACTACTCCATTACTTAATTACTCGAAAGTTAAACATTAGCCAACGCGTTTCTCGACTTTCTGTAAAGTGTTTGGCTATCCCATCCGAGGAAGGTTTTTAGATTAAAAAAAAATAATAAATAACAGCTGTTTCATTGCGTGCCACCATATTGTAATTGCATTTTCTTGTTGAGTCAAATTTTTGCCTTCTTCCTTTTATCTTCAACAAGTCAACAACCAAGAGGCTTCCTCTCTTGCTAAAAGTCAACAAAACCATCACTATAAATATACCATCCATTTCCAATAACTAAAAACATCACACAATATCATATATACTCTCAGACATCAAAGCAAAAACAATACCATAATGAAGGGAACAAGTTATTTAAGCTTTAAAGAATGTGTAACTATTCTAGTCATGGCAAGTCTTGTGGCCACAACACTTGCAGGCAACTTCAACAACGATATGGTCATCACTTTTGGCGGCGCACGAGCTAAGATACTCAACGGAGGTCAGGATCTTACACTTTCACTTGACCAGTATTCTGGTTCGGGATTTCAATCGAAGCACGAGTACTTATTTGGAAGGTTCGACGTGCAACTCAAGCTAGTCCCTGGCAACTCTGCTGGCACAGTCACCACCTTTTATGTAAGTATTGCTAGCTAGTTACTGACTCGCACTTAAATGTCATCACAAAATTTATATGTTTGATTTAATAGGAAACTAACAAATGTCGTGCCTTTGTTAATTCGTCATCAGTTATCGTCACAAGGTGCTGGACATGATGAGATTGACTTCGAGTTCTTGGGTAATTCATCCGGAAACCCCTATACAATTCACACCAACGTATTCGCACAAGGAAAAGGGGACAAGGAACAACAATTTCACCTTTGGTTCGACCCTACTGTCGCCTTCCACACCTACACTATTCTATGGAACTCTCAAAGAATCATGTAAGTTTTTAAATGCCTCATAATAATAAAAATAAAAAATTTCTTGAAGTAGGTACTTGTCACATAAATTAAATAGGGCTATAAAGTTGTACTGCAACAAACACTAATCAATTAAAATTGTTTTGGTTGATACAGTTTCTTGATAGACAATATTCCTATAAGAGTGTTTAACAACAATGAAGCTGCTGGAGTGCCATTTCCTAAGAGCCAACCAATGCGGGTGTACGCAAGCCTTTGGAACGCGGATGATTGGGCAACCCAAGGTGGACGTGTGAAGACCGACTGGACAAAAGCACCATTCACCGCTTCCTATAAAAATTTCAATGCCAATGCGAACATGGTTGTTGGTGCTAATCAAATGCCTACAAGCTCTGGAAATGACAACCAGGCATGGAGTACTCAAGGACTTGATGCTGCAGGGCGAAACCGACTTCGATGGGTGCAGAGCAAGCACTTGATCTATAACTACTGTGACGACAAGAAACGCTTCCCCAATGGTCTTCCAACTGAATGCAATCAATCTAGATTCCTCTAAGAGTACTAGGAATCACTATATATGTATCTACGTCATGATCATTTCTTGATTAATTTGTATTATTGATTATTCTTTAATTCGTTGTATGTAATTCAAAACTTCAAAAGGATAGTATATATGAATATGAAAATTCCACGTCAGTTGTTCTTCATAAGTTTTATTCAACGAGCCAACCTTTTTCTTTGTGTGAAAAATCAATGGAGATACATAAAGTTTCATATAATTACAAACCATTTGCAGAGAAACGGCTGATTGCGAAAGAATTCATACTAAAGGGAGTATGTATTGATGACGGCCCTTGGACCATTTGTATCGCGGCGTGGTGGGCACGGGTTATTCGAGCTGGAGCAACCACGACGCCACTAAGGGTGCAGTGGCGGGCGTGGTGGACGCGAACAGGGAACGCTCATTTGGTGGACCCATGCACTATTTTTTCGTTTTCTTTTGCAGCTTATTAAAGGTTTTAATTTTATGAAACAAAAAAATATGTAATTTGGAAGAGGAAAGTTGGGGGTTTAATATGGAGTAACTTCGTCCCAAACCAAAATAAGTGTATCACTTATTAATTTGAGTTGTCTCAAAATAAATGTCCAAATTCTATTATCATCTAATATCAATTAGCAAACAACTATAAATATTAAGTTGTTTGGACTTTTGTGTAACTAAGTTTGAAAGTTAAGATAAAATACTTCTATTTTGATAAAATTAAGTAAAAGAAGTTTGGTCCAAGTGATAGAGTTGTTCCTATATTGTACTTAAACATCTATGTTCAAATCTTGGGGGTGTGCACTTTCTATTACTTTTATAATTCTTTTTTTATTGATAATTAATATTATTTGGTTAAATATTAAATATTTTACTAATTAAACGACGTACATTTATAACATAATGATAAGCTTCCATGTTATTATAATGTATTAGACTATTTTGTTTGCACATAATTATTTTTATTATTATTATTATTATTGTTATTATTATTATTATTTTTTATTATTATTATTATAATTCAACCACATGTGTATAAAAAAGAAAATCAAGAGGCGAATATCATGTCTCTGTAGATACTTGAAACGACATATTAATTAAGGACATGTTAACCTTTTTCTCCATTAAGTCCCATATGGGTATATATGGCATAATGGATATAGATGATAGTATGTAGTAAGGTGTAAAACAAATATTGTTGTTTACTTTTCATTAAGATACCTTTATGTTAAATTAATGTTGATAAATCATTAAAAATAGTAAGACCTAGAATAATATTCAATAAATTCACTTAATGAAACTTAATCTATACCCTTATGTTATAAACTTGATAGACTTAGAAAATAAATTGCATAACAGCTATGTTATTGAAATCACAACACCCTAAAATATAATCCATACGTTCCAAAATAAGTGTTTCACTTAATATTTTGGGTTGTCCCAAAATAAATGTCCAGATTTCATTACAGCTAATTAGAAAAGACTTTAGTGGATAAAAATGAGATGTTACTAGTAGATAGTGATTTTTCTAAAAATGTGTGCATTTTAAAATAAGACACTTATTTTAGGACGGATGAAGTATATTATTTTGATCAATCAACATTCAAATCATGTTCTATATTTTACATTTAAACTTTCAATTTTTTTTATGTAGTATATAAATATATAAGCGTGTAACTAACACTACGGATTATTGTTCCCTAAAAAAGTTGGTTATGTAAACCGAAAAATATGAAAACGAAACTAGGTGATACTGGGTATAAATCAAATATAATAATCTAAATATAGTCTTAACCCGTCGCGTAGCGTGGACAAACAATACCTTATTATAGTCAATCAGAAATGACTTTAGTGACTAAATATGAGATGTTATTATTAGATCCTTATTTTCCTAAAATTGTGTGCATTTTGAAATGAGACACTTATTTTGAGACGGATGAAGTATTTGGTGGTCTTTTTAATTTATGAAACAAATAAAGGCTTCTTAAATTGGGGGTCATTTTTTTTTTTTTTTAAGTATTTGTATTTGGGCTTTAAAGTATTTTATAATAGTAAAATGAGTAGTGTAATGAAATGATATATCAGCAAATTCAATACGTTATTCGTTAAAGAAAATTATTTTTGTGACCTCGAAATATTGTTAACATTGGTAATAAAACTGTTCATCGACAACATCAGCATAAAAAGTAGGGTTTATTGTTTCGTTATATATTAAACTTTACACTTTTACTAATGTATGAGACATATTTTAATTTGTTCTATTGTATGTATTGAACTTGTAAATATCGTCTATTGTAAGCTTTCCTTTTTGAGTAAGGAAAAAAATGAAACTTTCCTATTTTGACCTTACCCAAAAAGGAAAGTTTACATACAATAAATGATATATACAAGTTCACTACATACAATAGAAGTTTCAATGTTCAACTTATACAATAGTAAAATATAAAAAGTTTAATACATAACGAAACAATAAAAGTAAAGCAAGTGAGTGATATGTACAACATTTATTTATATCTTTCATGTATTTATTCCAAACAGACTGGTTATAAATGTGTCTCACACTGACTAAAAAAACAAAATCCTTGTGTTTGAAACCCTAGGCTACCTCCCAACCCAAGCAATGGCGGATGAACAGAGTATAATTCCTCACTCTGATAACAAACGGAAAATTGATGATTTAAACAACGAACCGTTAGACCAATCAACCGACACCAATGCCAATTCTGATTCCGATTCCGATTCCCCTGTTTCCCCCATTGATCCCGACGTTAAACGACCTCGTCTTGATGACAATCAACATCATTTAGGTATGTTGTTACTCATTCATCAGTTAATTTTAGAGCATCAGCCTTTAATTTGATTATTCTTAGGGTTTTGTAATATTATCATCAGCATTCCGTATTTCAGCTGGCTGAAAACAAAGACAACGAGTAGTATCTTTGTTCTCATGTAGTGTAATAACTCTTTAATATTTTTATTTTCATTAATTTTAACTTTTTTTAAAATGTAATTTTTATTTTTATTATGTTTTTCTGTATAGATATTGAAGCTAGTGAGAATGGACAACAAGAGAAGTTGTCAGACAAACCCTACGAGGAAGATATTGCTGAACCATCAGCTGCTATTGAGACGACAAGTGAACTGCAAGAGGAAAGTCAAACGAAGGTCGATATAGGTATATATGAAATGAACAAAGAATCTGTAACCGTTGTAACGCCTACGAGTGTCGTCAAACCGCTATCTGCTGATAATGCTGATGAATCAGCTGAACGGGAGCATCAGGATCCTTCACCTGATGATCCTATTCATCAGGAGCACACTACGTCTGCTGGTGAATTTATTTCACGCAAAATGGAGGTCCCTAGTAATAAGGTTAACAATTAGTTTCACTCAAATACTTGATGTATTTCATAATTTGTTCTGTTGATGGCTGTAAAGTTAATTAGATGTTAAAGGGTTGTTGTTTGGTGCAGGTTGGTGTTCTTATTGGTAAGGCGGGAGATACTGTTAGAACACTGCAAGACAACTCGGGGGCTAGGATTCACATCACACGTGATGCAGAAGCTGATCCTAATTCTGCCACTAGGCCTGTGGAGATAATAGGTTCTTTAGAAAGTATAAATAAGGCTGAGAAGCTGATAAAGGATGTTATAGCAGAGGTACAATGTAGTCAATTTAGTCTTACTTTTATACTTGGTATTGTTTGGTTTCATCAGGTTTGTTGAGGTTAATATTGTAATTGTACTTATCATGTTGCAGGCTGATGCTGGTGGCTCTCCTTTACTAGTCGCCAGGGGCTTTAGCAATGTCCAGTCTTCTGCAGCTGTGGAACAAGTACAGATACAAGTTCCAAACGATAAGGTGCTTTTGTCACTCATGGTTCCATTTAGACAGATTTACAAAGATGACAATTTATGTCTCAAATATACATATATATTTTTTTTATGGATGCGGATTGTCATTTGAGTTGAAAATAGAAATACAAAGTGACTAGTTCAGTAGTTTGCTGACGTAAAGTGATAAAATGTTTTAGGCTCTTCTATAGGGTTTTGAAAGTATAATTTACTTTCGATGTGTTGACTTTGATAACTTAAATCAGGGTCACTTTTGTTTGTAATGGCATGTGAATGATAGGTAGTGTTTGTTTTACGAGAATGGGTTTCAACATCAGTAATTGAACCCCTAAAACAAGGGATTTTTTGCAAACCCATCTAGTGATGTGGGTTTAGCATTTCATTCCCACTTTCTCTGTTCACTTCTCCACATTCTCGCTCTTTCCCTCTCACAATGACCACACGTTGATTCCATATCCCACATTCTTATATCATTAGTTTGTTTTCCTCCGGATTTCTTCACTATATGTGACTACCTTTTTAGCTTGTTTGTTGGTATAGTTTATTTCAACAGTTTTTGCAATTTTGCCTTTTCTTTCCTTTTATGCTAATTTTTTAGAATGATGATTAGAATTTGTTCTTATTGAAAATAAGGTAAAAATTTGTTGCTTTGTATTCCTTATAAAGAGGAAGATAATGAAATATATATTTCTGTGTGTGTGTGTGTGTTTTTTAATTTGTTTTATTTATTTATTTATTTTTAATGAAGAAGAAGATGACTTTTTACTTAATGGTTTAGTTGCTGTAAGTTTAATTTCTTATTTTCTATAGAAAACTTTTTTATTTTTTCTTTTCTATTTTGTTATGCCTTTGTTTTGATGAGTGGTGATTTCATACTCTATCTGACAATTATACCAAACAATAGAATTGTATATGATTTCTGACTCCATTTACATTCCCATTCCCATCGGCCATAGCAATCCAAGAAACAAACCAAACACCACCTAAAATAATGAGTGTTCTTACGGCTCTTAATTTATGAGTTTTATTTGATCCTTCTTCTCTCTCTCTCTCTCTCTCCACACACACACATACATGGGTCCCAAGTTTTTTATTTTTAATTGTTAATATATTATATGTTTAGGTTCGGTTCATTATCGGAAAAGGTGGAGAAAATATAAAAAATCTGCAGACAAGATCTGGAGCTCGCATTCAGGTATTTCATATAGCATGAGATGGCTCTTAGTTGTAGTTGAAGGTTAGGATAAAAAATGGCGTTAGTAGTTAATGTAAATGCTTGTGGGATTCCTATCTTTCTAGCTATACTTATGTTGTTTACACTTTAGTGTATTCCGCAACATCTTCCAGAGGGAGACCAGTCTACAGAGAGAACAGTGAGAATAACTGGTGATAAGAGGCAGATCGAGATGGCAAAAGAAATGATCAAGGAAACTATGATACAGGTTTGTCCATGTATACTATCCTATTACTTGAAGTATGCCACTGCTAGATACAGCTGTCTGGAATATGCTTTCTAACCTAGACTTTCTGTTGGGTTGTTATTTGTTATTGGCATAATTGATACTCGTGTTTATTTGTTGATATACTGGCATTCTCGGCATACTTGCACATGCCTTTGGTGTGGTTCAACTGTTGCAATATGTTCATTAGCATTTTCCTTTATAGCTTGGGCTATTTTTTTTATCAGACCAGCTGGACGGTGTTTGCTATAGGATAGTTTAATGTTACTTGTATATTTACTTCATTTGATACCTTGGCTAAACCTTTTCTATCTCTAATATACCATAAGTTGTTTCAGCAGAGTTATTAACTACATTCCATATGGGTTTTTAATGTGGCTTAATTTGTTTTTTAGTGTTAACTCTGACATAACTTGTATGTTAATGCTATAAGTTTTATAAGGACACTTGTGACAATCATTTTCATGTACTTGTTGCAAGCTTGCCCACTTGACTAGAACTTACTAACCATCTTTCCTCTTTAGATGTCATTTTAGAGTTCAATTAGGCAGTGCCTAGTACTTAACATACTAACCATTCTTCCGCTTTAGATCTGTGCTTGACTTTGAATTTCAAGGAAGACTTATCATTTGTAGATTTGATTTTGGCAACTATATATAAAAAGCTTGAAGCTACAAAAAGCTATAGTAATGGAGAACCTGCTGAAAATGTGATAGCTCTGTGTTAAAATATAGGATTTAGAGATTCAAGTACTTAAAGGGGGCTCCAAAGTGGAATTAATAAAGTATTGCATATCAACTGAACACTTCTTGTATGATCTGCAATCTGCATTAATGTAAGGGATGCTGTTTGATGACTATATGTACTTTGCTTTTGTGATTTGATGACTATATAGACTAAATGTGGTACATAAGATCTGCGGGTCCGATCATGATGCCTAATTATTACTTTTATGGTATGATCTTATAGTTGACCGGTTTGACATATTCTCAGCGGTTATTAGCTGTGGTCAGATACATCCATAACATAAAGGGCGAGCAAACTTGATTGAATTACATTAGAGTTTGCAATATAAGGCATGAATCATGCTAAGGTGACTTGATTGTAGTTGAGGATCTTGTTTTGAATTGAGCTCTGGGTTGCGACTTGCAATGATTTATTTTTCTTAAAGGTGCCGATTTCGAATTGGTTGGCTTTAAAATTGCAGATCTGGCTTTTCCCTGACAGTGGGTCAGCATTGTTTCTTGGTGTAGCAATAGACAACCACTATCCATTCTCATCTACTGAAGAAAGGTATTACGTTTACCTTTGCAATGGCTGGATGTGATCAGTTGGTAAGATTACTGAAGGACATAAAGATCTAAAATCTTAGTACTCATGTAAGACTATTTATGTTTGGTCATATTGCTGTTGGACGTCCCCTTGTTCTATGCATGAGATATCTATCGGAAGAAAGTATCATGCATGGTCAAATGATTATGTTTGAGTTAAGTAAAGTGTCCATGATCAACGATTTTTGCTTTTATGCTTCCTTGAGACTTGAAGTATAAGGTAGTGTCCTTTGGTACATATTAGGAAGATACAAATACCTGCAGGTTCTTTGTTTAAGCAATGTTTAATCTCATTGTGCTTGAACATATCTGGCACCCAAACCGGTCATCTGTCTACATACTGATTCAGCTCTAATTTTCTTTATTAATTCTACCTAAGGCGCTTACCTTTTTTTGCGGGAATTACTAGGGTGTTAGGACTTATAGTTGTGGAACATTGTGTGAGCCTTATGTGAAATATGAACTTGAAGTCAAGACCAAGTGCATTGAAATAATGGTAAACATAACAGCGTATCTCCTAAAATGTTAATTCTTCTCTCTATGGATTGGCGTTTGAACCAGGAGGGTTAGTATATATTGCTATATTGCCTGATAAATATTGGTAGAGTGGTTTGAAATGATGGAGGGGTGTGCTACTTTGAAATGAAAACTCAGTCTTTTACTCATGCTGTGTATTTGGTCCTGTTCTGATGTGTCTCCTCCTGTGCTAATTTGTAACGATCGGAGCTCTATGGATAGATGTGTTTCAGGAGAATGTGGTACACGTGATCTATATAAGATGTTACTTACTTTGTTAATTATATGCACTCATCACTGTCATTAAATTATCTAAGTCGTCAAAGTTATGTAAATATGCCGAGGTTTGTTCCTACCACTGGAAAGAAAGAATGAGAGAGCCTGTATCTTGTTAATTTGTTTATTTTGTATACACGTCTCCTGTTAACTAATTTTTAACATCAATCCTTGTTATGCGTGGTTCATCATTTTACACGTTAAAATCCTCGTGTTTTCTTATTTTCCCTAGATTGATTGTTAATGTAGTGTTTGGCCAATTTCAGAATTAAATAAACTGATGCTAACTTGCTTTTCTTTTTCTCATATATGTTGATGGTTTTGTTGATCAGCCTATAAGGTCGACAGCCCCAGCAAGTGGTTATAACCAGCAGAACCTTCATCCACGGGGACCTAATTCTCAATGGGGCCCACGAAGCCATCTATCACAGCCGACTGGATATGACTATCCACAGAAAGGACCTTATCCATCACAAAGTTCACAATATTCCTCACATGGATATGGAGACTATCCCCCGCGGCAACCGCCTCCCCGAAACTACTTTGGCTGGGAGCAAAGGCCTCCTACAAATATGCAGGGGCCTCCCGAACACACTGGTCATGACTTCTACGGTAGGCAAGGGGGCCATACGCCTGCAGCATCTGGGCCTGGGACTGTGATGGGCCCACCATCTTCTCAAGCAAATTACAATTATGGACAGCCTAAAGGTCCAGATTATGGGCAGCAACCAGCTCCATATCCACAACCCACATCCCAGGGTTATGCTCATGGCTTCGGTGAATCCAAGTATGACAATCAGGGGCCTTCCCAACACCCATATGGCACACATGGGCCTCCGCCTTCATACAACATTCCACAACAGGGTCCCTATGCTCAACCTTATGGCCAGCCCAGGCCAAGTCAGCCGGGAGATGTTCCCTATCAAGGTCCCGTGTCATCAACTCAATCATATAGTGCAAATGCACCAGCTCAACAGCCTTACCCTTATGCATCAAATGGACCAATGCAGCAAGCATATAGTCAATATCCTGCCGCCCCAGGTCCTGTCGTTTATCCTAAACAAAATGGTCAGCCTGTTTCTGGCTATGCCCAGACTGCTGCACCTCAACAGGCACCTGGGTATGCACAATCAGCACCCGCTGCTAGTTATGGCCAGTACCCTGCTACACAACCTGGCTTTACTGATCAGGCTCCTACAACTAACGCAGGTTATGGCTACCAAGGAGCAGCTGATGGTACTTATGTAGGCACGGCATATGGTCCACCTTCTGTTGGACAGCCTGCTGCTTATTCTCAACCGCCTCCTATACAACCAGGCTATGACCAACCCACCCCTCAATCAGGTGGTTATGGAAATGTTCCGCAGCCACAGCCACAGCCACAGCCACAGCCGCAACCAGGTTATACTCAGTATGATAACAGTCAGATGTATGTTGGGCATCGTTAATTTGCTATTCATTGTTTCATAGTAGACCTTTTCTGGATCCGCATGCAAAATTATCTGGTAGTATTAGTGGTATTGTTGAATTTTTCTGTTTAAACACAAGATGTTACAGATGTTGTTTCGTAGTAATTATGATGGTCAAACTTTCTTTCCCTTTTCAAGTGGTGTTGTGGTATGCTAGGTCTCAATTGGTTGTAGGAAGATGATTGGGAGGATATAACATTTTTGTTCTGGGGAACATTTTTGTCTAATGACAACTGTAGTCGGATTCTAGGTTAATTACATAAGTGAAGAGTATTCAGTAACTTGTCGTTTTTATAGAACGCTGAAGCCAACATGAAAAATAAAAAATCTTGGAGAACAAATCATGTTTTTGGAGACGTTTCTAGCATAGCTTGCATGTAGAATTCGTGAGTATCGTATTTGGCGTATCTGAACTAGGTCAGATTCAACTCCTAACAGAAACATGAACTTCAATAATAGCATTTTATGTTTGGAAAAAAAAAAAAAGAACACAAAAAAAAAAAGAAAACAAAAAGCTTCAAGACTGTGCTAGAGTAAATCTATAACCAACTCAGAAAATGATAAGTATCGAGAATCAGTTCTCAGAAAATCTAGAACCCTGAGGTGAACCTGATATATCTGGTTCGTTCTGGTATCAAGAAAATAATATACAAAGGATCTCAGTCCTGAATCAATTGTTGCCACATTAGCACTTGACAAGTAATTGGTCCTTTCTACGATTTTTGCCACCTTTATCGCTGGCTTGTAGTGTATATATACAGCTAATCATTTATAATCTCGAAATAATAAAAAAAACCGAACATCAAGATACGTGAAAATGAAAATTATAACCATTATTATTTTTAACTTCGCTTTCCATCAGAAAGGATACAACTTTTCGTACCACTTTTGGACAAGATAACGTTTTTAAACAGTAACTCAAAGAGTGGCTAATAGATTTGCACTTCTATAATGGCTTCAAGTCCTTGGCATCATTGAACGGTCAACCATAGAATGAGAAGACACGATAAAAAATTTAGAGTGATACCAATTATAAAAAGGGTGTTCCAATTTACAGTTTCTTTAACAACTGGCCGTTTCGAATTTACACAGATTATACTGATTCTTATAGCCATGGATTTTGAACTAGAAGCTCCATGATCATGCAAGCAGAAGTTGACCAGTGGCCAAATATCTTATTCAATGTCTTTCATCGCATCCTGCAAATAACAATAATAAAGTGAATATAAGGTGATGAATTATTAACCCAGTTAGCCAACTCATGACCAAACGTCTAACCTTGGCTAACCGAGTGACATAGGTTGCAGCCAGAGCTGTTGCCAGTAATCCCACACCCAGAGTCAGTAGCTGGTTAGTCCCCCCTGCTAAACCCAACTCTGATTCTTCTTGCTGCCAAAAATAACATTTTGGTAAGCACAGAAAAACAGCAAAAGAAAAACTGAATCTTAAACCTGGACCCTGGTCCACCAAGGCTCCTAAAATAAACTCACAATGATTGCTCGACCAAAGGCACCGGCACTAACATAAGCCCATGTTCCAGGTAGCATCCCCAACCAACTGCATACAATCATAGGTTTCTATAAAGTTTTGTCCAAGTTATCAACAACTTTCCAACATAAATGCAGCAAACAAACTAATAATTGTAACATAAAAACAATAATGAATGGAATGTTGCAATTTCAATACTCTTTGCAATTATAGTAACAAACAAACTAATAATTTTAACATAAAAGCCTAACAATGAATGTAATGTTGCAATTTTCATGAGAGATCCAGGAAGGTTTGCAAGTATAGGTGGGAATCTTGAACTGATTTACTTATGAATGGGTCAATGCCTGTTATGTTTTATATCAAACTGGTCAAGAGGGTAGAATATAAAAGTTAGTAAAGAAGAGAAGAGTCAAATGTGCTGAAAGTCACCCAAGATATACATAAAACCTCTTAAATCATTTAAGAATCCTAATTTTTTTGGAATGGTCTGTATGAAACTAATAAGTTTTTGTCATCATATTTGACAAAAGTTAATCAAGAAAAAGTAAAAACATGTGGACAAAAAGTGTTCCAGGTTAACCCAAAACAACCCATTTCAACCCAAACAAAGATTAGTAGATTACTATTCATTTTGACCTGTTAGCCCTCCGGCACATTTTGCCACCTATAATAGGAAGTACAAAATAACACATAAGAAGATTATACAGAAAAAAGTATTTAACAAAAAAGGCTGACCTTCCCAAGACGTATGGGACAAACTTGACCGACGTAAGTCCATATAAGTAATTTCCAAGAGAAAACGGGAGCAATGGGCTCAAACGGAGAAGGGTGACAACTCTGAAACCATTTTCTCCAATTGCTTTATCAATTGCAAGAAACTTCTTGTTTCCTTCAACCATTTTAATTATACGATCACGAGCAAAATATCTAGCAATTAGAAATGCAACACTTGCGGCTACCTGAAAACAGATGCAAGATTACAGTTATTAAATTTTCTCCAAAAAAAGGGGGTAAATATCTTGTTTAGCAACTTACAGTCCCACTAATAGAAACAAGTATTGTGCCAGTGACCGAGCCAAATAGAAGACCAGCTGACATGGTCAATGGGATTGCTGGTATTGCAAGTACCTGGAAGAAAAGACTAATTATAATCAGCATCCTACATAAAAAAAGAAGAAGACAAAAAGTGACCTAACTGCAAAAGAGATGATTGTAAACTATAAAAATCATTGATACACGTCAGTAAATGATCACGCGAAAGAAAACTATCTTCTACAGACCATAATTAAGATTCTCTAACACACAAAAGAGAGTCAGCCACTTACTTCCAGGCCAGCATAGACTGCAACAAAAAGTGCATATCCAGCAGGGCCATATCCTGTGTAATGTTAAAACATTAGAAGGAATAGGATAAAATCAATGCTCAATTGATCCCTTAGTTAAACAGGCTAGTATTCAGACGCCATTATCGACGTATCCGTGTCGATACATTTGGTGCATTCCTATTGATTACAAACATTGTTATTGCAATAATGATCCATCTTTTTTGCAGAAACAATTCAGTAGGTTGTAAATACTTGATATGCTATGGCCTATGGGTGACTGTCAAACCATTTGACGCGTTTCCTTTTTTCGATTTTACATGTTTGACCCATTTGCAAAAAATTACAATCCAAATTTACCAGATTCGACTCAAATGTGGCCTCTTGTACTATTATTGATGATAAGCATCCTTGTCAACAAAAGAAATGCTACATAACAAACTATATTTTGCTAGCAACTTTCACCAAATGTCTTTGCATACCTTACACTTCCAATTTTCATTACTTATCTAATTTCAGTTGATGATGAAATTTCAAACAACTAGTGGGACTTATATCTTGGTATGCAACTGCATACACACTAAACAAAAACAATTTTTGTTTTCTCCTCTTTCTTGGTAGCCCAAGTTTAAAAACAATAGTTTAAAATTTATATCCTAGTATAATAAAACAATCTGCACTCAAAAATTTCCAAGAATCCCAAACTTGTAAAAGAACCAAAATCAAGAATCAATAAAAATTGGGAATTTATGAAATACCTTCAATAAAGCTTGAAAATTGAATCAAGAAAGCATTAATCTGATCTCTATAGATATACCCAACTGACCCAAATCCACCAACAACACCTAAAAGCAATAACCCAGCAATAATTGTTCCTTTAATTGCAGTCTCATCATCATCACCATTATTACCAGTTCCATTACCACCACTATCATTATCATCTTTATTATTCAAATTCAAAAGTCTTCTAAAACTGCTTTGTGGTGGTGGAACATTCTTAGTTTGAAGTGTTGGTTGTTTTTTGGTTTGTTTAAGTGAAGAACAAGGTGGGTTCAAGAAATGAAACCTTTTATTGAAAGGTTTGAAACTAAAGAAACTATAACATAAAGAAGATGAAGATGAAGATGAAAACTGGAAATTGGGTTTGTGAGATTGAGATGAATTGAGGCAGGGTGGCCTCAAAAGGATGCGCATTTCTAAGTAGAGGTTTGAGTTTTTGATGATTTGAGTGTGTAATTGAATGTTGTTGAGGATAAGAGAAGAAAGAAGATTTGAGCACTACTTATTTTATACGGTTTGTAGGCGTTGCAACATTTCCCCAGGTTTAGGCGTCACAAGTTTTTAGTTTTTACCTACACATCCTCATTTTATGATTTTTTTTTTTAAATAATAATAAAATAACACCTACATCAGCCTTAATTCTAAGGTTTTTTTTTTTTAAATCGTGTAATATGTAAACTCATAGTTGTTAATTTTTAGATAGCAATATTAAGATCTTACGATTGTACAAATTTAAACCATAAAACCATTCAATTCTGCATAGAATCTTTAGAATGTACATATATGATCTCGTACATGACGATATGATCTTAGGATTTCGATCCGATCATTTTGTTTCTCTTGAGTTAATGAAGTTGATATGATTTAATTTTGCTTCAGTTGAGTTAATGAACTAGTAAGTACCAAGTTATTAACTTTATTTGATAAAATTTTAGTTTTGCTAATTGCAAGAGCATATAGAATCAATGTGTTGACTTGGATAGTCGCACAACTTAATATGCAAATCACATAACAAATTTAGTAATCAGAAGTCAAATGATTTGTATTGAATTTATTGTAATCATGTTCAAACAAATAAAACTATAAAGTTTTATCACGCATTTGGTCATTGATAACACACATGAAATAGACTAAACCATTTTTTAGGGTCTTACTACCTTGATTCGATCTTTGATACAGATCTTGTAATGAGAAAAAGGATTCGGAGTAAAATCCCAATCTTTACAATGTATTCTAGTCACATCTTAGGGTGTGTTTACACTAAAGGAAGGGTGGTAGAGGGAACAAAATAAAAAATAAAGAACATACAGTTTTTTGTTTGAGGGAAGTAGATGGAAGAGAAAAGAAGTTGAGGGGAAGATTTTGAAAATTTAAAGACAAATCCATTTTGTTTTTCAATCATTTCACTTCCTTTTTTTTTTCCACTCTCAAATTAACTCAAGAACATAGTGATGAGTTAATTTGAGGGTGGAAAAGAAAGGAAGTGAAATGATTGAAAAACAAAATGGTGTTCTTTAGAGGAGAAGGAAGAGGAGGGAAAGACTCAAGTGTATTTTTGTTCCAAGTCTTTCCTTCCATTTTTGGGATGATTAGGAGGGACAATTTTTCTTCATTTCTTTTCCCTTCAACTTAAGAACATAACTCACTAATTTATCTTCCTTCCTCTTCCTTTCAACTTAAGAACATAACTCACTAATTTATCTTCCTTCCTCTTCCTTTCTTTTCTTTTCTTCTTTGTTCTTTTCCCTTATTTTCCCTTCTTTTCCACCTAGATTTAAACTCTAGAACACAATGTATATATGTTGGTATAAATGTAACGGATTGCACCGGGAGGAGGGGCAGACTCAATTTACTGCATTTTAAAATAAATTTATGTTCGTATTTTATCAATGGTTTTTTTAAAAACACAAAACTGCATTTTAGGCATATAAAATTTCACTATAACAAGATTACATTTTATCCTCTACAAATTTAACCTCACCTTTCCCTCAAAACCTTATCCTAAATGAGCCCAAGAAGGCAAGAACACAACTAAATTATTTAGTTTCCTTTCATTTTTTACTTCATTTATTTTCTCTTATGTTACCTTCTTTCCGTTTCTTCTTATTTCTTAACTCAGAGAACACAATGTAAGTCATTCTAAAGGATCCTAGGATTCTACGAGATTGTTATTGTAATTTTTATAAGCTCAAGGTTTTTGTAAAATAAAAAAAGTAATAATAATAAAAAAGACTCCTTTGTTTGACACTTTGACAAACAAAAATTAGTAGAAATTGTTAGGGGAAAAAGCCGTAGAATGACTTAAAATTAAAGGCTTATTTATAAAGATTCTGAAATCCTTTAAAATAAACTTTAGCGCCAATCACAAGTTTCAGTCAACAATACTCGTCATAATCTTTAGCTATACTTAGTTGATACTTATTATTATCAACTTAAAACTAGAACTACTTAAATCATCTATGATGTTGGACTTACAATTAGGAATTAAAAAACAACAAGTTTAGTTTATAGAGGAAAGTAATTAAAGACATGACTTAGACGCGTCCCAACGGTTAATGTTGGTTTCCGTCGGTTGAAACCGACGAAACTGACACCGATGGCACGGCTCCGTCGGTTCGGTCCGTCGGTTTCCTCCGTCGGAAATCCGACGAGGTGAATGGGTTGAGGCGTGGGTCCGAAGGAGATGGGGCCAGCGAATAAAACAAAAAAAATTTTTTTTTTTTTTAAAATAGGCGTTAGGCTTTAAAAAAAAATAATAATAAAAAAAAATTAAAAAAAAACCCAACGGTCAAGGAGCGTTTTATTTTTTAATTTTTTTTCTTCACTTTTTCACTATAAATACACACCCTTAAACCATCAAAAAATCACACCTCAAATTCACAATTCTCTCTAAACCTCAAATTTGTATACTTTCACATTTTATAAAATGTCATCTTCCGATTCCGATATCGAGGACGTGACCGCGGTAAATGCTTGTGCCGATCCGATGCAAGCTCTCGCATTGCTCGATGCGATAAGCTCCGGTTCATCCGACGAAGACGAAGTTTATGTTCCGATACCACGAGCACCCCGACGATACTTTCCTAGAGATCGTGCCAACGCGTCGGAACGTTTGTATCGAGACTATTTTGCCGAGAATCCAACCTTTCCGGCGGATGTTTTTCGTCGTCGTTATCGAATGAGCAAAGGATTGTTTCTCCGTATTTGCCAAGGTATACTATCATACTCCACTGTTCCGGTACCTCCATACTTTTCTTACTTCATTCAAAGACCCGATGCTACCGGGTTACTTGGTTTTAATGTGTGGCAAAAATGCACGTCCGCCATACGGCAATTGGCATACGGTTGTGCCGCCGATGCGTTTGATGAATATTTACATATGGGTGAGCAAACTTCATATGATTGTTTGGATAATTTCTGTAAGTGTGTTTTTCATTTATACTCTACGGAATATTTACGAAAACCGACTTTGGCGGACGTGCAACGATTGCACGAGAGACATGCTCAGGTGCATGGTTTTCCTGGGATGCTTGGTAGCATCGATTGTATGCATTGGCCATGTAAAACTGCCCAGTGGCATGGCAAGGTCAGTACACTCGAGGTGATCACGGGCATCCAACGATCATGCTCGAAGCGGTTGCCTCTTATGATACTTGGATTTGGCACGCTTTCTTTGGTCCCGCCGGTTCGAGCAACGACATCAATGTGCTCAATCAATCGGATATGTTCAACGACTTACTTCAAGATACTGCTCCCCAAGTAAACTTCACAATTGCCGGGGAAGAATTCACTCGAGGTTATTATCTAGGAGATGGCATTTATCTAGAATGGGCCACTATTGTGAAATCGTTTAAGCATCCCCTAACGGAACAGGAGAAACGCTTCAAGAGATATCAAGAATCTGCAAGAAAGGATGTGGAGCGAGCTTTCGGTCATCTTCAAGGCCGTTGGCAAATAATCAAGAACCCGGCAAGACCGTATAGCACCAACCGGATATAAAGAATCATGTATGCTTGTGTTATTCTGCACAATATGATAACGGAGGATAACGGACGAAATATGTGTGATCTGGAGGAGCAATATCCGGATGTCCAACCGATACGCTCGTGGCGAGAAAGAGTGGAGACTCATTTGCGTATGGACAAAGAGTTACGCGATCGGGTAGTTCATCACCGACTTCGAAATGCTTTGATCGAGCACATTGCACAACTCCCTCCGAACTACCGTAGTCGTTAATTGTTGTAACTTTCGTTTATTAGTGTAACTTTTTTTAATTATTGTATTTTATTTTAAGTATTGTAATTTTTTTTAAGTATTGTAATATTTTTTTTTTAAGTATTGTAATGTTTTTTTTTTAATGAAATGTGTTTTTATTTTAATTATTGTGTATTAATTAATTAAGTTTATTGATGTGGGTCCCTGAAAAATGAAACTGACAGAAACTGACGGATGACTGTTGGGAGGGGCCTGTCAGTTGGGTGAAAAAGTTGACGTGGCGCTGACGTGGCGCGTCAGTTTCAGTCAGTTTCCGTCACCATTGGGAATGGTCTTAAGAAACATATAGACTAGGTTTGTTTTGGAAATTGTGTGGTTGACGGGTCTGCATAGAACTCATGAACAAAACACGTCATGCTACATTTACCATATGTTTGTTCAATGATAAATACATACATAATTTCAAGAATATACCTACAAGATTAAAAGAATATACTACAGTATATATCTAGATTTTCTTCTTATCTTCCATTCCATGAACACCACTTATATTCAGAAAATTATTTAATTAAAAGGTCCACGTTTTTATAATAATAATAAATGATAAATGTATCTCTAAACGAATGTAAATATTGATATTTTTAACTTGAATAAGATTTATTTAGCATATACATAAGAATATATCTCTTTTTCTAATTAATAGAAACATACATAAGAGTAAGAAGTTAGGATTAAAAATAAATAAAATGAAAACAGAAAGCGATAAAACAATAGCACATCAACTCGGAATTCAGAACCGGTATCTTAAAAATGTCCCAAGCTGAGTACCAGTTTTTTTAAGCTTTGGAGCTAAGAAGATCAAATGTAGCCTGTACTTGTTTCATTTGCTCAGTTTCGTTGATACACATCGATTTTATTTAAAACTTGGTTCATTTTGAGACATAAATATGTATGTATTTACAAACTATGACTTCCATTCAAACCCCATTTGTGACCCTGACTAAACTTGATTACTAAAAACAATCAGTAGATCAGTAGATTTTTCACATATGCATCAGACTAGCCTCGGATCCAGAACATGCTCAAAAAGTCTATCCGTCGAGTCACAAATATTAATCTCAGATATATGGATCATATGTGGGGAGGGAAAATCTGTGCTATTCATGGATTTTGGTAGGTGAAGTTGAAATCCCGTTGAGCTTAAAGATATCAGATTGCCTATTTTTGATAGAAACTATCACTTGGTGAAATTGGTTGTTGAGACTGGCTTCAAGTGACTGAGGTGAAAGCTGATTTGGTTGCTCAAGAACTTCAATGGTTCGGCTAGCTACACGGTTCACCTGTACATAAAACTTGCCTTGTAAAAAAGTATACACTAGATATATAATAAGCATATGGTTCCCATGGAGTTGATAAAATAAACGCAATGAAACATATGACTTTTTATGCAAGTAAGAACATCCATTACAGTCAATCCTTTCCTGACCGCCTCATAGTAGTTAAATATGATTATTTTACTCTATGCTGAACTATTATGAATCATAAGAGTCATTTGCCCCTTCCAGAAAGGGTCTAGACATGCTAGTTCTTTATTACAATTCATAATAATCATATACAGTATTATGATGTCTGGGGTCATATATCAGTAAATGGGTAAACGGAAGAGCCTGTTCAGGTTACCTGGGCAGAGCAAGTCTTTTTTGACTCGGATGTATGCGCCTAACCGGGGTATCTCGGGTCATATCGTACCAGGTTTACTCAAAATAATTTGTAACAAGTGTAGTTCTTTACTACTCTACATTATAGTTCTCATACAGTATTATGATTATTGGAGTTATATGACATCAGGTTTACTTTAAATTAAGAACCAATCTATAACTTGTAAATGGTTATTCTAGTTTGACTTAAGTTATTTGCTAATGATAATCTTCCTAGACTTTCATGCATATATCAAAGACCACTTCGATATTTAAAGTTTATTCAGAAAGACATTATTATTATCCATATACACAAAGGCATAGAAGAGATGAATGTCTTCCCTCCTAGCAAGCATGTTGTTAAATATAACTATATAAGTAGATTTTAAGCTTCACCATCCTTATAATCACATGAAATCTATCTAGTGGCTAGAGACCATGCTCAAGTAAAAATATATATTGACGATGGAGAGAAAAAACATAACAAATTAGTACTAAAACAAGTAAACGAACATAATAACACATATAGAAAGGCCGACTCATATAGATAATAGTCTATTGTCGAGAGGTAAACAGACTCACCATATGATGCTATGCCAAACCCTCAAATCTAAATCAAATCAAGCATACTGCTATCCTGTGCTAATATGTTATACAATAGAGCTAGTTGAGTATGAGATTATGACAATGATGTCTACTTTTAGGAATAACTGATTTACTTATTTTTAAACTTCACAAGCCTCACTCATCACTCTACAGACATATCATTTGTTACTTCTATCAGATTCTTCTGGAGCATGGATTGCGCAAGATGGCAAGTCTTGTATACACGTTTAATCATTTAGTGATATAATAAACTATTTGACAGTTAAAAAAAGACCATCTTTGATACTCTGTGTAGTCAATTGATTCATGTGAGACCCTTACATTTGTGACTTGAATGTTACCTTTGGTATTCAAAGGTACCTCAACTGATTTAAACAAACACTGATCGTATATTTTGTTCGGAGTCCTTGTAGAGTTAATGCATTCACGAATCACTAAGGAGAGACCAAACACGATTGTTGACAGGGTGTTTCCGTATATTTGGGTTGTCCACAGCCTAATAATATGAACTAATTTGAAATATCAAATGATCAAACACAAAAATAGTATTTGTTTTCCCACAAGCCTAACAAAGGAATTAGTGGGCAGCTAACCTTTTCTACCACCATCACATAAATGCATTGAGCATATCTGGATAAAGTTAAGATCGAAGTGACAACTACTTAGGAGTTAGAGGATTAAAGCATGAAAAGCATCATGCTTTTAACAAAAAAACAGAAATATCCTGTATCCAGACTCCCAGAAATAAGCTATATTCTGAAACCTGCTAATTTCATATTACTCTATCTATCAATCAACCACTAATGAAAATACTCAGGATGATATAACCCTAATGTAACGGTAACAAAAAGATCATAAAATAGACTAAAGATTGTGCAAAAGAGCAAAGCATGTTACAAAGTTGAAAAAAGTAAAAGACGTCATGAAAAGCTTACACGATGATGTAGCTTCTATTAAGAATCTTTGTTATAATTAAGTAACCACATAATCTCAGTTGTGATTTAAGCTATACCTATTTCAGTGTGATACTTTCGACTTCAAATCTTGATACTTAAGGTTTGTCAGTGCATTTTGAGATGTAGTTGACCAATCAAGTGAGAAACTAAGAATCTTTCAATGTATCTCAACAATAATAAAGATCCACTTGGTATCGTTAAATCCATGTTCATGCCTTCACTGACGGTTTTAACCACTAAACGAATTTAAACATAAGCAAGGGCTACAGTCAATGCACTTAACTATATTCAAGGAAAACATAAATTCAACATAAGCGAATAATATGCATAACGCATGCCTTCATGAGAGTTTTATCAAAACACATTTTGTTCGAATAAAATAACTAACACACACATAATTCAAGAGCTCAAATAAAAAGTTATTAAGGACCAATTAAGCTACCACAAGAACTATACATAAATATAAACTTAAGTAAATATAAGATAAAGGCAATCATACCGATTTGGAAACCATGGTGAACAAAGCTTTCCCTAAAGGCACAATGCAAAACCTTCAAACAAACAAAAATTTAATATTTATTATGAAAGCCCAAAATTAAGCACCTTTCAAATTCAAAATTCTACAAAATCATCAATAAAAACTTGGTTTTTATATTCAAAATTAGGGCTAAAAGTGAAAACTAAGAATTAGCAAAAAAGGAGGGGGGAAAAATGAATTACATTCCACGGCCATAAGCTAGGGCAACTTCTGAAGGTGGTCTCCATTCATCATATCTGCAATTAAAATTAAAAATAAAAATTGAAGAACACATAAATACATACAGTATGATATATAAAATTGAGAGATGAGAGAAATAGACGATTTACACATAACCGTAGCGTTTGTCAAACAAGAATCGTTTTGATGATTTTCTGGAGATTGGAGTGGATTCAACCTCCATTTTCGATTTGATGAGTAAAGTAAGTAATCCGGATGATAAGAAACCCTCAATTACTTATGAGTAAATTACACCGATATTAATTGTGGTCGGTAGAAAATTTCACCCATAGTCCTTTAACTTTTAAAATTACACCGATAGTCCTTTAACTTTTAAAACTACATGGTCCTTTAACTTTTAAAATTACACCGATAGTCCTTACTAAAGACTATAGGTGTGCATTGTATCAAAGTATAAGGATGATCGGTGTAATTTTAAAAGTTAAAGGACTATCGGTGAAATTTTCTACAAACCACAAGGACTATCGACGTAATTTACTCATTACTTATTTACTGGATCTCAAACCCGTGTATACACACGGGGTGTTGATTGTTTAATTAAAAAAAGGTCCTAATTTTAATTTAACAAAAATAGAGGGACTTAATTGATTAATTAACTTTGATTAAAATTGATGATGTCATAACTATGTTTCCTATATATAATTTAAGATTAGCTTCTTTGTAAAATGACCAAAAAGGCCATGTTTATTTTGGTCGTGTAGCATTTTTTTATTATTTTTTTTTATAATTTCATATATGCCATTATTAAATGGCTTAATATCAAATCTGTCCGATGCAATTTCAAAATATCAAATACGCCACTCCTAAACATAAAAAATATTAGTAATGCTAAACATGACTACTTACACAAACCTACAAATAGACATAAAGTTCTGATTGGTTGCATTTTTTTCTTTCTTTTAATCTACACCAATCAATTTTTTACATTAACCAATCAAATTTGTAGGTTCACTTTTAGACATACCAAATTAGGTCTACAAATCATTTTCCATATTTTTCTTTTAGAAAAAGCAGAATATTATTAAAAAACCTCCTAGTTAATATAAAGTACAAACTCTTAAAACAACTGCACTCATTAATGGCCGACTTGCAAATCTTCAAAGTTGTTGACCGGATCACAGAGTTTGAAATTTATTACTAAATTTTATTCTTTCTTTTGTATTTGATACTAAAATTAGGCAAACTGTAAATTGTATGAAACATAATATGTATGTTATAGGTTGGTAAACTTTAATCCTAAAAATAATTGAAAAATTCAAATTCTCAATTACAGGAATTGATAACATCTTCTTACATCTTCTTTATCTTCTTTATATATTAAAAGAAAGTGTTAATTAGGTAATCTAATTTAATCTCAACCTTTAAATGAGTTATACAATTAAATGTGAACCATTGATCTTAAGTTGAAAACCATGATTACCTAAATAGTGGATATGAGGTGACAAAAAGTCTAAATTGCCCCTACCCTTTATATATATAATCAATTAAAATCCTATTAGAATAATCAACATTTAATGTCCTCATTCAATTTTTAACACTTAAATTAAATTAAATAAAATTTATTATACAAATTAATATCTAATAATTAATTTTTGGTTACAAATGTAAACCCATAAATATGTCTTTTTCATAACTTATATGACACATTAATGAATATTTAAATGTATCTTAAGATTATTTTAAAATAACTACTAATGGAGAGTCATATATTTTTTATAAATATATAACTCACTCCAATCTTCTATATCTTTTATCATTTATACTGTATATAAAGAATTCACTACCAAATTTTGATTTAAACTATAAAAAAGAATAATGCTTAAAATTTATATACTATTTTGTTAGATATGTTATCTACACTTAAACATTTAAAGTGACTCCAAGTAATTATAAAAGTTAATATTTTAATGCTATATAAAGCATTTGCCCATTTTATTTGAAACAAAAGCATAGAAATTATTATACTCCGTATTAGTTTATACAATGACAACTTCATAACTGGAAGCATTTTATAGTTATATTAGATATTTGTTTCTTAATTCTAATTAACTTTCAATTATTATAATTAGGGATTGCTATGTGGGTCGAGTTAGGTTTGCGGGTAAAAAGTTAAATAATTATAAAAGTTAATATATCAATGCTATATAGAGAATTTGCCCATTTGATTTGAAAGAAAATAGTAAAAATTACTATATTAGTTTATACAACGTCAAATGCATAGTTGTCAACTCGTGACTCTGCTCGTGACTCGAAAGTCCGATTTTTAACTCGCGACTCGATTCGTGACTCGACTCGTAAGAGTCATAAAGTTTTAAATATATATATATATATATATATATATATATATATATATATATATATATATATATATATATATATATATATATATATATATATATATAAGTTTATGAACAAAATAGTGGAATACTTAAATACATTTGCTAAACTATTACAATCTCGCTAGTTATGAGTTATAGATTACAAGTTGATCCCAAAATACGCACCACAAAGTATCAAAAATACATTTATAGCATTCAAGATGGTATAACTAGCGATCGAGTAATAAAACAAATGTCAAAAGATTTTGGAGACAAATAAAACTAATCTTGGACATCAATGTGACCATCATCTTCATCTTCGTTAAGAAGAACGGTTGTCTCATGAAGTCTTTCATCTCCTTCCTCCCCATCTTCAACTTGAATATCATCATCCACATCAATAAGTGAGCCTTTTGTTTTCTTCCTAGATTTGTTCAAGTTCCTTGGTCCTATAATAAACAATTAATGTTGAAAAGTTAATATAATGTAATATATAATTATGTGTTGAAGTATAAGTTGTTACCTCTTTTTCTTTTGCTGGAACTAGTTCCCTCATCCTCTTTAAAACATTCATGAACGTCCATCCAAGAGATATCCGTGGGGAGGCATGCATTTTCCTTCTCAGTTATCCACTCATCATCCGATTCCATGTCTGATAAACATATTGGATCATATGTCTCCCCTCTCTCCTTTCTCTTTTCGAGTCTTTTTTCAAGGTTAATGTTGTATTTAACAAACACCAACGCATTTAGCCTTTGTTGCTCTAACCGGTTCCTCTTTTTGGAGTGTATATGGTCAAATGTACTCCAATTCCTCTCGCATCCCGTGGCACTACATGTGAGGCTTAGGACACGAATTGCTAGTTGTTGGAGTTCCGGGCACCTGTCTCCATAGTTTGCCCACCATTTAGCTATAGGTTTTATTGAGCAGGAGACAAAATTAAATATTAGTTATGAAATATAAGTTATGAAATACATATATATAATACTTATAAAAAAGTACCAGGCTGCAACTTGTTCCTCATTTCCACGCTCACGGGATAACCGAACATTCCGACACTATCCTTGAACGACTCGAGTTGCATATGAATTTTTATCAATATTGACTTGTTGGACATTCTTTGAATGACTTCATACAATCCTTCCTTGACGTTGGAATCGGCTTTAAAGTTGTCCTCAAAATGAAGACTAATATAGATAATACATTAATTTAGTATATAACAACTATTGATATAAAATGATACAAAAAGTACCTTGGATTGAGAAAGTATCCAGCAGCATGAAGTGGCCTATTAAGTTGCATGTTCCATCTAGTGTCAATCTTCTCCCATATCGGTAGGTATCTCGTCTCAACACCATCTAAATTACTTTTTATTTGCTCTTTTGCACGATGCATAGCTTCATATATATAACCCATTGCCGGTTTCACATCACCATCCATTAGCCTCAATACCTTATAAATAGGACTTACACAACTCAAACAATATTTGACTGCCTTCCAAAAGTTAGGATCACTTAGAATGATATCTTCTACCGCTATCCCTTCTAGCGTACAAGAAAATGGAGAGTCCGACCACTCTTTTGAAGCAAACAATTCCCGTATAGGAATTCTCAAATCTTCAAAGCTTTTCAAAGTAAGAAATGATGTTGCAAATTTTGTAACTCATGCTCTTGTCAATTCTCTTTCATTGGTGAACCTTCTAAACATAGATAATAGAACACAATGCCGATAGATATAGACGGTGACCTTTTTTGCTTTTTGTATGGTATCCTTAAACATTTTGCCACTTCCAATGTCTTGTAACATCAAGTCAATTAGATGAGCAGCACATGGTGACCAAAACAACCGAGGTCTCGCCGCTTCCAACATAGAACCGGCTGACACATAAGCAGAAGCACTATCGGTGACAACTTGTACTACATTCTCTTCTCCAACTTCTTCAACAAGTGAATTAAGCATTTCAAACAATTTTTTAGCATCTTTAGCAAACGATGATGTATCAATCGATCTTATAAATACCGTGCCACTTGGACTATTCACAAGAAAGTTTGTAATCGATCTTTGCTTTCCATCGGTCCAACCATCCGACATAATAGTGCAACCTGTCCTATTCCATTCTTCTTTGTATTTGCTCAATCCCTTTTCCACACTTTCCACCTCTTTCTTCAAATATGAGACTCTTACCTCATGATAAGAAGGAAGCTTCAATCCTTTACCATAATCACCAACTAACCTCAATGCTTCCTTCCATAAAGGTGACTTCACCAAATTAAATGGCAAAGCCTCACCATACAAAAGTCGACTTAAAGCACGAATTACCGGCTCTCTATCCTTCAAAGCTTGATTCATTGTTCTTTGTGTTCGTTTTGTGACAAATGAATCCATGGTACCTTTTAACTTTTGATCATCTACTTCAACATTATTGGACTCAAAGAGCTCACTGTCTTTAGCATTAGCCTTTTTCGCCTCAAAATCATCTAACAATTTTTTGAAAAATTCTCTAACACTATCATCAACCACATGACAAGCACTACTATCTTTTTTTGTTCCGGCTAGATGATGTTTCATCCTATTAACTCCACCAAAAAAATCCTTTTTACAATAGTTACACTGTACTCTAGTTCTATTTGTTGGATGTACTCTTGTACAATGTTCCCAAGTAACATCTGGATCTTTTGTTTTAGTCATGATAACTGAAAATTAAAGGAGTACTTTATTATGATGTGTTGTACACAAGCTAGACAAGGAAGTAAATAAGAAATAATAAATAGCAATTATTTTCTATTTTGTTAAATACAGAAAGATAAGCCATCGGTTATATCCCTATGAAAATATTTAATACATTTAATGTGGATAGTTGCTAGTGGATGTGGATGATCTCAAATATTTAATAGACATATTCAATTCCCTTGTTTCTTCTTCGTCTTCATTATTACGGAGTATATAATGTATACATACAAAAGAGAAGTATGGTAACACTAACCTTCCCTCGTCAAGTACTTCACCCCTGTTTCGCCTTTTGAAATTTTCAGAGAATCAGAAGACAATAGAACCTGCAGCTAGCAATTTGTGAAGTGAAGACATAGATTTGTTGAACGATTTTTTTTTTTAATGAAAACCCTAATTTTTTTGGGGAAATCTTGAAATTAGAAGAATAGAAATGGAAAGATATATACCTTGTTTTCCCTTACTAGCTATTATTTTAATTTAAATTGCTTACAAGTTTTGACTGATGACAATTGACAAGATCGTTTGCTTTTTCTCACCAACATTTTTTCCCGCCTAAATACCCTGACACTTACGAGTCTGCGAGTCGAGTCGGCTCGGTCCGAGTCACCCAATAACTCGTGAGTCACCTTCCGAGTCAAGTTCACTTTCGAGTCACCCTCCGAGTCGCTACGTTTTTTTGGTTTTTGACTCGACTCGTACGAGCCGACTCGCGACTCATACGAGTTTGACAACTATGTTCAAATGCATAACTGGAAACATTTTATAGCTATATTAGATATTTGTGTCTTGATTTTAATTAACTTTCAATTATTATATTTAGATATTGCGATGTGGGTCGAGTTAGGTTTGCGGGTCAAAAGTTCACATTATAAACCCGAAACTAATTTGATAAATGGGTTAATGGGTTAAAAGTAATCAACCTAGATACAACATGCATTGTGCTGTTTGGCCGATCAATCCGTTGACGTGGACTTTAACCCAAACTTAATAAGATATCATAAACAAGTTGACGGGTTGAGACTTGAAAATGCAACTCTTCCTTGTTTATTTCCGTGTAAAATTTCAAGTTTTGTCGAGAATTATCACCACTAATTAGAATCATTAAAAAATAAAGTATACGAAATAATGTACATATAGCATTATTATTTTACTATTTACACAAGTACAACATGTCGTTAAACAAATATACCGTGAGTAAATCTTTTGTTGCCACTGCATTGCGAGGGCAAAACGTGCACCTAATCAATATGCAGAGATACACGATGAGAGTCATTTGAAAAAATATAAAATTGGATTTACCATTTTGGCAACAGGCGTGATTTATCGTATTGTTCATTAGTGATGGCGATTTCGTTTTCAGGTATTGATGTTTAAGTATTAATCACTATTTTCAATGATATAAACGTTCTTAATAATGTCTAAAACTACTATCAAAAGACAAATATCCCCTTCAATTCAAAATCTTTTTCCAAAGTCATATGTGAAAAAGTGTCAAATGATACGTTATACAATTAAACAAAACTAAATCTTCGTATTTAAATTATGAAGTAGCCCGCAAATTTTGCGGGTTATAATCTAGTAAAAATTAAATAAGACATGTAAGGTAAGGTGTAAAATTTGTAATTCCATTAAAAACGCATTTAAGTGTTCTTTTTTAATTTTTGAAACATGTAAATATGTGTGAAATTTGGAGAAAGTAAAAAAGCGAATGTTTTAGATGTGGAATTTGACTCCAGAACGTGGACAAACCGTCTTTATCGGTTTGTGTCTACATTCACCTTGTTCCGACCTTTTTCGTTTATAATTGGCACGTTCCCTAATTTTCAATGGTCAAAAAGTTTTGACATATGTAAATATTAATTAAAGGACGATGAATAATGATAGTAATAATGATAATAATAATAATTAATAATATAGTATAATAAATGTAGGAATATTTAAGATTTAAGATTAAGATGATAATTCAAATTAAGCTATACAACTTTATATTTAAATTCTACTTATAATTTAATAAAGGGTTTAGTATCTGGAAATGCATCAAACTTTGACGCGATCTTAATTGTGTGTACTCAACTAATTTTTTTCCTATTGTGTGTACCCAACTTTCAAAAAGTGTATTTTTGATGTATTTTGTTGATGTGTTAAAGTCTATTATGACTAAAATTTATTTCATAAAAAAACATCATCCATAAACACAAGTTTGGACATCACAAGAATAATACATAAAACTTAAAAACAATAACTCTGATTTCGTTTTTAGTTAAATTTTACTAGTGTAACATATTGTATGCCCAATTTCGGTTGATTGGTAGGTATAAAAACAACTTTAGTTGACAATCTATTATCATTATCAATTATTACTAAACTTTAAAAAAAAATGCAAAAAATCATGCCTACTCAAATTGTCTCTAAACACACAATCATGTAATTTCTCTTGCTATAGTTTTACCTATCATTTTATCACATGTAGTAATAATATTTTTAGAATTATCTTTATACATGCATATCATTACTCATTATCGATGAGAACTAGGTTAAAAAGTGACCTTTTTCCAAAGTTGTAGGTTATCGTTATGCATAGCCTTACCTACTCGTCGCGCCTTTTAAACACTTAGCTAGCTGAACATGAATGTCAAACCTCTATTGCATCATGCATATCCTAGGCATATTTTGTCATTGCCATATTTTCTACTACAACTTTAAATTTGCCTTAAATGCAAGTGATTAACCATATATATTGGGTTAAAGTGTTGAACACAATATTTACGTGGCATGAAAGTATTCACGTACAACACAATAATTAACAGCCTTAAGTATTGACCCCGTTAACATGGTGTACCATGAAATTGACACAAAAATTTAGCCCATTATGAGTATAAGAAACGTGTTGCTAGCTTAGAGTACCTTTAGAATTGATTGCGCTCCTCATATAGGGCGACTAAACTTCAATTGTGGGTTAGAACAGATCAACACATGCTATTGATGTTAGGTCCGAAGGAAAAGTTTACTTAGCCATAGAGTTAAATAACTTTCAAAATTACATCAAATTTGTTGCGGTTTTTCAAAAACTAATAATTTTCAGCTCACAAGCTGTCCGAATTCGAGTTTTTGGTAAAAGCTTCTTAAATCAACTAAAACAAATCTCTAACACTTCCATTAGTTAACTTCAACCTACTAATCACATTTAAGACTCATTCCATCCAAATTAACCATGATAACAACTCAATTCTTTCATGATCTTTAACCATTTAGTTTCATTATTTTCTTCAAAATTCATACATCATTGGATGTTTGGTTTTCTTTTTTTAACAACACCTAGAACATCATTTTAACCGAAACTTTTACATACACATAACCATCAAATGCTTCTAATTTTATTAACTCATCTCTTTTATATCAAAATAATTAAAATAAGTTTATTTGTCATTCGATAACAAGTATATAACATTCCTATCACCTTTAAACCTTTCCCCCAAATTCCTAACTTAGGGGTTTATACTTTTAACCTTATTAACATCTATTTAAAGGATTAGAAGAGTCGTTTATACCTTAGGGATGATTAATCAAGGTTTATAAGCTTCAATTTGATCAGACTCTTCTTCCTCCCTCTTGTTCTTTCAAATCGCCATACTCACACAACACATTCACACACACAAGTTTCCCACACTATGCCTTTTTTTCTTTTATTTTAAAAAATAAATTAAATTAAGTTTGCTTCTTAACCCTCAAGTAACCAAACTTGACACCTACACCCCCTCGAATTCACCCATTTAACACCTTTAGCCCCTAAGCTTACTTCTCATTTTTAAATTTAACCTAAACTCATTATTTTTGTATTCAACACATTTTATACATCTATACTTAAATAAACATATCTAATCTAATATAAATAACAGAGTGAGGTTCAAATGAGTACATGAACATTTAGTGAGAATGAATGAACCACTAAAATGCGCCACGTGTCTGAAATATTCATTAACGGTAAGTCGAAAAATCATAAAAATTACATCATAAAAATCATCGTTTTTTTCTCTTTGATTATAGATCTCACAAGGTATACACTCGATGAAATTCTTTTTCCGTTTTTTTGGTGCGTTTCGAAAACAACTATCAAAAGTTCCACATATGATACCAGCCGGTAACACATGTGATAAAAACGAGTAACAACATATGTGATACTAGCGAGTAACACATATGATACCAACAACTAACGCATGTGATACTAATATTGTACAATTTGTAAAACCCATAAAAAAGTCATCAAAAGTATAAATTGTGAGATCTTTAATCGAAGAGGAAAACACGTTGACTTTTATGGTGCAATTTTTATAATTTTTTGACTTAACATTTGTAAGATATTTAATTTTTAAAAACGTAAAAAAAATTGAGTTTGATACATGGCACATTCTTATTGATTCGAAACCATTCTCACCAAAATTTCCATTCTCATTTAAACTTCAGTCATAAATAATAGTATCTTTTAAATTTTGGGGTGTTACAGGTTGAAAAGTTATGACATGTATTTATTAATTAAATGTTGAATGATGATGGTAATAATAATAATAATAATAATAATAATAATAATAATAATAATAATAATAATAATAATAATAATGGAAATGATATTGACAGCTCTAAGGGCTGTCAATAAAAACTATTTAAAGACGATCATTAAACTTAATGTTTCATTTATTATCCAAAATTATAATTATACTGCACATATAAAAGGAATGTTTCAGTGAATTAAATGCAAATATTCAGTGTATTAATTATAATTTTGATTAAATAAGGAAACATTAGCTTCAATAAATGCTCAATTTTTCTCTTATTGACAGCCCTAAAGCTCTCATTATCATTTCCCTGATAATAATAATTATGTAGGAATATTTAGAAAATATATTATTTTCCATTTACTGAATTTTAAGTTTTAAGAAAGAGAGTGTGAAATGTTTTATAGGTAAGTACATATTAAACTAACGTACAACTTCATATTTAAAATATAATATATATATATATATATATATATATATATATATATATATATATATATATATATATATATATATATATATATATATATATATATATAGTTGGGGGATCTAAAAAGAAGAAAACTTTTATGGAGAAGGGGGAGAAGGAATCCTGACCAATCATTTCATTTTAAGGTCAAAGGGTATATTAGTCCTTTCTAATTTGGTTATTTAATTTAATGGAATGTAAATTATATGCATTAAAGGTGGCGGTTTATGTATTCCACGAATGATTCTCCACCATATTAGGAAACTATCAAAACATATCTTCACATTTCATATATACTGCTCCATTGATCCACGTATATATTGTTTATAAGTCATAGCGAATTTTTTTTTGGAGATCTTCACATTCAATCGTATAAGTTTGAGCCATTTATTTTAATTTCATTGCATATTATAATACAGTCAAGAACATTTGTAAAGATCCCTGGGATCGATTCATAATCTATTTCTATCAATATCGTTAACGTTTTTTGAAAATCATTCCTTGTATCGATTCATATGGCGAATCATGAAGAACCGATGGAACTTGTAGAATCGGATTCAACAGAGGATTCCGATGAAATCGGTAGTACATCCGAACCAAGTAAGTTCTCCCGTTTTCTTTTGGAACGTTTTGTGATTGTTGTTTTTTATAATTGAATTTTATGATGATAGTCGAAAATAATAGTAGCTGTTTCCCATTTTCGTTATCGATCGACATGTTATGTAAGGTACCTATGTTGACAAGCTAAAACTTTTCCGTGACCAACAACAAAGGTTGATGGAACAGGTTTTTGCGGAGACTCCGTTACACCCCCCCCCCCCCCCCCCCCCCCCCATGAAAACTAAGCAGGTTATCCGGTGTTTCTCAGCCGGAAGATGTCAACATTAAGAACCCTCATGTTAGCCGTAATAAAGGTTGTGGTTCTAGCAAAAAAGGAAGGATTTAAAGTGCAAAAGAGAAAGCGATTGCTAATGCACACAAACAGATTCGTTCATGCAAATACTGTGGAGTAGTGGGTCATTATAGAAGTACATGCACACAAAAGGCTTTAGACGATGCTGCGAAGAGAAACAATCTTGCAGTCGAAGATTCATCTTTGTCCTTCGAGTAGTCTGTTAATTTAAAACAGTTGCATTTTCACTAGTATGGGTTTTTTTAATAAGTAGATGGTAAAATCATTTGGTTAGTTATTTACACCATGTATTGAAGTTTCTTTTTTTTTGTGTCATACGATTTAATGTGGTTTTTTAAGGGGAACATGTTTGAACATTCATCATCTCTTACAACGTATGCATCATTTATTATTCGGTGGTGGTTTCAATACGATTGAGCATTTAGAGAAAAGATACTTCTACTTTATCGTTAATGTGCCTAATCATCCCTGTAACTTGAACTAACGCACACAGCATAATGATTCGGTAACGCAACATTCAGATTCAGAGAATGACACATTTTGATTCAGTAATTAAGCAAATTGATTTAGTTATACAATGCAACACGCATTACACAAAACGCAGCCTTATACTACACATTTATGATTCAAAAGCTCCAACCACCAAGCTAAATTACAAAACAAATATCAGTCTATCAGAAACGAGTCCATAACAATACCAATTTCATACAATGTTATAATTCAGTAACGCCAATAAATGATTCGGTATTTTACCACGCTTAGATCAAGCAAAATTTACAACTTGATTCAGTCAATCCTTCCAACTGGTTGCATCATCAAACAAATGCAACCGCATAAAAGGCACCTTTTGAGGCACCAGTAAAGACAACAATAACTAAACAGCAAATTACAACTTTCATTCTTCCAAGAATCCATAAACCAAAAGTTTATCATGCTCATAAACACATTCCATCAAATTCCATTACAGTCGAGTCTCTATCAAACAGAGTGTTCCTAACAAACAATTAAAAGGAAAGAAGTAAGCTCAAACAAAATTGCAAAGTTGCATAGTTCTTAAAAAACATCAATTGCCAAAGACCGCCAGCCTTTCATCTCTGATTCGTTTTGCCCTCTCCTTCAACTGCTCCTTAAAATCTGCTGGGAGTTTATCATGGAACTTTGATTCACTTCGTACAGATGTGTCTTGCCTGAAAGAGTTTTAAAAAACTATGAATCAAAATAACCAACAAGAGAGGGCCTAGCCAACCACCAAACAAGTATGTTGATTCTGCATTTTGTATTAAAATTATAATAAAAAAGTTCATCTTCCATGTTTTGTGAGCATGATTATGTATAAAATCTTTGATTCACATTAGCATAACTTTGCAGCAACAAATTATGTTCCTTGATGCACCCAAAAATTGTCACTGATTCAGTTACGTAACAAATACCCTTCAAACGCATAATTTCATCAAAATGCTAGATTTATAACCCATAATCTAAACAAACGTGGTTGCTAAGAACATTTGATAAAAAAACCCAAAGTGACCTCGTATTTAACACCTTATGCACCAAAATTGTATCACTAAAATGTTGTGCATTGCATCTATCGTTGGCTCACAAATTGGTAAGTTTCATTCATCAAATACTGTAAATTGCTTCACAAAAAATAGCCAATGATTCAGTTGGTCTAATAATACCATTTAATGAAAAACTATTCAATGAATCATTTACTACACAAAAAACATTCAATGATTCAGTTTCTACACCAGCACCATTTTTCAACACATTTCCTTATTTTAAACAAATGCGCTACACCCCGAAACAAACACCCCCAGAAAAAATCACTAACCATAACTCTGTAACTTCAAGTGAATCATCCAAACAATTAAATATCATATCCATTGTTTGAGAGCATATGTTACCCTAATTATTCGGAAACTCGGCAACACAATCGATAAATGTACTACGTTACCTTTATTGCTCATTTGATTTAGATTTTTTGGTTTCACCATCTTTCTTATCTCACCTGCAATGAACAAAACGTTTTTTCCGGAATAAGATGCTACACAAAACATGCACTCCAATCAAAATTACCATATTCAACCAACAATCATAATTGATATGTTACGGACTTTGTAATTTTATAAAATATGTTTGCACTCCTTAAACCAAAAAACACCATAAACTACTAAATCAAAACATGCAATCCACCCAAACACCAACATATTAGATAAAACATACTACTGATTCACTGTTAAATGGGGGAAAAAACTGCACCAAACCCCCAATTTTTGACAAAACAACTGATTTCAATTACCACTATTGCGAATCAAACAACCACAAACTTTAAATCTATTAGTAAAAAAAAAAAAATTAAATGAAAACCAAAGAGGAAAAAGAATACCTTTGATGGCCGATTGTTTCACTATATAGATTGAAACAATTATTCCTACTGAAAACACGTCTCCGTTCTTCACGCTACACCCCGACTAATGCGTTTCAATGCGGCAACAGGAAAATCGATGTAATAGTTTGGGTCTCTTGCGTGTTTATTGATTGCCGAATCACAATTAGGGTTTTGATTTAGGTTATAGCGCCGATTAAGATGGAAACGATGGATTTGAAGTCGGTTATGATATGCATGGAATACGATCGGTTTTTGAAAACTATATTAATTGTGATTTACTTCCTTTTTTTTGGGCATAAGTAAAAGACCAGCCTGCCCCTCGCGCCTCTAAATTCCTAACCAAACCCATTGACTAATCTCAACCATAGAATCATTAATCTGATGGCCAAGATTGCTTCTCCACCTTCTCCATCTAAAAAAACTTCTCCCTTGATCCCAATCCTATATATATATATATATATATATAGGGTTGGTTCTGGTGAGAACAATAGAATTCCGTGAGAACGGTGAGAACATATCCTAGCCATTTATTTAAAATCAATGATCCAAAATGAAGGTGGCATTTTTGTAATTATTGAAAATTGAAAATTCGGGAAAATGACGGTGGCAATTTGGTAATTAATTATTGTAAATTTCGATTATCCTTCACCATCTACTTGTCCTGTGAATTTCTTTATTTTTTTTCTTCACAACAATTTAGAAGAAATGAAGCATTATAATTTCGGTTTTGCTAACGTGTTCCCCTGTGGCACACGTTAAAGTGCATTTAATGAACCTGTAATTTCCTTAAATAACATAATTTGTAATTAATATATGCATAAAAAAGAAAATTATTAGATTGAATTAATGAGTATTAAATATTAATATTTAAGGAAATTTCGGCTTCATTAAATGCACCTTAACGTGTGCCATAGGGGCACACATTAGCAAATCCCTTATAATTTTTATGTTTACAATAGTTAACCGTAGTTAAGCAATATTTTTTATTATGTTCGGTTGTTCACATCACCTCTTTGAAATAATGAATCTTTATAGATTCACATAACATAATTAATAAAGCCTAAATTTCTAAACCCTAAACCTAACTCATAAACTCTAAAATTACCTGAGTTTCTAGAAAAGCGTCAGTGATACATGGTTGTTAATTATTTAGAAGCCGTTACTTATTTACGTCTGAAGAACATTAAATCAAGATAACATTCGCAATAAATTGCTTCTTGAACATTTGCTCAATTAATAATTTCAATTATTTAACTGTTACGTACTTCTTTTATTTATTGACTCTTTAAGTTTAATTTGGGTTGAGGTGGGTCATATTATCCCCAGACCATGCATGGAGACTACAAACTTTATCAAACAAAAATAAGTACAAGCAGCAGCATTTAATAGTTTTCATGTTGTTGATTCATTCTTTATGTTGATCAAGTTAATAACGAATCATCGATATCATTATCAGCAGAATTTCCATTATTTAGTCTATTTCAACGTAAAGTTTTTAAAAAACTAATATGGACCATCGATATTATATTAGTAGGAATCGATCAATTGTGTTAACCATTATCTTTTTTTTTTTTTTTTTTTCCGCATCACCCTTTCAAATAATGATTCTATATTTCCAATATTCATTGTTTAGGATAACTTGTGTGAATCAATAATAAAAAAAGATTCATCACTCCAAATCTACTGTTAATCAAAACCAAATAAAGCTTCACAATTAATATTTTTGATCAGATTTGATGGAAGATCATGATTTGTTCTCACCGTTCTCACGTAATCATTTTGTTCTCACAGGATCCCAAGTGTATATATATATATATATATACTAGGTGAGGACCCGCGACAACGCGAGGTTCGACATTTGAGTTTGTAGATTTTGCAATTTAAAATTTGAAGCCAGATGAAACTGTACCAGAAAACACTTTTATATAATATAAACGACAACCAATAACATCTAAAATATACCTCATCATTTTGGTACGGTTCAGGGTTTTTAGCTTTTCTCTAATAAATTTAAAATCCGTGTTAACGCGTGCAACTTAAATCAATTTTTTAAGGATATTAAGTTAAATATTTGTGCTTTTCAGATAAAATAGGATATCAATTTTTGCGTTAAAGGTGAAGTGTAATAGTTGATATATGCCTCGTGTTAGTATAAATATACAATACCAAATGTTGATTTTATTGTGTTGTATATTAAAAAGATTGAATGTTGTAGTTTATATATTTAATATTTAAATAAGATTTGTTTAAGGTGTATTTTTTTTTCCTTTACTATGTTCATTACATAATATTCAAATATTTATTAGCGATTATTAACTTGTAGATATAAATTTCCATATATTTCGATATTTTAAAAACATTTCCATTTACAATTGAAAGAGTTTAAAAGGAGCTATAGTGTATATTTTAAAGATGTATTATTGTTATTTATGGTTGATGCAAGAGATCTCATGATACAATTGATAGTAATAAGGTTATTGATTTATTCTTGTTGAGTAACATTTGAATTCAAGTACAACTGTAAATATACACTTGAAGTGAAATGATTTAGATTAAATTAGACAACTACAAAACTCGAAGTTAATGTACATAAATATGATAGTAAAGTTCTGTGGGCGATACTACATAGTCAACTTTTCAAGAATCCAAAGATGGACTTGGTGAACCATCATCTTCTGCCATTCTTTTGCCGTACACAAGTTGTTTAATCGATTAAGATTACAGCAGTCCCGCTGGATGGTTCCAATAACACCGAGACATCCCACACATAGATATATTACTTGTATCTAACCTCTTTTGACGAACGAATATTTATTCCCATATACCCACACCATTAGCAATCTTGCATATTTAAATGGACAACGGACAACCCACCCCACATTAACCTTAAATATAAGGTATAACGATATACACCTATCAGACGAGAACGTGTTTGTTTAATAACCATAATGAGAAGATCACCACTATATGGGAACACACACAAATCATGTTTAAATAAGATGAATATGTTTCAATAGGTAAATAACAATCTAATTGTAAACTTGGCAATAACAGAAGTTTTGTATCATGCAGATGTATATCCTTTGCTAAACGATGACGTACCATATGATACGAATCTATATCATCGGCACTTGAGTCACGAGGTTCGTCACATGTGGTCCACCAGTCCACCTTCATGCGTTAAAGGCTATCATGCTTCATAAGCACCTACAAAGAAACCAAGCATAGAATAAGCTATTTGGCTATGTGTCGATGACCAAAATTTTAGGGGTTAAGTGGGCCATGTAATGGGTCAAAACTGGTTCATGTCAGAAGCGATTGAAAATGGGATGGGTTAAGCGACTACCATACATTAAAGTGAAAATGATACCAGTTATGCTAGTCATGGTATAGACTATAGATCACCATAGCCAAATTTTTCATATATCATATGTCTTCTCAACTTCCAACAACCTCTAACATGGGTCCAAAGATCTGTCTCAAAAATCAATAGGAATAGGAATACAATAACCAATAATAACGCACTACGATTCAATATCTCGGGGTAAATTGGGTGACCCAGAACGTAATCCCAAAATGGACCCTTGGGGTGAAGTCAAGTAAGATAAGTTAGATTACAAAACAGACGACAACGCCCGATAAACAATTGTATTTACCTACTCTCTCATGGCACAAGAATCATCTTCCTCACGTTTTTTCGTTTTCTATCTACAGAAACTCATGGGTGCTCTTTTTTATGCCTTTACTGTGAACGTCAAGTACTTTGAAATTAAAATTGTATCTTCTTACATCATTTTAAATAGCACGTACGACCTTAACATGAAATATTACAGGTATTAACATAGAGCGTCTCTTTCCATTGTAATCAAAAATATTTAAAACAGGTTGAATCATTAGTGTAAGTATAAGGTTAATAACATATATATTTTGAGGTGAATCACTCGCTAATGGGTATTTCATAACTATACACATAAATAGTATAGCCCAAAAAGTAATAATTTGTTGAAATATTGGAACTCTAAAAGCAATTAACCAACACAAACTAATCAAAACTCACCAAAGATGTACCAACGCTTATTAATCGTCTTCAACAAAAGCTTTCTTGACTTCAATGTTGTCCTGCTACAATTCTCTTAATAGAATCAGATGCACAAATCTTGAAAGAGGGCATAAATTGCTAATTCAACATTACTTCAAATGTAATAACTAAACAATCCATGAACAATGGCAACGCGGAACAAAATAAAAAATAACACATATAATATAAGTTACCTGCTTCCAATATTTTTGACCTCTGGTGCTTTTGTAGTACATCTAAAGTAGGCACTTGAAGACCATTGCCGCCTGCCTTACCATAGAATCTGAGGTGAACAACTTTATTAGGTTACATTGATCTTCAATTTCTAACATTTTCATTTTGTGGATCCCATTAAATATGATATACAGAGATAAGACCACATGAAAATATCTTACCATTAACCAAGATGATGAAAAAAGCATGCCAGAACGATGGGAATAAATTTGGAGGAAGCAAAACCAAAGGATACATGAGATCATCATTTTGATACCACGTAAACAAAAACAACATGAATCATAAAGATCACAGTAATGTTGATGAGAACAATTAATTTCCTCTCTCCCTGCAGATATCAGCATCTAAATTGTTTACATTCAACAATAATGAAGAGTTGAAAAGGACTTGACAAACTTCAATCATACCTTCAAAGTCAGTTGCTTTTGCAAAAGGTCGTTCAATTTAAATAGGACTGCAGAAATCCAGATTGTCCCAAAAAAGACTGAAATCATTAAGACATAAAAGGGGCTTAGCCTATTCAGATATGCGATTTTCTATATCGACAGCTTATATACACCGAAAGAATCTGATCCCAAAAGCCAAATCTCCAATAGGCCATTTTCCCAAAGTCTGAGAATAAGTAAACCGAAGAGTCTCTGACAACGTTGAAATAGTTTCCAGCCATGTTGCAATAGAACCACAGTAACACAGGCAAATGTGAAATGTATTTTTAGATGTCAAATACAGCTGAACCCTCACTATACAATAGAACCACTTAACCCTTACTATACTATTTACACCATAAAAAAACTATCTCGGTTTGGGAGTGTTTGCAAGTGCATCTTTTTAAGAATTTATAGCACTTAAAATTAGCATCACTTTAGGCTGTGTTGAAAATCACATTTTTTCCCGAATAGCAGAGTTGCCTCCACTTCACTACGATTAAAGGTGGCAATTACCATGAATTTACATACATTTTTCTATAACTGACCAAACACTATATCTATTGTAGATATATCAAAGAAAAAAGGAATAAGTTCCCTTTAGGAGTGTCTTATAGATATCACAGGTGTGTCTTTTGGTTGCAATTTTCACACATACAGTGCTACCTTTTTGCCCAATGGCATCAAACTACTTATTGAGGATGTTGATTTTTGCCCAAAAGACACTTATCAGTATTGGACATGTAAAATAGTCTATTGATAGTTAATCAAATTAATGCTGCTACGCACCAAGTTAAACATCACAATTTTGTGGTACATTAAGGACTATCATATGTGGAATAGAATGAGAATAACCTGAAAATCCTGAAAAACTCATGAATATCAGAATCTCCAGGCAAGAGTGTTTGCTGGTTCACCACCTCAGCAGAATATGCAACCAACCAACCACATATCATCTGGCGCATAACGACGAACAACATGTACTTTGCAACTATTATAAGAAATAAAGGCAATGACAATTATAAAACTTAGACGATAAAGATGATAATTTCAAAACCAAGAGCCCAAACCCTATAAACCCAAACTTTAATACACAGGTTTATACGAATTAAAAAATCAGAAGGAAAAAAACATGAAATAGTTTGATTACGTACCGGATGAAGGAAAACCATGATGTTAATTAGGATGTTTGGAAGGCATGCGGTGATTAACCATATGGATCAATCGACGATTAAGTTAAATAGTTGAAGAATTCGAATATTTTTGAAGAAAACTTGTGATGAGAGCATAGTTGTCAAACTCGTACGAGTCGCGAGTCGGCTCGTACGAGTCGAGTCAAAAACCAAAAAAACGTAGCGACTCGGAGGGTGACTCGAAAGTGAACTTGACTCGGAAGGTGACTCGAGAGTTATTGGGTGACTCGGACCGAGCCGACTCGACTCGCAGACTCGTAAGTGTCAGGGTATTTAGGCGGGAAAAAATGTTGGTGAGAAAAAGCAAACGATCTTGTCAATTGTCATTAGTCAAAACTTGTAAGCAATTTAAATTAAAATAATAGCTAGTAAGGGAAAACAAGGTACATATCTTTCCATTTCTATTCTTCTAATTTCAAGATTTCCCCAAAAAAATTAGGGTTTTCTTTAAAAAAAAATCGTTCAACAAATCTATGTCTTCACTTCACAAATTGCTAGCTGCAGGTTCTATTGTCTTCTGATTCTCTGAAAATTTCAAAAGGCGAAACAGGGGTGAAGTACTTGACGAGGGAAGGTTAGTGTTACCATACTTCTCTTTTGTATGTATACATTATATACTCCGTAGTAATGAAGACGAAGAAGAAACAAGGGAATTGAATATGTCTATTAAATATTTGAGATCATCCACATCCACTAGCAACTATCCACATTAAATGTATTAAATATTTTCATAGGGATATAACCGATGGCTTATCTTTCTGTATCTAACAAAATAGAAAATAATTGCTATTTATTATTTCTTATTTACTTCCTTGTCTAGCTTGTGTACAACACATCATAATAAAGTACTCCTTTAATTTTCAGTTATCATGACTTAAACAAAAGATCCAGATGTTACTTGGGAACATTGTACAAGAGTACATCCAACAAATAGAACTAGAGTACAGTGTAACTATTGTAAAAAGGATTTTTTTGGTGGAGTTAATAGGATGAAACATCATCTAGCCGGAACAAAAAAAGATAGTAGTGCTTGTCATGTGGTTGATGATAGTGTTAGAGAATTTTTCAAAAAATTGTTAGATGATTTTGAGGCGAAAAAAGCTAATGCTAAAGACAGTGAGCTCTTTGAGTCCAATAATGTTGAAGTAGATGATCAAAAGTTAAAAGGTACCATGGATTCATTTGTCACAAAACGAACACAAAGAACAATGAATCAAGCTTTGAAGGATAGAGAGCCGGTAATTCGTGCTTTAAGTCGACTTTTGTATGGTGAGGCTTTGCCATTTAATTTGGTGAAGTCACCTTTATGGAAGGAAGCATTGAGGTTAGTTGGTGATTATGGTAAAGGATTGAAGCTTCCTTCTTATCATGAGGTAAGAGTCTCATATTTGAAGAAAGAGGTGGAAAGTGTGGAAAAGGGATTGAGCAAATACAAAGAAGAATGGAATAGGACAGGTTGCACTATTATGTCGGATGGTTGGACCGATGGAAAGCAAAGATCGATTACAAACTTTCTTGTGAATAGTCCAAGTGGCACGGTATTTATAAGATCGATTGATACATCATCGTTTGCTAAAGATGCTAAAAAATTGTTTGAAATGCTTAATTCACTTGTTGAAGAAGTTGGAGAAGAGAATGTAGTACAAGTTGTCACCGATAGTGCTTCTGCTTATGTGTCAGCCGGTTCTATGTTGGAAGCGGCGAGACCTCGGTTGTTTTGGTCACCATGTGCTGCTCATCTAATTGACTTGATGTTACAAGACATTGGAAGTGGCAAAATGTTTAAGGATACCATACAAAAAGCAAAAAAGGTCACCGTCTATATCTATCGGCATTGTGTTCTATTATCTATGTTTAGAAGGTTCACCAATGGAAGAGAATTGACAAGAGCAGGAGTTACAAGATTTGCAACATCATTTCTTACTTTGAAAAGCTTTGAAGATTTGAGAATTCCTATACGGGAATTGTTTGCTTCAAAAGAGTGGTCGGACTCTCCATTTTCTTGTACGCTAGAAGGGATAGCGGTAGAAGATATCATTCTAAGTGATCCTAACTTTTGGAAGGCAATCAAATATTGTTTGAGTTGTGTAAGTCCTATTTATAAGGTATTGAGGCTAATGGATGGTGATGTGAAACCGGCAATGGGTTATATATATGAAGCTATGCATCGTGCAAAAGAGCAAATAAAAAGTAATTTAGATGGTGTTGAGACGAGATACCTACCGATATGGGAGAAGATTGACACTAGATGGAACATGCAACTTAATAGGCCACTTCATGCTGCTGGATACTTTCTCAATCCAAGGTACTTTTTGTATCATTTTATATCAATAGTTGTTATATACTAAATTAATGTATTATCTATATTAGTCTTCATTTTGAGGACAACTTTAAAGCCGATTCCAACGTCAAGGAAGGATTGTATGAAGTCATTCAAAGAATGTCCAACAAGTCAATATTGATAAAAATTCATATGCAACTCGAGTCGTTCAAGGATAGTGTCGGAATGTTCGGTTATCCCGTGAGCGTGGAAATGAGGAACAAGTTGCAGCCTGGTACTTTTTTATAAGTATTATATATATGTATTTCATAACTTATATTTCATAACTAATATTTAATTTTGTCTCCTGCTCAATAAAACCTATAGCTAAATGGTGGACAAACTATGGAGACAAGTGCCCGGAACTCCAACAACTAGCAATTCGTGTCCTAAGCCTCACATGTAGTGCCACGGGATGCGAGAGGAATTGGAGTACATTTGACCATATACACTCCAAAAAGAGGAACCGGTTAGAGCAACAAAGGCTAAATGCGTTGGTGTTTGTTAAATACAACATTAACCTTGAAAAAAGACTCGAAAAGAGAAAAGAGAGAGGGGAGACATATGATCCAATATGTTTATCAGACATGGAATCGGATGATGAGTGGATAACTGAGAAGGAAAATGCATGCCTCCCCACGGATATCTCTTGGATGGACGTTCATGAATGTTTTAAAGAGGATGAGGGAACTAGTTCCAGCAAAAGAAAAAGAGGTAACAACTTATACTTCAACACATAATTATATATTACATTATATTAACTTTTCAACATTAATTGTTTATTATAGGACCAAGGAACTTGAACAAATCTAGGAAGAAAACAAAAGGCTCACTTATTGATGTGGATGATGATATTCAAGTTGAAGATGGGGAGGAAGGAGATGAAAGACTTCATGAGACAACCGTTCTTCTTAACGAAGATGAAGATGATGGTCACATTGATGTCCAAGATTAGTTTTATTTGTCTCCAAAATCTTTTGACATTTGTTTTATTACTCGATCGCTAGTTATACCATCTTGAATGCTATAAATGTATTTTTGATACTTTGTGGTGCGTATTTTGGGATAAACTTGTAATCTATAACTCATAACTAGCGAGATTGTAATAGTTTAGCAAATGTATTTAAGTATTCCACTATTTTGTTCATAAACTTATATATATATATATATATATATATAAAACTTTATGACTCTTACGAGTCGAGTCACGAATCGAGTCGCGAGTTAAAAATCGGACTTCCGAGTCACGAGTTGACAACTATGGATGAGAGTAGTAATATATATATATATATATTTTTTTAGGATGAATCTCAAGAATTTGATAGATTGGCATGACGATGAAGAAGGAGCTAAAGAAACGGGAGTAGGGTTTTGTCTGGATTTTAGGGACGGGCAGTGAAAAAGAGGCGTGATTTGATTTTGGGGCATTATTTTTTAGAAAAATTTTGGTTTATTTTATAAATTGTAATATAAAGTTTACCAAAAAGTATTAGGGGTGTAATGTGTACTAATTTTAAACTAATTTAATCCATTGATTTCTAATTAGTGAGTTTAATCAAGGGTTCAAATTTCTTAATGGTATCCTCTTTTAATTATATATAAAAGATATAGACTTGGGATACAGTGAGAATACAATGTTTACGTGAGAACGGTAATAACACATCCTAGCCATCTATTTTTTGATCAAAATACCCCATTTTCAAGGTGACATTTTTGTAAATATCTTGACGTTTGATTTTGAAGGGTTTACATAAGAGTTGTTGGGGTGAAGTTTAATTTTTTTTTTCCCACAAAAGTTTTAACAAGGTGAAGTTTTATTTATTTTTTGTTAACAACATGTTTGAAGTAATGAATCAATATGTATAAACCTTAACCTTTTCAAAAATTAATGTTAACAAAAAAAAATTAACTTCATCTCATTAAAAATTATGTGAACCTATAAAAATAAACATTTATAATTTCAGAACCTTATGTCAAGGAAAAAAAAACGCTTCGCCTTAGCAAACTGATGTAAACTGTAACACATGCATAATTAGGATAATTAATTATGTCTAATTATTTGTAACTAGTTGTAATTAGTATGTAATAGGACTAATTACAGACTCTATTTGTATATATATAAGGTGATTTATATATATATGTGTGTACTTACGCGATTTGGATGAATCGTACGAATTAACCGGACGGAGTCCGACACAGTTTACTTGGACGTTGGTGACAGAAAATTTCTTAAATAATGAGAACGTATTTTTATTATATAAAATACAAAACCGAACGAACAGTATTTATATTACCGCGACGACATTTTAAATAATTCAACAAAAATGTATTAAACGCGAGTTAATAATTTAAATATTTCGACAAATGTTTTTGTTATTAATTTCAAGGTATTTTTATTTAAATACTCCGATTACATTTTAAAAATATAACTATTTGGTTAAATACTAAAAACAAACGATTAAACGATTAGGACACGGAGAAAACACTGTGTTTTAGGGAGCGTTTTCCCCTCCCTTGTCTCTTTTGGATCAGCCAAAACCCATCCCCCACCCCAATCCCCTTTTCATTTTCATCCAAACCAAAACCACACACACCTCCAAACTCTCTCAACTCAAATCACACCAAAATTTCGGAATCAAATCTCGACCACGAAATTTACATATTCGGAATCACCATCACGTGTGGAGCAAGAATATCAAAACCGTTTTCATCATTTCGTCCTCGATCTCGCTCGATTCGCAAAAGTAAGAAATTTCTAAAAGCTTAGATCTATTCATTTCTATGTAATGTTTTGATATTTTGATGTGTACACAACATAGTTATAACCTAAACCATGAAGAAAACACGATTTTACAGCTCAAAAATACGTTAGATTTGCGTTTTTGGTCGGAAAATCTCGAAACCCGAAAGTTTCTGGGCTGGTGTTCATCTTTGCGACACAACGCTTGTGTCGCATGTTGTGTCGCATAAAGCCTATTATGTCGCATCTTGTGTCGTATTTTACCTTTAGTGTCGTAACCTTTGCGACGCAATATTGTGTCGCACACTATGTCGCATAATATGTCGTATTTTATACGACACGACCCTTATGTCGCTATTGAATTAGCATCGCAAGCTTTTGCGACACAACCACTGTGTCGCAGAGCTCTTGTGTCGCATCCTTCATGCGACACAACCCTTGTGTCGCATACAAATCCTTGTGTCGCAGCTTATGTCGCAGAAAACAGAAAACTTGGAAATTTTGAAGGATTTTTACTATAGCAAAGTCAAAGTTACTGTAGCAAAGTCAAATTTTACTATAGCAATTCACTGTAGCAATTTACTGTAGCAAAGTCAACATTTTAGAATTTTTATTACAAACCGTCACCAACGGGCCAAACATGTTTTCCAACAAACAAACAATTACAGACATACGGACAAACATTGGATATACTAGTTGTGTACAACTAAACGAAACGTCTCGCGAGACACATACTTACATAACTTCATATGATTAGGCATTTGAAGGTTACGGGTTCGGAGAACCTACTCGCTATATTTACTACTTGCTAATTGCTATTGATTACTACAAGACTCAGGTGAGTCTTACGGCCCCACTTTTTACTGTTTTATCTGATTGGGGGAGAAACATGCTACTACCTTTCTTGAACACAAGTACTAAACTGTTTACTATACCAAACGGAATTGCATGAGTTGTTTACTATTTACAGAAGTCTCTCCATCATATATCGTTAGTTATGGACTTAAGCGCGAACACTAGTTAATGGATCCATTAGGGAAATGACCCTCCCCGCCCGGGGCAGTAGCGCTGCCACGTAATGATTTACACGTAGAAACGGGTGACTAATTATTCGTTACGGATGCTTGCTCATTTACGAGCATGTCACGGGAGCAAACTTATTACTTACGGGTTAAGCTTCGATTATGAGCCTCATGGCAACGGTATAACTTACTTACTTACATTTGCTGGATTGCAAATATTGGTTTTACGATTGCTGGATTGCAATTACTGATTTTACGCCTACGGGCACTACTGATGAAATCTCGTGTTCAAAACTGATATTACTTACAAACCTGTGAGATTCACCAACATTCGTGTTGACCTTTTTAGCATGTTTTCTCAGGTACCCGGATGGAGTAGGATTACTCCAGGACTTTAGCTAGAGTCGCATGATTTCAACACAACTGCATTAACGGAGATTCTTAGCATTATCTTTTGTATATTTTGATTATGTAATAGAATCTCCCGCTATACACGTGGGCTCTAGGAAATTACATTTTGTATACGAAAACATTAAGTTTTCAAACATTATATCTATGGGAATGTAACTAATTTACAAACGTTGCATATAGATGTCGTTTGCTTTATCTTTGCGCTGTGATATTTGATTAGTAGCACCCCAAAACCTGCTTCCGCTAAACAGTGAATTTCGGGGGTGTTACAGATTGGTATCAGAGCCTAAGGTTATAGTGAACTAGGTTGCATTTAGTGGGCCTAGACTATGACCATTAGGCAGTATTTCCTTACTAGGCATGATTGGTTCAGGAATTACATCATACGACTTTAATTTAACATAGCCTGATCAACTATGTACAATTAAGGAAAGATGATGTGAGGTCTGAAATGGTTATGTTGAACATGAATGCGTTAGTTGACTCTGACCACGAGAGAACCGAACCATTACTTTATACGTGCTAGACACTAGGCTGGATATTATATACTTATATATATTAGCCTCGTCTTACTTACACTCTGCCACAGGAATGGCAAACACACCACCTAATCCGTCACACTCTCACTCACATGGGTCACGAAATCCACGAGTAGCCAGGAGGAACACAAGGTCACCTCGAACCAGCCCCTATTTTGTTCATAACTCTCAGAACTCGGCACTTCTCACGATGCCAGCTTTGGCTACCCAACTTCGCCATCGGGAGCAAAGGCTCGAACACCTCGAACGGGAACAACACCGAATGACCTACCTGCTTCGCCAGGCACTTGATCACATATCCCAACTCCAGCGAGAACAAGAGGATACCAACCTCTCTGTAAGCATAATTTAGGACTCAATGACCGCTGAATTAGGAGCGGATGAACTCGTAAGAAACCGACTAGAGGAATGTGAACAGCGTTCACAGGAGACTGAGGATCACTCTCGAGCACTAGTACAACGACTGGCCTTGGTTGAAGACAACGCCAGGCAAACCAACAGACTAGCAGGAACTGTGGACCGCCTTGTCGCGCTGATGGAACAAATTAATCTGCATCAAGATTAGATCAGTCTATAACTTGTAACCAGCTAACTACTTTAGTAGGGCTTATGTAATCCAACCGGATGTAACAATTCCCGGCACTTTTGTACTACTATTACTCAGTAATCTTTTGAAAACCCGTATCTTGTATTCAACTTGTTTATCTAAATGAAATGTGATTGTCACTTCGTACTGTTATCGTGTATCTCATCATTTACACTTGTGACATATCATAATTTCATGCAATTATCTTATTCCACTTTCCTTGTTCTTTTCTTGTTCAGCATCATGCCTCCTCGTCGACAGATCACCCTCAGTGAAGCCGAAATTGCGGGTCTGATTACCCGTAGTGTGGCCCAAGCCCTAGCTACCCGAACATCAACTCCTGGTAGCGAAGATACAGCTACTAATGGACCACAACCCAAACCCTGTTCTTACAAAGACTTCCAGAACTGCAAACCCCCGAACTTTGCAGGTACTGAGGGAGCTATCGGTCTAGTACGCTGGATCGAGAAAGTCGAATCTGTATTTCTTATCTGCAACTGTGCGGAGGGAGACAAGGTTAAGTTCTCCGTTAGTACTTTTACTGACACCGCACTCACCTGGTGGAACACCTATGCCCAGACTGTGGGTGTTGTTAATGCTTACAAACTCCCGTGGGAGGAGTTGAAGGAGATGTTGAGGGGCGAGTACTGCCCCAGGGATGAATTGAAACAGCTGGAATTGGAATTCTGGAACCACAAGATGCAGGGTGATGACATCACCGGATACACCAACCGTTTCCACCAACTGGCACTTCTGTGCCCAACCATGGTCGATCCTGAGTACAAGAGGATCGAGAAATACGTCGATGGACTTCCCGAGAGACTCCAAGACCTGGTGACTTCATCCAAACCGGGTACTATTCAGAGCGCCATTCGTATGGCTCATGAGCTAACGGAAAATTCTGTCCGCTGTGGCACAACCTCAACCCCATCTGCAAACAACAAACGCAAATGGGAAGGAAACCCCAACACACCCAACCAAACCTCCAACAAAAAGCTTGAGTTTGTTAAGGCTTATTCATCTGGAACATCGGAAAAGAAAGGGTATATCGGGAGCAAGCCATACTGTCCCAAATGCAACCGCCATCATGACGGTTCTTGCCCTTGCTCCAACTGCAAACGGTTCGGGCACCTAGCCAAGGATTGCCGAACCAGCATTCCTACCCCCAACACCAATGCCCCGAAGGCCTGCTTTGGGTGCGGAAATTCAGGGCATTTCAAGAAAGATTGCCCAAAGCTGAAAAACAACAACAACCCTGCTCGCGGCAGATCATTTGTTATCAAGGCTAGGGAAGCCAGACAAGACCCGAATGTCGTGACGGGTACGTTCCTTCTCAACGACCTTACTGCTTCCGTATTATTTGATACTGGTGCCGATAGAAGTTTCATTTCTGAGAAATTTAGCCCTTTACTTGATATAACTCCCACTGCCTTAGATGCTAAATACATTGTAGAACTAGCTAACGGCGAACTGATTGAGACTGATAGCATCATACGCAACTGTACACTTAACCTTACGAACGAAACGTTTCCCATTGATTTAATCCCTGTCGAGATCGGCAGCTTCGATATTATTGTCGGTATGGATTGGTTATCCGAGCACCGAGCTGAAATCATCTGTCATGACAAACTCGTTCGCATACCTCTTGTCTCCGGTGGAACCTTAGTCCTACAAGGGGAGACCGGCAGACGGAATCTGAATATTGTATCCTGCCTCAAAACTTGAAAATATCTACGAAAAGGGTATCAAGCCATCCTCGCACATGTAACGGGGAATAAGTCGGAGGAGAAGCGACTTGAGGATGTTCCAATCGTGCGGGATTTCCCGGAAGTCTTTCCTGAAGACTTGCCCGGACTTCTGCCACCTAGACAAATTGAATTTCAAATCGAACTTGTGCTAGGAGCTGCACCCGTGGCTCGAGCCCCTTACCGTCTAGCACCATCTGAAATGCAGGAGTTGTCTAACCAACTACAGGAACTCCTGGACAGAGGATTTATTCGACCAAGTTCCTCGCCTTGGGGAGCTCCGGTCTTATTCGTGAAAAAGAAAGATGGATCTTTCCTCATGTGCATCGATTACCGAGAGCTGAATAAGCTAACCATAAAGAATCGGTACCCGCTTCCTAGAATCGATGACCTATTTGACCAGCTCCAGGGATCAAGTGTTTACTCAAAGATTGATCTACGGTCAGGTTATCATCAACTCCGAGTCCGCGACAATGATATTCCAAAGACAGCTTTCCGAACTCGTTATGGGCATTACGAATGTGACAACCGTCAATTTAGGACTATAATTTAGTGCCTAATCAAGTTTTAATACATGTAATTAGTTCTGTGTTAGGCTAATTAATGTATCAATTATTATATATATTGTTGAATATATATCTACAATTATGCGATTGGTTTAAATCGTACGAGTTTCAAATCGAATGAATTTCGATACAATAAATACAATAAATACGGACGTTGGTGAACAAATTATTATGTAATACAAATGTTATTTAATAACTCAATTTATTCAAAAATATTATTTATAATAATATTTTGTATCCAAATTTTATTAAACAATTAACGTATACGCGATTAAACATACAACCGCGCAAACAAATAAAACGAATTTCAATTTAGATATCCCAAATGGATAATTGATAAATTATTTTAATGGAACATGTTATAATAAATTCGTAATTTAAAACTTACCTTTTAATGTGTAAAAATCATTTAACGTTTAAACGACGGAGCAAACGAACACCGCACGGAGCGGGAACGCGGGGCGAAAATGGGGATTTAACCCCCACTTCCACCCACTTTCTTTCATTTCTCTTTTTCTCTACCTCTCTCCTCCCTTATTTCTCTCAACTAAACCAACACCAAAATCAACAAAAATCACAAAATAAACGCCCTAAACGACTTCGGATCTTCAAGCCCCTTTGGAAATAAACGACCACCTCGCGACGATCTACAATCCTACCTTTCCGGAATTTCATTTCGGCGATTTGTAAGTTTCCGACACGACTCCGAAAACTCTCGTTTTTAAGTTTTATAACTTGCTAGTTGTTTGTATAACCTTATAATGTCCTAAAATGGGTTGGGTAAAAAATATTATGCCGATCGATGGCCGGAAAACGCGTTTTTGGGGTTGAAACTCCGATCAGACCCCGTACGTCGCATTTGGTCTGGAGCAGATGCGACGTAGCGACCTACGTCGCACTATATCCTCAACGTCGCATATAGCGACGCAGCGACCTACGTCGCACTATACCCCCACGTCGCATACAGCGACGCAGCCTACTACGTCGCATTGACTTGCGAACGTCGCACATAGCGACGCAGACCTTAACGTCGCAAAAAAAAAAAAAAAAAAAAAAAAAAAAAAAAAAAAAAAACGAACCTACGTCGCATAAGCGACGTAGCACCCTACGTCGCTATTGACTTAGCACTGTAGACCTTAGCGACGTAACCCTTTACGTCGCAAAACTCTTACGTCGCAGCCTACGTCGCAGGCTACGTCGCTAAACACAGAATCTTCAAAACTCGAAATTTTCAAAGTCAAAGTTACGGTAACAATTCACTGTAGCAACAATATAATAACCTTTTGAACTATTGTTACAACCGTCACCAACGGGCCGTACGCGTTTTCAAAACATACTTCAACACTCAAACAAGTCGTTGTAACTTGTGTCAATTCAATCAAACAAGTCGTAGTAACTTGTAACAATACAATCAACCAAATCGGGGAAATTTGGACATTAAGTTAGACAAACAATTTCAATGGTAGTCTTTCGAGATACCAATACAATTAATAACAATTCAAGTGTCGTGGACACATTCAGGTTTCAAGTCTTTGGACACCAACACACTGCTAATTACTTCAAGTTTATTAAGTTAAACACATCAGGAATCAGGTGAGTTTCATAGCCCCATTTTCACTACTTTTACCAGGGGTGTGATATTACTACATCATTTTGTTTTACAAGTAGAACGCAAGTGACAAAATTCAAATACTACATGAGTTTCAAGCTAATCAATTTAAAGTCCTCCATAAGCATAGTCTCTAGTATTTTATAGCGTGAATGTTAGTATATGATATCATATGGGATTGACAATCCTCATCCGGGTTAGCACGCACTAATCGGTCAAACGGATGTATTAGCATTTGGGAAGACGAGTGTTGATTAGGCACTCGTAGGAGGCAAATCAGTTAGGTTTCCTTAATTGGGCCTGACAAATCAGTTAAGCTCAGACTATGTGCTCATGGACAGTATAACTTTTATTTTGCTTAATTGCATTTTAAATTCAATATAAATCTTGCGGTTCTGACAATTATACATTGACATACAAACCTGTGAGCTCACCAGCGTTTTCGCTGACCCATTTTAGTATATATCACAGGTACCCAGCAGTAGGTTGACTGCACAAGCAGGGATTCTAGCTCGAGTCAGCATACATACAATTAGAGATTGGACTGCATTATTATATTTTGTAAAAGTAATTATGCCATGTAATCTCTCAATTTCAGGAACCGAGCTAGTGCAATATTATTTTCGATGTAAACGTTAATTTTATTAATACAAGTTTAAAACGACGGATATAGTGGTCGTTCATTATTATCTTTGTGCTTTGTATATTGATTAGTGGCACCCAAATCAAGCTTCCGCAAATCATTAAATTTGGGGGTGTCACAGATTGGTATCAGAGACTAAGGTTATAGTGAACTAGGTTGCATTTAGTGGGCCTAGACTATGACCGTTAGGCAGTATTCCTTATTAGTTATGACTAGTTCAGGGATTACATCATACGACTTTAATTTAACATAGCCTGATCAACTATGTACAATTAAAGAAAGATGATGTGAAACCTGAAAGAGTTATGTTGAACAGAAATGCATTAGTTGACTCTGACCTCGAGAGAAACGGGACTCAAAAACACTTCTGTGCTAGACACTCAATAGGTTATTATGTGATATACATATATTTACATGAATAGACCTCATTACAACTTTAGGCTATATTATATTATATTATATGAATATAGGCCTCTTTCTTTCAAACGTTTAGTCTCGGAATGACAAACACACCACTAGTTCATCATACTCGGACTAGTATCTTATTTCATTTCCTTGTTCTTTCTTACTCAGCATCATGCCTCCACGTCGTCAAATTACCCTTAGCGAAGCTGAGATCGCGGGAATCATTGCCCGCAGTGTGACCGAAGCCTTGGCTACCCGAACACCACCCGGTAGCGAGGACACAGCAACCAATACTCCACCGCCCAAACCCTGCTCCTATAAGGACTTTCTTAGCTGTAAACCGCTATACTTCAAGGGCACGGAAGGTGCCATTGGCTTAATCCGTTGGATTGAGCGCATGGAATCTGTTTTCAGTCTCTGCGACTGCACTGAGAACAACAAGGTCAAATTCGCTGCTTACACTTTTCAGGAAGGTGCACTCACGTGGTGGAAAACCCACGCAAACTCTGTAGGCCTTGAGGTCGCAAACCGACTTCCTTGGGTTGAACTGAAGAAGAAGCTGACAGAAAAGTACTGTCCTGAAGAAGAACTGCATAGGCTGGAAGAAGAATTCTGGCATCTGGAGGTGCAGGGAAACGACGTTGCTGATTATACCACCAAGTTTCAGCAGTTTGCTTTATTATGCCCGGGTTTGGTCGAACCAGAAAGTAGGGGCATTAAGAAATACATTCGTGGACTTCCCGAGAACATCCAGGGAAACGTCGCCTCATCCAAACCAACCACCACTGAAAGTGCCATTCGATTGGCCCACGAACTCATGGCTCTAGTTGTCAGCCGTGAGACCTCCAACACTTCATCCTCCAACAACAACAAACGCAAATCCACTGAACACCACCACAACTCAAACAAGAAAAACAACGCCATCCAAGTCTACACCACCAACTCTGAAACCACCCGCAACTACACCGGGGACAGGCCTTATTGTCCCAAGTGTAACTACCACCATTTTGGTCAGTGCGGTACTCCTTGCAACAACTGCAGGAGGCAAGGGCACTTGACTAAGGATTGCCGATCCCCCAAATCCAACAACAACCCCTCTGACAGAAATACCCGGCAACCTAAGTCCTGCTACGAATGTGGAAACCCAGGACACTTCAGGGATTCTTGCCCAAAACTGAAGAATAAGGGCAACAACAACAACAACCACCGCAACAACACCAACACCAAAAGTAACGCCTTCGTAATCAACTCAGGGGACGCCCGTCAGGACCCGAATGTGGTCACGGGTATGTTCCTCCTCAACAATTTAACTGCTTCCATACTGTTTGATACTGGTGCCGATAGGAGTTTTATTTCTGATGAATTTTGTCCTCTACTTGACATTACACCTGTTGCTTTAGACGTTAAGTACACCGTAGAGTTAGCAAATGGCAAGCTGATAGAAACCGATAGTGTGATACCTAATTGCACTTTAAATCTAGCCGACGAAACCTTCCCCATAGATCTTATGCCTATTGAGATAGGAAGTTTCGATGTCATCGTAGGCATGGACTGGTTATCCAAACATCGCGCCGAAATCATCTGCTATGACAAAATTGTTCGCATACCTCTCACTGTCGGTAGAACCCTAGTCATACAGGGGGAGACCGGAGGGACGAGGCTCAACCTCATATCTTGTTTAAAAACCCGAAAATTTCTGAGAAAGGGTTACCCTGCAATCCTCGCGCACATCATGGAGAAAAAGTCGGAGGAGAAGCGACTTGAGGATGTTCCAATTGTTCGAGACTTTCCAGAAGTCTTTCCTGAAGAACTACCTGGTCTACCACCACCAAGACAGGTTGAGTTCTCAATCGATCTTGTACCCGGTGCTGCGCCTGTGGCCCGAGCACCATACCGTTTAGCTCCATCCGAACTTCAGGAGTTGTCCACCCAGTTACAGGAACTCCTGGAACGAGGGTTTATCAGGCCGAGTTCTTCACCTTGGGGAGCTCCGGTCCTATTCGTTAAGAAGAAAGATGGTTCCTTTCGAATGTGTATCGACTATCGAGAGTTGAACAAGTTAACTGTCAAGAACCGGTATCCACTTCCTCGAATCGATGATTTGTTCGACCAACTGCAAGGGTCGAGTTGTTATTCAAAGATTGATCTCCGATCCGGTTATCATCAATTGCGTGTTCGCGATGCCGATATTCCAAAAACCGCTTTCAGAACCCGTTACGGGCATTACGAATTCCAAGTGATGCCATTCGGCCTAACCAACGCGCCGGCGGTATTCATGGATCTTATGAATCGGGTGTGCAAGCCTTATCTTGACAAATTTGTCATTGTCTTCATCGACGACATCCTTATATATTCACGAAACAAAGAAGAACACGCGCAACACCTCAAAACCATCCTTGAACTGCTTAAACACGAGGAGCTCTATGCCAAGTTCTCTAAGTGTGAGTTCTGGATCAAAACCGTTCAATTCCTTGGTCACGTGATTGACAGTCAGGGGATTCACGTTGACCCGTCGAAAATCGAAGCTATCAAAGATTGGAAATCGCCAACCACTCCAACCGAAGTACGGCAGTTTTTGGGACTTGCCGGGTACTATCGACGCTTCATTGAAAATTTCTCCAAGATAGCCATACCACTCACGACTCTGACCCAGAAAGACAAAAGGTTTGACTGGACTGAGAAACAAGAGTCGGCATTTCAACTCTTAAAACAAAAGCTTTGCAGTGCTCCTATCCTATCATTACCCGAAGGCACCGATGATTTCGTGGTATACTGCGATGCTTCTCATCAAGGTCTCGGTTGTGTGCTCATGCAACGAGACAAAGTCATAGCTTATGCTTCCCGACAGCTCAAGATTCATGAAAAGAATTACACCACCCACGACCTCGAGCTAGGAGCTGTCGTTTTTGCCCTCAAGATCTGGAGACATTACCTTTACGGTACCAGATGTACAATTTTCACCGACCATAAAAGCCTTCAACACATATTCGATCAGAAGGATCTCAACATGAGGCAACGTCGATGGGTCGAGTTGCTTACCGATTACGACTGCGAACTCAAATATCATCCAGGCAAAGCAAATGTTGTTGCTGACGCCCTCAGTCGAAAAGAGCGAGTGAAACCACTTCGGGTTCGAGCCCTCAGTATGACCATTCACAACAATTTAAACATTCAAATTCTCACTACTCAACTCGAAGCCTTAAAACCCGAACATGTCAAAGATGAAGCCTTGCGGGGCATGGATAAACAGCTTGAAATCAGACCTAACGGGATTAGGTATTTCTCAAACCGAATCTGGTTGCCTAAATTCGGGAACCTACGAGACTTGGTGATGGATGAAGCTCACAAGTCCAAATATTCTATCCATCCGGGATCTGATAAAATGTACCACGGTATCAAGGACTTCTACTGGTGGCCAAACATGAAAGCTGAAATCGCCACCTATGTCAGCAAGTGCCTTACTTGCTCCAAAGTCAAAATCGAATATCAAAAACCTTCTGGTTTACTTCAACAACCCAGTCTTCCTGAATGGAAATGGGAACAAATTGCCATGGACTTCATAACCAAACTACCTCGATCCTCGAACGGTTGCGATACCATTTGGGTGATCGTGGATCGTCTCACCAAATCTGCTCACTTCCTGGCAATCAAGGAATCCGACAAAATGGAACGCCTCACCAACATTTATCTAAAGGAAATCGTGGCCAAACACGGTGTTCCAATTTCAATTATCTCCGATAGAGATAGTCGTTTCACTTCACAATTTTGGCAATCACTTCAAAAATCTCTGGGTACTCGACTTGATATGAGTACCGCATACCATCCTCAAACAGACGGCCAAAGTGAACGAACCATTCAAACACTTGAAGACATGCTACGGTCCTGCGTAGTAGACTTCGGTGTAAACTGGGAAAAACACCTACCATTGTGCGAGTTCTCGTACAACAACAGTTACCATACCAGCATCAAAGCTGCACCCTTCGAGGTACTGTACGGTCGTAAGTGCCGGTCACCTATCTGTTGGACCGAAGTTGGGGATAGCCAACTCACAGGTCCAGAAATCATTCACGAGACGACCGAGAGAATCGTTGAAATTCAGAACAAGCTCAAAGCCGCGCGTGATCGTCAGAAAAGTTATGCTGACGTGAGACGCAAGCCACTCGAGTTCCAGGTTGGGGATCGAGTTCTACTCAAAGTATCGCCTTGGAAAGGCGTAATCCGATTTGGCAAACGAGGGAAGTTGAATCCCAGATACATTGGACCATTCGAGATCCTCGAAAGGATTGGTCCAGTGGCTTACCGATTGCAGCTACCATCTGAACTCAGCAGCGTGCATCCCACTTTTCATGTTTCAAATCTGAAGAAGTGTCTGTCTGATGAAGCACTTATCATTCCACTCGATGAGATTCGAGTTGACGAAAGACTTCACTTTGTTGAGGAACCCGCTGAAATCATGGACCGTGAGGTCAAACAACTTAAACAAAGTCGTATTCCCATCGTCAAAGTTAGGTGGAATTCGCGGCGCGGTCCGGAATTTACCTGGGAACGGGAAGACCAAATGCGACTCAAGTATCCTCAACTCTTCACTGATTCAACGTCAAACACAACTTCAACATAAATTTCGGGACGAAATTCTTCTAACAGGGGGAGAATGTGACAACCGTCAATTTAGGACTATAATTTAGTGCCTAATCAAGTTTTAATACATGTAATTAGTTCTGTGTTAGGCTAATTAATGTATCAATTATTATATATATTGTTGAATATATATCTACAATTATGCGATTGGTTTAAATCGTACGAGTTTCAAATCGAATGAATTTCGATACAATAAATACAATAAATACGGACGTTGGTGAACAAATTATTATGTAATACAAATGTTATTTAATAACTCAATTTATTCAAAAATATTATTTATAATAATATTTTGTATCCAAATTTTATTAAACAATTAACGTATACGCGATTAAACATACAACCGCGCAAACAAATAAAACGAATTTCAATTTAGATATCCCAAATGGATAATTGATAAATTATTTTAATGGAACATGTTATAATAAATTCGTAATTTAAAACTTACCTTTTAATGTGTAAAAATCATTTAACGTTTAAACGACGGAGCAAACGAACACCGCACGGAGCGGGAACGCGGGGCGAAAATGGGGATTTAACCCCCACTTCCACCCACTTTCTTTCATTTCTCTTTTTCTCTACCTCTCTCCTCCCTTATTTCTCTCAACTAAACCAACACCAAAATCAACAAAAATCACAAAATAAACGCCCTAAACGACTTCGGATCTTCAAGCCCCTTTGGAAATAAACGACCACCTCGCGACGATCTACAATCCTACCTTTCCGGAATTTCATTTCGGCGATTTGTAAGTTTCCGACACGACTCCGAAAACTCTCGTTTTTAAGTTTTATAACTTGCTAGTTGTTTGTATAACCTTATAATGTCCTAAAATGGGTTGGGTAAAAAATATTATGCCGATCGATGGCCGGAAAACGCGTTTTTGGGGTTGAAACTCCGATCAGACCCCGTACGTCGCATTTGGTCTGGAGCAGATGCGACGTAGCGACCTACGTCGCACTATATCCTCAACGTCGCATATAGCGACGCAGCGACCTACGTCGCACTATACCCCCACGTCGCATACAGCGACGCAGCCTACTACGTCGCATTGACTTGCGAACGTCGCACATAGCGACGCAGACCTTAACGTCGCAAAAAAAAAAAAAAAAAAAAAAAAAAAAAAAAAAAAAAAACGAACCTACGTCGCATAAGCGACGTAGCACCCTACGTCGCTATTGACTTAGCACTGTAGACCTTAGCGACGTAACCCTTTACGTCGCAAAACTCTTACGTCGCAGCCTACGTCGCAGGCTACGTCGCTAAACACAGAATCTTCAAAACTCGAAATTTTCAAAGTCAAAGTTACGGTAACAATTCACTGTAGCAACAATATAATAACCTTTTGAACTATTGTTACAACCGTCACCAACGGGCCGTACGCGTTTTCAAAACATACTTCAACACTCAAACAAGTCGTTGTAACTTGTGTCAATTCAATCAAACAAGTCGTAGTAACTTGTAACAATACAATCAACCAAATCGGGGAAATTTGGACATTAAGTTAGACAAACAATTTCAATGGTAGTCTTTCGAGATACCAATACAATTAATAACAATTCAAGTGTCGTGGACACATTCAGGTTTCAAGTCTTTGGACACCAACACACTGCTAATTACTTCAAGTTTATTAAGTTAAACACATCAGGAATCAGGTGAGTTTCATAGCCCCATTTTCACTACTTTTACCAGGGGTGTGATATTACTACATCATTTTGTTTTACAAGTAGAACGCAAGTGACAAAATTCAAATACTACATGAGTTTCAAGCTAATCAATTTAAAGTCCTCCATAAGCATAGTCTCTAGTATTTTATAGCGCGAATGTTAGTATATGATATCATATGGGATTGACAATCCTCATCCGGGTTAGCACGCACTAATCGGTCAAACGGATGTATTAGCATTTGGGAAGACGAGTGTTGATTAGGCACTCGTAGGAGGCAAATCAGTTAGGTTTCCTTAATTGGGCCTGACAAATCAGTTAAGCTCAGACTATGTGCTCATGGACAGTATAACTTTTATTTTGCTTAATTGCATTTTAAATTCAATATAAATCTTGCGGTTCTGACAATTATACATTGACATACAAACCTGTGAGCTCACCAGCGTTTTCGCTGACCCATTTTAGTATATATCACAGGTACCCAGCAGTAGGTTGACTGCACAAGCAGGGATTCTAGCTCGAGTCAGCATACATACAATTAGAGATTGGACTGCATTATTATATTTTGTAAAAGTAATTATGCCATGTAATCTCTCAATTTCAGGAACCGAGCTAGTGCAATATTATTTTCGATGTAAACGTTAATTTTATTAATACAAGTTTAAAACGACGCATATAGTGGTCGTTCATTATTATCTTTGTGCTTTGTATATTGATTAGTGGCACCCAAATCAAGCTTCCGCAAATCATTAAATTTGGGGGTGTCACAACGAATTCCAAGTGATGCCATTCGGTTTAACCAACGCACCGGCCGTATTCATGGACCTTATGAATCGGGTGTGCAAACCATATCTTGACAAATTTGTCATTGTGTTTATCGATGACATCCTGATTTACTCTCGCAATGAGCAGGAACATGCTCAACATCTGAAAACCATCCTAGGACTCCTTAGACACGAAGAGTTATATGCCAAATTCTCTAAGTGTGAGTTCTGGATTCGAACCGTTCAATTCCTCGGACACGTGATTGACAGCCAGGGAATTCATGTTGATCCCGCCAAGATTGAAGCAATCAAGGACTGGGAGTCACCTACCACTCCAACCGAAATGAGACAATTCTTAGGTCTTGCTGGTTATTACCGCCGATTCATTGAAAACTTTTCAAGAATAGCTGTTCCCTTAACAACACTGACTCAGAAAGATAAGAAGTTCGATTGGACTGATAAACAAGAGTCAGCCTTCCAGCTATTGAAACACAAACTTTGCAGTGCACCAATCTTGTCCTTACCCGAGGGCACCGATGACTTCGTAGTTTATTGCGACGCCTCACACCAAGGACTTGGTTGCGTGTTAATGCAACGGGAAAAAGTCATTGCCTATGCCTCGCTACAACTAAAAATCCACGAGAAAAACTATACTACTCACGACCTCGAGTTAGGTGCCGTGGTCTTCGCATTGAAAATCTGGAGACATTACCTCTACGGTACGAAAAGCACTATTTTTAACGATCACAAAAGTCTCCAACACATATTCGATCAGAAGGATCTAAACATGAGGCAACGTCGTTGGGTTGAATTACTTAGTGACTACGACTGCGAGATCAAATACCATCCGGGCAAGGCTAACGTAGTTGCCGATGCCTTAAGCCGAAAAGAACGAGTGAAACCCCTTCGAGTTCGAGCACTTTCTATGACAATTCGTAACGAGCTCCCTGCTCAAATCCTTACCACTCAGCTCGAAGCACTCAGCGATGAAAACCTGAAAAATGAAGCCTTACGAGGCTTGGATAAACAATTCGAAATCAAACCTGATGGGACTCGATACTTCTCTAACCGGGTGTGGTTACCCAAATTCGGAAACTTGCGAGATTTGGTGATGGCTGAAGCTCACAAATCTCGATACTCTATACATCCTGGTTCTGACAAGATGTATCACGACGTCAAAGGGTTGTATTGGTGGCCTAACATGAAAGCTGACATCGCCAAGTTCGTCAGTAAATGCCTAACCTGTTCCAAAGTCAAGGCCGAACACCAAAGACCCTCGGGATTGCTCCAACAACCTGAAATTCCTCAATGGAAATGGGAACAGATCACCATGAACTTCATTACCAAACTACCAAAAACTTCTAGTGGTTGCGATACCATTTGGGTGATCGTGGACCGTCTCACGAAATCTGCTCATTTTCTGGCCATCAAGGAAACCGACAAGATGGAGCGTCTGACTCGCATCTACGTCAAAGAAATCATCTCGCGACACGGTGTACCTATCTCGATCATCTCGGATAGGGACAGCCGTTTTACTTCTAACTTTTGGCAATCACTACAGAAATCTCTTGGTACTCGTCTGGATATGAGTACTGCTTATCACCCGCAAACCGATGGCCAAAGCGAGCGAACTATTCAAACACTGGAGGATATGCTACGAGCCTTCGTAGTTGACTTCGGTACTTCTTGGGAAAATCACTTACCGTTGTGCGAGTTCTCGTACAACAACAGTTACCATACCAGCATTAAGGCTGCACCCTTCGAGGCACTCTACGGGCGTAAGTGCCGATCACCTATCTGTTGGACTGAGTTAGGAGATTCCCAACTCACGGGTCCAGAAATCATTCACGAAACTACTGAGAAAATCATTGGTATCCAAAGATGCTTATGGGCCATTTTCATAATGTTCTGAAGAAAGAAATTCGACAGTTTATAATTTTCAAAAGATGTAATAGTTTTGAGGAAATGGTGGACGAGGCCATATTTCACGAACTTGAATTGCTTCGCGATGTTGCAAAACGGAAAGCTGAAACCACTTCTGCTCCTTCTAAGAAACCAAGGACTGGGGATAGTTTTAAATCTGATGAAAAACGGGGACCGCCTCCTCCTGAGTGTAAAATTTGTCACAAAAGGCATTCTGGAGTTTGTCGCTATAAACATGTTACTTGTTTCAAATGTAAACAGGAAGGTCATATTAGTAGTAACTGTCCCAATCCGCTTCGAGTCTGTTATAACTGTTACAAGCCTGGGCATATAAGGGCTGAGTGTCCTGATTTAAAGACTCAGTCCATTCCTTTTAATCCTCGTGGTAATGTGGAGAGAAAGCCAAATGAACCACCAAGATCCAGACTTCGTTCTTTTCAAATCACTACTGATGAAGCTCAAAATGCTTCTGATGTCTTGACATGTACTTTTCTTGTAAACCAGAAACCCGCATATATATTATTTGATTCTGGTGCTTCGAGATCCTTTATATCTGAAAGATTCTGTCAAAATTTCTCGATTCCTCTCACAAAGTTAGACATTCATTTAGATGTTGAAGTTGCTGATAATAGAGTTATATGTGTGGTAAATGTTTTTCGTGGGTGTCAGCTTGAAATTGGTACTGAAACATTTGTTATAAATCTGATCCCTATGCATATGGGCGAGTTTGATGTTGTGGTAGGTATGGATTGGTTAGGTCAACATCGTGTCATTATTCAATGTGAGAAAAAGATTATCCGAGTCAGCTCGCCTAGTGGTAAAATAGTTGATATATATGGGGAAAAGCGAAAATCTTCTTTATCTATCTGTACGTATGCTCGTGCTAAACGTCATCTGTTACATGGTTGTCAGGCTTTTCTGGCACATGTTGTAGATATTCAGAAACCTGTACAAAAACTTGATGAAATCCTTGTAGTAAATTAATTTCCAGATGTATTTCCCGACGAGCTACCGGGTATTCCACCCGATAGGCAAGTCGAATTTAGCATTGATTTGGTACCTGGAGCCACTCCTATTGCTAAAACTCCCTATAGACTTGCCCCATCAGAAATGCAAGAGTTGATGAAACAATTGCAGGAATTACTTGATAAGGGTTTCATTCGCCCGAGTAGTTCATCATGGGGAGCTCCAGTACTTTTTGTTAAAAAGAAAGATGGCACCATGAGGATGTGTATTGACTATAGAGAATTGAACAAAGTAACCATCAAGAATAGGTATCCTTTACCTAGGATTGATGACTTGTTCGATAAATTACATGGTGCTAGTTATTTCTCTAAAATTTATCTACGGTCAGGGTATCACCAATTAAAGGTTCGTGATGACGATCGGTCTAAAACTGCTTTCAGAACCAGATATGGTCACTATGAATTTGTGGTGATGCCTTTCGGTCTGACAAATGCACCAGCAACTTTTATGGATCTCATGAATCAGGTATGTCGACCATTACTTGATAGGTCTGTAATTGTATTTATTGACGATATTCTTATTTACTCAAAGTCAGCTGGTGATCATGAAGTTCATCTAAGACAAATGTTGCAAATTCTGGGAACTGAAAAGCTTTATGCAAAATTTTCAAAATGTGAGTTCTGGCTTAGAGAGGTTCAATTTCTGGGGCACGTGATTAATGATCAAGGTATTAAAGTTGATCCTGCTAAGATTGAAGCAGTGATGAAATGGGAACCTCCAACAACACCAACTGAAGTCAGAAGTTTTCTGGGATTAGCCGGTTACTACAGACGGTTTATCCAGGATTTTTCAAAGATTGCTACTCCTCTCACTAAACTCACTCGAAAGAATGTTAAGTTTGAGTGGAATGAGCAAGCTGATCAAGCTTTTCGTATTCTTAAACAACAGCTTAGTCATGCACCTATCTTGGTACTTCCCGATGGTACTGAAGATATGGTGGTTTTCTGTGATAATTCATATAATGGCTTAGGCTGTGTCTTGATGCAACGTGGCAAGGTAATCGCTTATGCTTCCAGAAAGCTAAAGGAAATTGAGAAGAATTATCCAACTTATGATCTTGAGTTGGCGGCAGTTGTCTTTGCCTTAAAACTTTGGAGGCATTACTTATATGGCGTGAAGTGCACTATTTACACTGATCATAAAAGTCTCAAATTTTTTTTCGATCAACGGGATCTTAATATGAGGCAACGGCGTGGACTTGGTAAAAGATTATGATTGTGATATTCTTTATCATCCTGGAAAAGCTAACGTTGTTGCTGATGCATGATGTCGCTTATGAAAGCGCGTCTTGTTTTACAATTTATAAATAGAAATACCTAATAAATACTTTCAAGCAACCAGGCAAGAATACCCGATCAATTGTTAATATAGATTTGGTAAGTCAGATTCGAACACAGGGAAAATGGTGGAATATTTAAAATAGAAATTAACAATTAACTATAAAGCAGTAAATATGGGGGGGGGGGGGGGGGGCGTTTTAGTTCCGTACGAACATTTGTTTAGAAAACATTTAATTAAAATAAACAAACTTAAATAAAACTTTAAATTAAAATAATAAGTAAATAATAACAATAAATCCTAATTGGAAGGAATAAGTAATTGTATAGTTAATGTCACTTAGATTCATATTTCCCGATTTATTACGTATTGATTATCTAATTGTGATTCTTTTAGATCAACTTAATACCAAATTCTTCAATTAATACTAAGTCGAATATGAACTAGCCAACGTTTCGGGTCCAACTAATTCCTATAATCTAGGGTCCAACATGAAACACTGGTTCCAATGTCACAAGATGATTAGTCAATTGTGTGCCTTTCCCTAAATTATGCATTAAACATTCACAACTCGTTATAATTAACTCTATGGTATGACTCAACAATACCCAATAATTAACTTATTGTCTTGTTCATTTTAAAGTAGATAATTATTGTATACTCGACCTATCAGACTCAACGTATTTAGTGATAGTCCAAAACCCTAAGGTAGTACTAGCAATAATCAATAATCTTAAAGGAACTCAATCTCATTAAATTTATTAATCACGTGAAGCAACAATAATAACTAGTTACCAATAAACAAGTGTCCACGAGCAATATAACCGTTTTCAATTAAATAACTTATTCAATACGCAATTATAATCGTTCAATAATCACAATCCGAGTTAAATTAACTACACAATCACTTTAGATATTCAACTTATCATCAAAGCAGAAATAATCATAATATTCAATGACAAATTCTTCAATGAAATCGAATAAAAGAGTTATACCGAATCGAAAACGATGAACTACAACGATCCGCGATGAATAAACTTCAATCCCGAGCCTTTGTACCTCCAAAATACTAAAGAAATTCGTAAAACTAACCTAGGAACCGAATATTATCGTCTGGAAACGAAAACTAAACGAACACACTGATTTTAGGGTTTTTTCGCGACTTTTATATTTCTGGAATTTTGATCCATACGGCGAATGGATTTCCATACGGCGTATGGATTTCCATACTGCGTATGGATTGATTTCAAGCCCAGCCCATATCCGCGTAACCTGGGCCTCCACTGCTGCAATCCATACGGCGTATGGATTTCCATACGGCGTATGGATGACTTTTCCAGCTGGATTTTTCACTTTTCTTCATTTCTTCTTTTCTTCGGCTTTGACTTCACATATTTCTTCAAATATGTATCATTTAGCTTGACTATTGACTGTTTTCCGTTCCTTTCTTCATAAACGCTCTATTTCTACATCTAATTGCAAATATGAACGAAATCAATATCTATTCTTAACAAAATGCAATAAAAACATTCAAGAATATGGGTAAAATACTACTGAAATATAGTACTTTTGAGCGTTTATCAATGCACTCAGTCGAAAAGCAATTCAGCCTCCTTTGGTTGTCAAATCTCTTAAAATTACCGTTATTCCTGATTTATTTGATCAAATTAAGAGTATACAATTGGAATCTTGGCAAAAAGGCGATTTTAAAGCAGAACACATCAAATGTCAAGTTCAAAATTTTGTTGATGATTCTCGCGGGCTAAAGACAAGATATGGTAGAATCTGGGTTCCTAACTCAATCGAGTTAAAGAAACTGTTGCTTGATGAAGCTCATAAATCCAGATATTCTATTCACCCTGGTGCTACGAAAATGTATCATAATTTAAAAACAAATTTCTGGTGGCCAGGTATGAAGAGAGAAATTGTCAGATATGTAGAAAAATGTTTAACTTGCTTACAGGTAAAAGCGGAACATCAGAAACCATACGGTAAATTACAACCGTTGGATATACCTGTTTGGAAGTGGGAGCATATTACCATGGATTTCGTCACCAAATTTCCTAAAACGCAACGCCATCATGATGCAATTTGGGTGATTGTGGATCGTCTAACAAAAAGTGCCTTGTTCTTACTAATTAAGGAGACTTTCTCTTCAGAAGTTCTTGCAGATTTGTTCATACGTGAAGTAATAGCACGTCATGGTACTCCTATATCTATTGTCTCTGATAGAGATACTAGATTTACTTCACGGTTTTGGACGAAATTTCAGGAAGATATGGGTACTCGTGTAAATTTTAGCACCGCTTATCACCCGCAAACAGACGGCCAGAGTGAAAGAACAATCCAAACTCTGGAAGACATGTTAAGGGCGTGTGCTATTGATTTTGGTGGTAGCTGGGATACACATTTGCCATTGGTAGAATTCTCTTATAATAATAGCTATCACTCGAGTATAAAAATGCCACCCTATGAAATGCTATATGGGAGAGAATGTAGAACTCCTCTTTGCTGGGGAGAAATCGGACAGAGAGAATTGGGAAGCACCGATATCGTTCAATTGACTACTGAAAAGATTAATCAAGTAAGAGAATGGTTAAAAGCTGCTCAAGACAGACAAAAGTCATATGCTGATAACAGAAGGCGTCCGATAGAATTTCAGGTTGGTGACAAAGTGATGTTGAAAGTGTCTCCCTTGAAAGGAATAATTCGGTTCAGGAAGCGAGGCAAATTAGGTCCGCGATTTATTGGTCCTTTTAACATTCTTGCTAGAGTTGGAAATGTAGCTTACCGCCTTGAGCTACCCGACAAATTAGCAGGAATTCATAATACTTTCCACGTCTCCTTTCTGCGAAAATGTTTAGTTGATGAATCTGCATATATTCCATTGGAAGAGATTGAAGTATATGATCAGTTGAATTATGTTGAACAACCGATCTCCATACTCGACGAAAAAGTTACTAAATTGAGGAATAAAGATCTAAGAATGTTCAAAGTCCAATGGAAGCATTGAAAAGGTTCTGAAATCACGTGGGAACTAGAAGAAGAAGTCATCCATTTCTATCCCTCATTATATCAGGACAGGATTGTGAGGACACAATCCTAAATTGGTGGAGGATAGTTGTAATATCCCTTTTTCGTAAGTTCTAAATTATATTATATAAGAATATATATGTGTTATATTATTTGAGTATGTGTATTTACAGGTATATATATGTGTTATACTACTTGACATGGTAAATATATGAATACATATATTTTACATAGTTATATATAAGTGGTAAAAAGTATTATAAGTTTAGAGTAGAAAGTGTAATAAAAGGAAAGTAATGGGCCTGTTCAGACTAAGATCGCGACGCGACCAGGGGAGGATCGCGACGCGATTCGACCAGAAATGGGTTTTAAGTTCCACAGGCTTCCATTTTCATGTTTAACACCCAAAATCAATAAAACTCCGACCAGAGCTCTGTGAGGGGCGATTTTGAGGCTAAGGGTCGTTCTTGACATAATTATCTTTGGAAAAACCATCTACTAGGCTTCTAATCACTTTTTAAGTGATTATAAGCTATAAATTACATATCCTTGTGGCTTAAATTATGAGTTAAGGTTTGGATGTACAAACCCTAAGTTTATGATAATTGTTAAATAAACTGATTTCTAGTGTATAAATGATGTATATATGTTAGATAGTTATATTATCAAACTTCATGATGAAATTAATTTAGAGCTTGAAATTTAAACCCTAAGATATGTAGAATTTGATAATTAATTGAGCTAGTGATGAACATGTAATTTATACATGTTAATAATCCTTATATGATTATGAAATTGTTATAAAAAGAAAGAAAGTGGTAAGATGGTATAAGTACAAATATGCATATGAAATTGGTTCTAATAAAAGTATAGTTGTTGGTAAGGATTGTGAAGATTATGATTAATAGAACCATTCTTCATGTGTATATGATGAAATTGTAATGGGTTTAGATAAGTCTATTACTAAAGATTATGGGTTAATTTGACAAAGTGAAATAGTATGTGCAAAGTGTAATTATGTGTTTATTTGCTTATTTGATTAGGAAATAAAGAGATTGAAGGAAGTGCAAGTGAATTAATTGTGCATTCGCAAGGTAAGTCTCGAATTTCATGATCATGGTGCTAGGAATGGTTTCAGCCATTTGCTTGTGGATTGGTGCGGGTAATAGTTGAGGCCATAGGCCCGTGTGATTGCTAGTAGTATACGACTAGCATGGTAGCAAGGATCCTTAGCTAAAATAATGATGATGATGACATGTGATTGTTTTTCGTTACTTACTAAGTGTTGTTCTTACGGTTGTTTAATTTCTAAATTTTAGGTGAAGCAAGTGGACAAAGAGGTGATTTGGGTAAAAAGCCCGTTGGGAGCTAGAGGTGGATTTTGCTCTTTTGGTAATGACTCGTTTTCTTTAAATCATGCTCGTGAGGCCGAAACCCCAAATCTTTTGTAAAACTATGTTAAGTGTTGTTTTGACACTTGAAATTTGATATGGGTCTAATGAATAGTTCTTAATGTTTTGGACCGAAATGCAAGTAAGGATTGTAATGTTTTGAACCATATGGGTAATTACTTGTTGTCTATAATACAAGTCTCAATTCAGTATTTGAGTATGTGTTGAAATGGTTCAAAACGGTAGCATTAGAGAAATTGGGTTAAATTCCCTTGTGAAGGTGTTCTTGATAATTGTTGCATTGGGACACATTGATATTGTTATGATTAAGGATTTTGCAAAGTTACATGGTTAAAAGTTAGCCGAGTCGAAATTTATACAGGTTTGAATCTGAGTTTTGAATCTGTCTGCATAGGGTATGTTATGACCTGAATCGCGGCGCGATTTACATCAAATCGCCACGCGATCTCTTTGAGATAGCGACGCGATCATGGTTGGTTGCGGCGCGATCTGTGTATCAGAAATGAAAATTTACTTTTAAAACTAAAATAAATACTAAAATAAATACTATAAAGTATTGCGGTGTTTCATCTAGCAAAGCTCAACTAGTTAATACGCGTAGTATTACATATTTCGTAATTTGTATAGTTACGTACAAAACATTCGGAACGAACCCGGCAAAAATACGGACGTTGGTGAACTAAATTATTAAATAATATGAAATTATTTAATAACATTATTATTTACTAAATATTAAGTTGATAATATTTAAAACGTATTTCGTATAGTATAAGACACACCGTACGCGATGACGACGCGCGAAACGCGCTCGACAATCGAACGAAAGTCAAAATATATTTTATAAATGTAAAATATATAATTTTGTATGAAATTTTTCATTAAAAACATCGTATAATAATTCGTTAATAAAAACGTCTAATTAAAACGTTACGAGATTAAACATCCGTGCAGCGAGCGCGCAAATCGAGACCGACAAATTAACGGAACATTTTTATAAATGTTTTCAAGTATCTAGACTAAATATTTCTAGAGAAATATCGAAATTTAATCGTTATTTAAAACACGCGCATTACACGTTTAACGTTTAAACGGACGACGAAACGATCGGGTAAATGACCACGGGACTTAACGTAACTTTGAGGAATTAAAATTTGATCAAAAATCTGGTGGTGGACCCCCTATAAACCAACCCATATGCCCAAGAATCAAATCCACCTCCTTTTTGCTTGGTTGACTACACCATCACCTCACCTCATCACCACATGCACACTCCACACTCCCTTTTCATTTTTTCATACTCTGTCTCCATCTCTCTCTCCCTTACCAACATTTTTTTCATCATTATCATACCAAAACTCGGTCATTTTCATCATCAAGAATCACCATCTATCATCATTCATCAAGAACAAAAAGAAGAAACAAGAATCAAAGCTCAAAGTCATCATCATCTTCACCTCCTTTTTGTTCTTCATCAATTTCCTTTGTAAGAACACCTACTTTTTCTTTAGATTCTGATGCATGTTGATTATTTACATATTTTATAGCTCCATTAACTAGAAAATGTCCAAATATAAGCTTAAAAATCGTTTTTACACAATATATATAAACATGCATAAATCTGTCTAGAAAAGTTAGTCTACTAAAATAACCATATATTGAGTTCTTCCAGAAATCAACGGATTTGCGTATTGAAGAGAGCTACAAAACATTCTTCTTTGGCTCCTTCAAGTAATCTACGGATTTTAAGCTATAAACTGATCTTTTCAATACTGTATGTTTTTGTCGAAATCTGTGTTCGGTACTTACGCGGAATTATTTACCTAACTAAATGAACTCTATAATTGACGGAAAAATTATGTAATAAACTAGAAACATAGAAGATCAGTGAGAAATTTTTGTGAGAATTGTTGTGGAGTAGAAATGGTAGAGTACTTGTGGCGAAACAAACCGACAAAACCGAAAACATAAAAAGGGACTGATTTGGACTTAATTTAAAAACCGACACTTCGGGTTAACCCCGACACGAACCGATAATTTTCTAAGGTTTATTTATCATATTTAAGACTTGTGTAAAAGTTTCGGATCAAATCGAACACGTTTGACCAAGTCAACCGAAACGAGTCTCGGTACGAAAAACGTGAAACGAAATGTAAAACTTTAGATTTTGGCTCGAAACAAATGTTTTAGGTGTTTTACTATGAAAATTGAACAAAAACGATGTTACGATATTTACGGATAATGATACACGTGTTGAAACACTTAAACAAAAATGTATACTTTTACAAGTAAATAAAGTAAATAAACGAAACAAACATAATAATAATACTTTGGGAAGTATTATTAGAAAACCGTCACCAACGGGCCGTACATGTTTTCAAAACTACAAACCTAAACCACAAACGAATACTTTGGACATATCTAGTTTAATGAACGCTAGCATGGATGGTCAACCACGACATCCACATACTTATACTTATAATTTCATACGTTTAGGGCGTTAGGAGATTATCGACTAGGAGTACTTTTGGGCTTAGGCTTTGCTAGCACTCGCACACTTTTAGCTCACCAGGTGAGTTCACAGCCCCACTTTCTACTGTTTTATTGCTTTTAACTTGGGGTGAAAAACATGGTCAACTGCTTTTACTGATTGTCATAACTTGCTTTGAATTCATGATTGCTAATATGTTGATTGCTCCCAACTATCGATTATTAATGATTGTGATCATGTTATAATTGGTAGCTAAAGTACTTTAGAACTGTTAAACTTTTGTACAAACTGGCGTTTATGAAATAACATTTTCATACTACAAACTATTACAAACGTGTTAAACTGTGTTTGATAAACCGGAGAACGACTGGTAAACTGTTTTGTTTTGCTGGAGAACGACCAGCACATGTTTCCCCGGAGAACGACCGATAGTGTTTCACCGGAGAACGACCGGTACTGTGTTTCGCTGGAGAACGACCAGCAGTATTTTAGGCCGGAGAACGACCGGCCGAGTTAGACTGGAGAACGACCAGTATTTGTTAAACCGGAGAACGACCGGTACTATTTTGAAATCGCTGGAGAACGACCAGCAAAGTATTTTAAACTGTATTTTGGGCAGACATCCCAACTAAACTGTATTTTGGGCAGACATCCCAGCTAAACGATATTTTGAACTAGGATACGAACTATCCTACAAACGACTTTAAACATGTATATGGATAACATTCCACCAAACATTACCTAACTGTTATGGCAATAACTATTTGTGAACGTATTGGATTTACCAACTATACTTGTAAACTTAAAACCTGTGAATTCACTCAACATTGTTGTTGACTTTTACTATGTTTTTCAGGGAATTAGCCGCACATGTAAGACCGCCTGCACATATGGAAACTAGGCGACCCGTGTAGCTTTTAGGATGCCATCTTTTGGAACCAATGAATTTCTTTTATATAACTGAGCTGTTTTAGTCATATTTACGAAATCCACTTTTGTAAAACTTAACTACTTTTCTACTGCTACGATTTGACGAATCGTATACTTTTGTAATTAACATTTATGGCATCTTAATATTTATGTTCTGCGATATCCATATGCTCTGATATATATGTATGTGCATTGTTTACGTCGGCGCCCCCACTTGATCTAATGCTTCCGCAATTATCTGATAAACTGTAATTAACAAATTTGAGGGTGCGACAAAGTTACACCATATGTTTAGTCTCTTTCTTTATGAAATAACATTTAGTACACCGTATTTATTTTCGATTTAAATGCAACATTTAAAAACTCAAATGTAGTAATCTGAGTAGCCGCGTGTCATAAAAGTAGTATATAATTAAAAGAATTTAGCATGAAGAAATCTTGACCCTTTGGTGGGTGCATTCCTAACACTTGTGGTTATTTTCAAATACTTACAACTATAGCCCCTAATATTTATTTATCAATTTTCTAATTTAAAATTATTATTCCGACGACATTTAAATAATAAAACCCTCCAAAATTTTTGCCAACTAATTATTATTTATGATCTATTAAAAAATTTGATTTATTATTTTTCTAAATTATAATCATAAACTTTGGCGATATTTAAATAAAAAAATGCGTCCAAAATATTTTCCAACCAATTCTTATTATTATCCGTTAATTGAAAAGTAAAAAATCACCCATAGGTAAATCGCCTAAAATCCTTCGATAACACCTAATTCTTATCAATATATTAATTCAAATCGCTTTCAATCCCACGCCTTTTTACACACACACACACACACACACACACACACACATATATATATATATATATATATATATATATATATATATATATATAAACACACACACACACACACACACACACACACACACACACACACACACACATATAGGAATGGGATCCTATGAAAACAAGGGGATAAAAAAAACCCGGTGAAAACAGATCTCAACCCTTGATCTAATCTACCTTATATATATATATGTGTGTGTGTGTGTGTGTGTGTGTGTGTGTGTGTGTGAAAGGGGTGGAGATAAAAAAACAGTGAAAACGAAAAAAAGGGTTCATATTTGATAATTTGTGTGAAGTAAAAAAATAAAGGTTCACAAAAAAAAATACTTTTTGTGAATATAAAACAAAATAAAGTCAAATCCGTAAACCAAAACAAAAAAATTAAGGTTCACAATTGAAAAACTTAAAAACTTTTTGTGAACCCAAAACAAAAAAAAAAGGTTCACAATTGAAAAAGTTGAAAACTTTCCGTGAACAAAAAAAATTAAGGTTCACAGTTAAAAAAAAGATTCACAATTGAAAAACTTAAAAACTTTCCGTGAACAAAAAAAAAAAGGTTCAAAGTTGAAAAAAAAGGTTCACAAGTGAAAAAGTTAAAAACTTTTCGTGAACCCAAAAAAATTAAGATTCACAGTTGAAAAAAAAGTTTTACAATTGAAAAGGTTAAAAACTTTCCGTGAACCAAAAAAAAAATTAAGGTTCACAGTTGGAAAAAAAAAGGTTCACAATTGAAAAAGTTAAAAACCTTCCGTAAACTCAAAATAAATTATGGTTCACAGTTGAAAAAAAAAAGTTCACAATGGAAAAAGTTAAAAACTTTCCGTGAACCAAAAATAAAATTATGGTTCACAGTTGAGAAAAAAAAGTTCACAATTGAAAAAGTTAAAAACTTTCCGTGAATTCAAAAAAAAATTAAGTTTCACAGTTGAAAAAGTTAAAAACTTTCCGTGAATTCAAAAAAAATTAAGGTTCGGAATTAGAAAAGTAGAAAAATTTATGTGAAAAAATAAAGTTCACAATTAAAAAAGTTAAAAACTTTGTGTGAATTCCAAAAAAATTAAGGTTCATGAAGAAAATTTATGTGAAACAAAAAATATATAAGGGTTCACAATTAAAAACATATTTGCAGCAAAAAAAAAAATTCACAACTTAAAAAAATTGTGAAGCAAAAAGTGTTTTCACCGTTTTTTTATCTCCACCCCTTATACATACATATATATATATATATATATATATATATATATATATATATATATATATATATATATATAAGGTAGATTAGATCAAGGGTTGAGATCTGTTTTCACCGTTTTTTTATCTCTTTGTTTTCATCAGAACCCATCCATATAAGGTAGATTAGATCAAGGGTTGAGATCTGTTTTCACCGTTTTTTTTATCTCTTTGTTTTCACCAGAACCCATCCATATATATATATATATATATATAGATTTGAGATCCAGTGAGAACACAATATTTACGTGAGAACGGTGTGAACACATCCTAGCCATCCATTTTTTGATCAAAAAACCTGATTTTGAAGATGACAAATTTGTAAATATTTTGAAGTTTGATTTTGGAGGGTTCACATAAGGGTTGCTAGACGATGTTTAATTTTTTTTTGCTTCACAAAAGTTTTAACATGGTGAAGCTTAATTTAATTTTTGTTAACAACATGTTTGAAGTAGTGAATTGATATGTACAAACCTTAACCTTTTCAAAAAATGTTTAAAAATAAAAATAAACTTCATCTCATTAAAACTATGTGAACCTATAAAAATAAAGATTCATAACATCATAACCTTATGTTAAGATAAAAAAAATAAGCCTCACCTCACCTCACCAAACCCCCAACCCTAAACCCTGACCCCAAACCCCTAAACCCCAAACCCTAAACCCTAGACGTTTTACAAAACTCTAAACCCTAAATCATACTAAACCCTAAACCCTGCTAAACACTAACCCTAAACCCTGCTAAACCCTAACCCTAAATCCTAAACCTTAAACCCTAGCACTAAGCACTAACCCTAACCACAAATCAAATGTACAACCAATCACTAACACATGTGTTACTAATTTGTAAAACCCATCAAAAAATGAAAAAAAAGTTGTCAAATGTATGCCTTGAGGGACGGCAAATCGAAGAGGAAAAAACGCTGAATTTTATGGTGCAATTTTCATGATTTTTCAACTTACCGTTTGTGAGATATTTGAGTTTCAAAAATGTGGGGGAAATTGGTATTTGATGAAAATGAGTGGTTGAGATTAATTTCACTATTCTCATTCAAAATTGATGTACTCATTTGAACTCTAATCTACAATGTTAAATTAATTCAGTATAAAAAATTATGTCAAAATTGATTTACTTATTGAATCATACGTTTAACAAAATAAATAGATAACTCTTTTAACTTTAAAACTAGATTTTATAAATCGTAAACCGTGTTATCGCGGGCCATTCACCTAGTTAAATAGATAACTCTTTTAACTTTAAAACTAGATTTTATAAATCTTCTATTAATGAACAAGTTTAGTTGACAATCTTCTATCATTAATAATAGACTTTAAAAAATGCAAAAAATGAATAAATCATGCCTACTCAAATTGTCTCTTCACACAATTATGTATTTTCTCTTGCTACAGTTTTACCTATCATTTTATCACATGTACTAAAAGTATTTCTAGAAATATCTTTATACATGCATATCGTTTTTTATTATCGATCAGAACTAGGTTAAAAGGTGACTTATTCCTAAGTTGTATGTTATGGCTATGCATAGCATTATCTAGCCGTTGTGCCTTTTAAACACTTAGCTAGCTAAACATGAATGTCAAACCTCTATTGCATCCTAGGCATATTTCGTCATGGCTTGTGCTATATGAACACCATTTGATTTAGGGTTAATAGACAATTTCGTTACTGTACTTTCCGAAAAAGTTCAATTTAGTTACCGAACTTTTATTTGGTTCAATTGAATTACTGAATTTACAAAACCGGTTTACAAGTGTAAAATTCTCGTTTTTTATTCCAAAAAAATGAAAGTTCGATAACGAAATTGAACATTTTCGTAAACTATAGTAACTAATATGTGTATGATTAGAAACTTGAGTAACAATTTGATCAATTATTTAAATGTTCAGTAATTCAATTGAACCAAATAGAAGTTCGGTAACTAAATTGAACTTTTTCGGAAAGTACAGTAACGAAATTGTCTATTAACCCTTTGATTTACTATATAGATACTATTAGAGTTATCATTACGTCTTTTAACTATTATAAAGCTAAAATACATAAATATAGATAAAATAAAAAATAATGTTAAAAATATTTATATATGCAAAACATAAAAGTGGGCGAAATGCTTATAAAGAAAAAAGAAAGTAAAAAAATAATAATATAAGAAGAATGAATACATAGAAGTTTAATGTACGTGCGACAAAATTTGTGAACATGCTTATTCCAAAACGTAAATTTTCTCAAGAGTACAACATAATTTTAATTTGATTTCTTTTATAAAAAGAGGCGTCAAATATTTTAAATGTAATATAGTGATTGTATAATTTTTGTTTATGTAAACCCATTTTTTAAGTAGTTTAATACGGAGTATCAAATATCTATAATCTATAACACATTATAAAGCATTTAGACTTTTTCTTTATTGCCTTAAGCTTTTAAAGAAGGAAAATTACATTCATGCCCTTAAAGGTAAAAGAATGGAAACTTTTGTTTTTTAATTTTTGAATCTATATGAATGATTGTTAACTTCAATCTGAATTGTTTCTAAAAATAAATTATTATTAACAATATTTTAACTTAAAATAAAATTTTATTAACAATATTTTAACTTTTAACTTTTATCCAGTTTACGTTTTAATCTTTATTTATTACTATATTTTTATCTTTTTTTAATCCTTAAATCTTATTAATCTCTAAGCATCACTAACTTGGTTAGTGATTTAACAGGCCCGGTCCGTGATTTTGAGTAGCCCTGTGCGATAATCACAATTAGGCCCTGAACACAAATTAATAAATACATGTAAATAACAATAAAAAGATATAGCTATAAACTATTTAGAACAATATGTGCCAAATGTGTTTAAGTCTAAAAATGGGTCGTCAGTTCTTTTTCCAAATAAATTTCTATATATTTCATCAACATATAACACAAGATGTTGCTTTTAATTAAATGCATGATGTACTGCAAAGTGTTTAAATTCTAAATAAAAGTTAATAACCCAAATTATTTTTTCTTTTTGTGAAACTAAATAAGTCATTTTTAAAATTAATTATAAAATGTATCAGTTATGGTAAATAAGATTGACGGCAAAAAACTGCAGCAAAAAACTGCGGCAAAAAACTAAAAAAAAAATCATTGTAGAAAAAAAGGTGGGGAAAAGGCTAAAAAAGGTGGTGGATGTGGGAATTGAACCCCGACTTCGTAGATCCAAAAGTTGTAAGCCAACCAAATGAGCTAATTCACTCATAATTTAAATTCCGAACAAGAAAATATATGTACACATTTTGCAAGTTGGAGGCCCTCCAAAAATGGAGGCCCTGTGCGGTCGCCTAGACGGCACATGCTTTTCACCGGGCCTGTGATTTAATATTTTAACCTTTACCTTTTATCACTATATTTTAATTCATAAAATTTCAATAAAATATATTATTTTTGTCAACTATATGGAACACGTTAATCACAATGATTTTGAATGATTTTCAAAACTCATATCCGCTGCATAACGCGGGTCTTTGCTAGTAATAATAAATGGTCTTTGGAACACAAAAATTGAAAAACAAATGAGAAGTTGGATCATAGAGGAATGCCTATTTTGGAGGGCAATATACCATTTTGCAATTTATGCAATATAAGATAAGGGGTAACACATGTTCGAGGATCTCATTCTCTTCCTCCATCCTAACAAAACATACACAAACACACACACACACACACACTCTCTCTCTCTCTCTCTCTCTCTCTCTCTCTCCACAGAACACACACAAACACTTACACCACCACCACCACCGTCCACCACATCCGTCACCGCCGCTCCACCACCACCACCACCACCGCAGCTCCACCGCCACCACTGCAGCTCCGCCGCCGCCACCACCACCACCACCACCACCATAATCATTGCGTGACCGAAGAAAACGTTGGCGATTTTTGTGACCAAAGAGTTGATACGCGAACCACCACCGTAGGTGAACCGGCCTCCACCGGACGTAACCAACCGTGGTCGTTTCTCCATCTTCTCCGCCGCTCCACCGTCACCACCAACGTTCCACCGCCACAACCGCCGCTTAACCGTCATCACCATTTACTACCACCACCTCCGCTCCACCACCACCACTATATAGATCTGCATCTGGTAACTCGTACATCTAGATCTAAAAAGTAGATAAATATATTTACAATCTAAAAAAATCACCTGCATCGTACAGTTCTTCTACTTCATCTTACATGACTGTATCGTACTTTTTAGATCTAAAAAAAACTACTACTACTTATTTACTGCACCTTTTGTATATGCTGCATCCTATGTATTTTTTAGTATTATGATATGTTTGTAAATCTTGATATTATTATTGAATTTATAAATTAGTACTACTTTCTTTACAGCATCCTGTATATTTTTTACTGCATCTTTGTATTTTGTTATCGTATCCTGTAAAATTTTTCACTGAATCTTTGTATTTTGTTACTGTATCCTGTAAATTTTTCACTGCATCTTAAGTTCTTTATCATTTTTGACTGAATCTTGCATATTAAAAAGTTTTATAATTGAATAAATTTTTAGACAATTTTTAAGTATTTTTTCAAGCAATTTTGCATGCAAGTCCACAATTTTATCAAAATTGCAAAATAGTCCATATAAAAAACCTTGCTCCTCTAATATGTACCCATTTATAAATTTAATGTGTTTATGTTTCTGCCTAATATGATAGCTACAAATATTTGTATTCTTAAAAATTCGAGGGGGGTGGTTAAAAAGAAATTACTAAGGATTTCCAAGTAGACTAAAGTTCAAATGAGTATGACTAACTGTTGTGAGAATAGGGGAACAATTTTCCACCATTGATCAACTTAAATGAACAGACACAATTTGTAAGGTCCTTTATTATCTCTCTCTCCTATATAATAAAAGGAAGTTGATGCTGATGTCATGAAGCTGAGTTGTCACATTCTTAGACAATCTCAATGCTGACTTGGCATATCTCATATGTAAGAAATTTTCTCAGAATTTTGATTTTCTTTAAATTGATAATTTGAATTTATTTGATTGTCAGGAAGCTTTTAGGACCGCCCATTTTTTTATTGGAAACCTCAAAACTTACACAAGAAGCTTTAATCCGATTGGTATTCGCCTAATTCTTTTACCACGCCCAAAATTGAACGGCTCCATTAGTTCCTTTTCATCTTCCCCCAAATTTATCACGTTAATCTCTTATCATCTTCTTCATTCTGCTTCTTTAGTTTCATCTTTTTCCTTTCTCTTCTCACACACTTATGTTATCATTTTCTTCAAATACGATTTTTGCTGGAAAAAAAATGAAGTTCGAATGATTTAATGAAGTCCGCCATGTCCACATGATCAGTTGTAAGCTTTCAATTTATGTATTATCATTCTCTTCAATTAAACATCATGTATGTAATTCCATTCCCAATTCCATCCTCAACTATGAAGTTGAAAATATTTATTTATGTTTTCAATCTTCTTCTCCGTGTCGATGACCTTAAAGGTATTTCAAATCTATATTTTTGTGTTTGTGGGTTTCGTTTTTTTGGACAAGATCGATATTACATGGCCTTTTCTTTGGTGTTTTTTATCTGGGTTTTGTGTTTATATTTGTAATAATATCACTTTGTTTATTTGATTTTGAAGGTTTCAAACATTAATCGATATGATCTGAAAAAGGAGTTGCACATGAAGTTACATGAGACAATAAAGGCAATAATTGGATCAATTCACAGGCTATTGAAGTAGCTAGCCTAATTGGAAGCTTTTGATCTATATATTATTTGCAGGTACTTGCACAAGCATGCCACCACAGCATGTATGTTTCTTAATTATAATCACTGTCATTTTATTAATCAAAGCTTTTGTATGTGTGTTTCTTCAGGTTTAATGTCTGCACACCACCTGCTTGATAAAATGCCACAGAGGAATTCAACAAGTTTGGCGAAGGTGAATCCTTCCATGGATGAAGATGATAATGATTCCAACTATGGAAACTTCTTTCATTACATGGATGATAATGGATTCATCCTCTTGAATATAACTCACGGTAGCTCACGTCCATAATCGCAACTTTCTTAAAGAACATGTGGTTTTTCAAGGAGGTAGTTAATTCTATTGAAAGCTCTAATGATGATGAGAAACAAAAACAGCTTCTTTTAGTTTACTATTGATTGTTGTATTATATCATATTATATATTACAACATATTATATTACATATTTATATAATATTCTTCTATATTATCACTATTATTATAATCATCATTATTATTATGATTACTATTATATGCTGTAATATATCATTTGTGCAGGCCATACCAATAAAGGATCCCCTAGCTTTGTCGAAGATACATCAAACATACAGAATCAGTTACCTCTAGGAGTCAAGGTACAATATTGAGTTTTATCTCATGGATTAATACATATGGGCTATTGTAGATATTTAATGTATTGTTATATCTCTTAGGATGTTGTTTTACCTAGAGTATTAGACGAGGCCACAGTTGACAGCTTGAATTCCTTAGTCCACTCGAATAATGGACTGGTGAGATTATTACATCTCACTTGTGTAATATTGAACCTTTGTTGTTTCCATGTCTGATATATATATATTTTTTGGTAGGTTGTGACTTTATTGAAAGATGACAATGCCTTTATTAAGGAGTTGTTTAGCAAGTTAACTTGGCTCGTTGGACCCGTACAAAAAGGTTACTTGCTATCGATCCCGCTCATGTTGCCACCTCTAGAGCCTCTATGATTAAGTTTTGGCCGAGGTTTTGAATATAATATTCAAATGCCTTTGTTATTATTTATTAATTAATCTGTATCATGACTAGAAAATGTGGTATGTATCTGATTTTCCAAAAGCATATTAGTATTGTAGATTTTATAAAAGTAAAAGTTTGTTTGTGATATAGGTATTTTTCTTGCAAGAGTTTTGTAATCTAAGCAAGAGCTTGCAGATGGTCCAGCAACTTTGATGTCAACTTTGTCACAGGTTGTAAAAACTTGCGAACATGACTGAGAAAGTTTATGAGGAGCTAGATGATGCAAAGGCTGAAATTGAAAAGTTGAAATCAGAATATAGCGTGAAAGATGATCTCTGTGACAATTTGAAGAGGTCACATGATGATCAAGTCAAATGAATCCAAGACCTCAATATGAAACTCGATCAACAAGCTCAAGACTTATGATGCAAAGCAGTCACTCAAAGATATCGAGTGTAAACTTAAAGAGAAGGAGAATGTTATCAACAGTTTCAATTCTGTCAGTGATAAGCTTCGTGTTGATTTTACCTTGAAGCTTCAGGAATGTGAAGAGGAGAAACAAAAGCTTATTTGTACATTAGATGAGGCGAACACAAAGATATCATACTTAGAGCACCAAAATCATGCTTTTATGGACAAGATTGAGGTTCTCAAAGAAGGGATCGTGTCTGTTTCACAGAAGAAGTGTGCCACTGAAAGCAAAATGGCTAAACCTTCTAAACGGATGAGAGAAAATGGAGATATGTAAAAAGTTGGATGAAGAAAAAGTGAACCTTGAAGAGCAGTTAAAATGGAAGAGCAACAGTTCAAGCATCTAGAAGAAGCCCATAAAAAGCTTCGATATAATCTACATATAAAGGAAAAAGAATGGGATATGGAGAAATGCTCAATTTGTGACCATGTCTCTTCACAGTACTATATATATATATATATATATATATATATATATATATATATATATATATATATATATATATATAATGTTTAAATTACAAATTGTTTCTAAATAAACCCCGTGTAATCACGGGTCATTGAACTAGTCTTCTTATATACAAAATGTCAATAATGATGACATCATTTTCGCTGATTTGTCACACTCTCAAGCAATTGCCTTGCTTACGTGTCTTCCTATTACGAAATCGCTGATGTCACTCTCAATTAAATTAAAAAATAAAATAAATACATAAAAAAGTTTTTTACTCATAATAATAAATACATTCCTTGGATAAAATTATTCCCTGCCATCTATATACGATTTTCAAAAAACCAATGGCAGACGCAATTAAAATCTCCCTCAGTAATATGGGCTTATAATGCACGCGAAGCAATTAACTCTGTTTCTTTCATTGGGCCTATGATGCACGCGTTTCTTAGTAAGGAATATCAATAGTCTTTTCCTAAGTTACTCAATTTTTGTGCATCTTATTTCCTATGCAGCACGCCTGTTTTTTAATTGGTGTTGCTATAATCAAGAATCAAGAATTCAAGTTAAACATGTATCCCGTAAACAAATGCCACACATACTGATTATCAGTCTTTCGCCCATTCTCTTTCAATCATCTTCCCCATCTTCATCATTCTCTCAATATTTTTCATTTTTGTTGAGCTCCGTCAAGACTTCTTCTAGGTAATTTCACGTATCTTTATTTTTATTTTCATATTGTCTACAATATAAATTGAGGTTTTCAAATTTCGTCTCCAATCGCTACTATTTTAACGGTATACTGCTGCGATCATCTTTAGAAAATTATTTAGAAGGTCAATTGAATCGACGATTTTTTGGTCAGCGTTTTACTATCAACCATCGGTCGTAGGAAAACCGGTCTGATTTTGATCATGCGACGGCCATCAGTACCGATGGTGGCGGCAATGAAACCTTTAGAGATACTAATGTCTGCTTGGCTTATATGTTGCTACGTTTAACCGTGGGGTTAGTGAATGTTTTGCCCTAATTTTATTGTGTTTTTAGCTTTTTTAGTTGAATTTGGCCTTCATTGTTAGAGTTTCAGTTTGGTGGTGATAACATTTTGGTTTCTGATTTTTATTTCAATATGTTTTTCTAGATGGTATGACTCAAGCTGTTTGTGGTAATGCATTTTTACTTCAAGATTCACTTGATTTTTTGTCTGTACAACCTCTTTTTGGTGAGTTTTTATAATTACACAATCTTTGTTTTCGTGTTGAAATTGCCATAATGGATCATACCCACGTGAAATTGCCATAAGGTTTGTGCAATGACACTATATCACTAATATATTTCATGCTCTATCAGTCGATTTTCTATGATTGATTTATTGCTTTGAGGTAATAAAAAATAATGAACATCCATAAAAATCTTAACATTATACTTTTAGTGATTATAATATATGAATTTTTTATGAAAGCAATATGATTTTCAATGGATGACAGTATACAAAGGATGTGTGGATGATGATAACTTCATGGATAATACAATTCTCAGTCTACTTAAATTTTATGGAAGTAACCATAGAGGTTGTTACACTCCTCAAATAAGAAGCTTGGTCATATAACATCATTTCATTTCATTTGAAGTCGACAACTTGAAGTTAAGGTAGTTGTTCTATATTTGATACTCTTTATACATTGGACATCAGACATATGATGACATGACAATGTTATATATTAACATGTCAAAAGGGCTAAACAAAAAAGATTAGCTTGAAAAGGAAATGAGCTAAATATTGTACACTGTCTGTTAATGCTTACAACCTTCTAAGTTGGTCACTTGAATCATGAAATTAATAAGGAAATTTTAATTTCATCATTATCCTTTATAAGTTGGTCACTTTCATAATACCATTGAATACAGTGATTATGTTGGGGTAAAATGGGCGGGTTAGCTAACGGGTAATTATTGGTACATGTGGAAACCAATTGGATAGATTCGGTTGACTTAAAAAAACTTGAACTGTTTTACAAACAATTAGTGTAAACTATTAATGCTTACAACCTTCTAAGTTGTAACAGTCATATGTTTTTAGGAAAAGCGTCTTAATGTTTATGTTACCTGTGAATATCAAGTGGATGGATTGCGGAAAGTTTCTTATCTTGACAACTTGAAAAACCGGTCCAGATATATAGATCAACGTGCTACAATATGCATAGCATAAGAGGTTTCTTCATATATGGACAAATTTGAATATGTATGAATTATACAGGTGAAGAACTTTAGTAGCATGTTTAGCGTCTTAATGTGTCATGGGACTATTAGTATGTTAATAACTATTAAGTTGCTATATTTAGTGGCTCAAAGTAGCCTATCCTCTTTTTTAAGTGAATTAAATCAACTACTGGTCATTTTATTATGTTTCCACTTTTTGTGACGTTTAGTTCATCTTTGTTGGAATTTATCTCCAGTTCTTCCTGGAGCTCATGAAGGTGCCACGTGTAGAATCGAAGTTATGGGTTTTTTCACTTCAGAATGCAATTTAACCCTGTTAAGATTTAATATTAAAATACCCGGGTAAATCTAAGTAGCTTAGATTGAGTTTGGCTACTTTGGGCAAGGATAGTTCTTCACCAAAACGTAATCAAATTATCAGTTTGTTAAGTATTCTTTTGTTTGCTTATTGAGATTATTTTGGTTGTGAGCATATGAAAATGGAATTGATATATAGACAGAATTCAACAAATGCCAAGTTGAATGAAATTGGTAATGGTATATTAGCTTTTTGTTAAGAAAGGTAATTTGATGGTTCTTTGGACTGAAATCGTAATAATATGCGTAACCGGGATTCGTGCTAAATTATATTGATTTGGGTTTTACGATTGGGATTTTGATTTGTAGAGTTTGAATTGGCTCAGTGGATAATGTTTATGGTTTCTAGAACTGTCGGGCATCCGCACTTGGTCAACTTGAACATGGTACTAACCATGAGGTATGTATAAGTGTTGCTCAAGTTATTATACATTAATTTAATCTTTGGTCTATATTGTACGTAGTTCTGAATATTGTTATAGTTAATTATTGCATTTATTGAAATCATACATCCAAAGCATATTTTGTGGCTATGTCCGTGTAGTAAGTGTTATAAGTGGCAAGATGAGTGGGTCGGAAGGACTAAGTAAGGGTTCAAAGCATATTTTGCGGCTATGTCCGTGTACTTTTATCCATGCGGGTCTACGTGTTGCATCTTTGATGAGGTGGTTGGTGTGATTTGATGAGGTTAGCAATGGTTATCCAATGTCCAACTTTGGTCTCGACCTAGCCCTTTTTTATGTCATTATATGTTTGTGAGTCTTTTTTTAGCTGCAACTTTCCCATGAAGTTGCCAAGAAATAGTTCCGTTGCAATGGGGCCATGTTATAAATGAGTTGAATAATGAAAGCTGAAGTCGATGTAAGAACAGATTGTTTAAAAAGATGAATATGTATAGCTGGCTGATACGACACCAATTCTGGCCCAATCAAAAGATGGCAACCCATTGGGTTTAGTTGAGAAGAGACAGCCCAAAAGGCCCACCTGGATGCAAGATTACGTTTAATGTACCAACTTACAACAATTGGGCTTCACTTGTAGTTTTCTGCTATTGATATATAATTAGGGCATGGAATGTAATGAAGGAATTTTTATGCTGAAATATATTATCTTCCTTATCTTCATCCTCTTCATTATCTTCATCCTCTCTAAACTCACTTCTGGAGATTTGATCCCATCTCCAAAAAGGGATCCATTTTATTGTGTTCTATCAATTGGTGCTTTCATCACGATCTCATCCCCAATTTCATGCCTCAAACACGAAATCAAGCAATGGACGAATTCACAACTCAACTTTCACATTTACAGCAACAACTTAATTCTCAAGCAGCAGTGCAAGGGCAATTGAATGACCAGCTTCAAACGATGCAAGCACAACTCCAAACAATCATCTCTTTGCTACCAAATCAGTCGCAACCGCCTCCAAACCCTACTGGTCAAACACATCAGCCTCACCTACATCCCCCGCAACCGAAAATGAAGGTACCTTTATTTGATGGTTCCAATCCATTAGAGTGGATTTTTCAAGCTGAACAATATTTTCAGTTTTATAAAATTTCTAATGAACGTAAAATGGAAATGATTACATTCTTTATGAAAGGAGATGCTCTTAGTTGGTATCAATGGATGTTTAATAATAATAATCAAATTTCTACTTGGGATACCTTTGTTGTTGCTGTTGAACATCGATTTGGTCCATCTGCTTATGAGAATCATGAAGCCTCTTTGTTTAAACTCAAACAAACTACTTCAGTTTGTGAATATCAGAAAGAATTCGAGAAACTTTGCAATCGTGTTACAGGATTATCTCCAAGCTCAATTTTGAATTGTTTTATCTCGGGACTGAAATTGGAAATCCAAAGGGAGCTTAAAATCTTAAAGCCTACTACTATTACTCAGGCAATTGGGTTGGCTAAACTAGTTGAAGATAAACTTCGTGATTCTAAGTCCAATTGGCACCTTAATCATGCTATGATTGCCCAATCTAACCAGCCCCAAAACGCTCCATTACTACCACTACCAACCATACCAACCCGCCCACTACTTCCCACCCCTCCTGCTCCTAATCAAACCCTCTCTAAAATAACACCAAGATTTCCCTTGAAACGACTTTCCTTCGCTGAACAACAAGATCGACGATCTCGTGGTCTTTGTTTTAATTGCGATGAAAAGTATCGTCCTGGTCACCGTTGCAACCCCGGTGAATATCTCATTCTTGAACCTGAGTATTCGGATCCACCTCCACCCTTAATTACCGAATATAACCATCAATCACCCCTTCAAGCAAGCGATAGTATTGCTAATATTCAACCCGAGTCTTATATGAATAACACTGAGCCCAACTCTTCTGCTACATTTTATAACTTCAGTTCACACTCTATTAGTGAGCCAAAAAACGCATCACAAACTCCATACCATCTGACCTACAACCCTCTATCTACTATACCATCAATACATCCTCCGGATCCTCCTCTACCACCGTCTTCCCTAACACATTCAAAATCTTCTTTAAAGAATATACATTTCCAGCTCTCCTCGAATGCCTTACTCGGCTTACCATCTCCTCAAACCCTTCGAATTTCGGGTATGATACATGGCCATCGTGTCTCGGTTTTGGTTGATTCGGGCAGTTCTCACAATATTATTCAACCCCGTGTAGCTAAATTTCTGCAGCTACCTATTTCTGATGCTCCTAGCTTCTCTGTTATGGTTGGAAATGGAGAATCGTTGTCTTGTTCTGGCTTGTGTTTAGAGGTTCCTATTCAAATGCAAACACACCAGTTCATTATACCCTTCTATATTTTACAGATTTCTGGTGCTGATGTTGTTCTTGGAGTACAATGGTTGCAAACATTAGGGCAAATTTTGTCAGATTATTCGGTACCAAAAATGACGTTTGCTCATGGTGGTCAGTTAGTAACTTTGACAGGGGAAACTAAGTCTTTGCCGACAATAGCATCATATAGTCAGTTTTGTCGACTAGTAACAAATGATTCTATCGCTTCCTTACACTCTATATCTATTTCAGAAAATAGTCAGCCCGAAACCAAGTTTCCAACATCTGTATATTCACTCGGTGATACCCTTTCACATGATCAGAGGTCTCATATAGAGACATTACTTGCTGATTTTAAGTATGTCTTTCAAGATCCACATGGGCTTCCACCACAACGTTTCCATGATCATCACATCCATTTATTGCCTAACTCAACCCCGGTAAACATTCGACCTTACCGTTACCCGCAATGTCAAAAACAGGACATGGCACGACTGATCTCGGAGATGCTTCATGAGGGAGTAATTAAACCAAGTACAAGTCCTTTCTCATCACCCGTGCTATTAGTACGAAAAAAAGATGGTACTTGGCGTTTTTGTGTGGATTATCGTGCATTAAACTCAATTACTATACCAGATCGTTTCCCAATTCCTACTGTGGATGAATTACTTGATGAACTCCACGGTTCTCGAGTTTTTTCAAAACTTGATTTACGTTCGGGGTACCATCAAATTCGTGTTGCTGCTACTGATACGCACAAAACAGCCTTTCGTACAGTTGATGGGCACTTTGAATTTTTAGTCATGCCATTTGGCCTTACTAATGCTCCCTCTACTTTTCAAAGTGCCATGAATGATTTATTTCGACCCGTTTTACGTCAGTTTGTTCTAGTCTTTTTTGATGATATTTTGGTCTATAGCAAATCTATCGAGGATCATGTGGATCACCTTGAATATGTATTGCGATTGTTATATATCAATCATTTTTTTGCAAAGCCCTCAAAGTGTATTTTTGGAGTTCAGAAGGTATCTTTTTTGGGGCATATCATTGATGTTCACGGATTACATGCTGAACCTGACAAACTGCAAGCTATAAATGACTGGCCCATACCTAAATCAATTGCTGAATTGCGTGTGTTCCTCGGGTTAACAGGATACTATTGACGTTTTGTCAAAGGGTATGCTTCTATTGCCGGTCCATTGACCGATTTGCTAAAGTTAGATTCCTTTCGGTGGAACCCTGATGCAACTATTGCATTTAATAATCTAAAAGAGGCTATGGTATCACTGCCCGTTTTAGCGTTACCAGACTTCACCAAACCGTTTGATGTGGAAACGGATGCCTCTGGTTTTGCCATTGGTGCAGTATTATCTCAACAGTCACATCCCATTGCTTATTTTAGCAAAAAGCTGAACACTCGTCTCCAATCTTCATCTGCTTACACCCGAGAAATGTATGCGATAACGGAAGCTGTAAAAAAATGGAGACAATACCTTTTGGGGCGTAAATTTCGAATATTCACCGACCAAAAGAGTTTGAAATCTTTAATGTCTCAAATTATTCAAACTCCGGACCAACAGAGATGGCTCACAAAACTACTCGGTTATGATTACGAGATACTTTACCGTTCGGGTCGAACTAACAATGTTCCTGATGCATTATCTCGTTGTCCTCATGCTGAGTTTTTAACCTTATCAGGTGTTTCTACGGTTGAATGTAATATTCTCAATACCCTTCGACAATATTACTCTACTGATGCAGGAAAACAGTTGATTAGTGAGCTTACTTCAACACTTCCTACACCAAATTACTACAAATTTCAGGATGGCTTGATTTATTTTAAAGACAAGTTGTTCATTCCTGAAGCTACGGGTCTACAATCTCAACTTTTACAAGAATTTCACTCCACCCCCACAGCGGGTCACTCTGGTATTCGAGCCACTACTGCTCGCCTTGCTGCTTCTTTTTATTGGCCTAACTTACGTAAATCAGTCAAGTCTTTTGTGCAATTATGTCAGACTTGTCAAGCAAACAAGTACAATACTGAACCTCCTTATGGGACGTTACAGCCTCTGCCAGTTCCCTCTCAGGTTTGGGATGAAATATGTATGGATTTCATAACACACTTACCTACTTCAAATGGTAAAACAACTATTTGGGTTGTGATTGATCGCCTCTCAAAATATGCCCATTTTATAGCCTTACCACCTTTCATTACAGCTGCTAAACTTGCTTCTATCTTTGCCAGCGAGATATGCAAGTTACATGGAACTCCTAAAATCATCATTAGTGACCGTGATCGATTATTTATGAGTGAATTTTGGCGTCATCTTTTTAAGCTGCAAGGTACTACACTGAAGTTTAGTAGTGCGTATCACCCACAGACGGACGGCCAATCTGAAGTTTTGAACCGATGTTTGGAGACTTATCTTCGTTGCTTTGTTAGTGATGAACCACAACACTGGTCACAATATCTCCACTGGGCAGAGTATTGGTACAACACTTCTCTTCATTCTTCAATTCAAATGACACCATTTGAAGCTTTATATGGCCGACCACCACCATCTATTCTCCCATATACAGCTGGTAGTTCCCCCATTGCTACTCTAGACGACACGTTGCAACGAAAACAGATCCTACTTGATACTTTAAAGGCTCGTTTAGCTCATGCCCGAAATCGCATGAAACAACAAGCCGATAAACACCGAAAGGAGAAAACCTTTGAAGTTGGACAATGGGTTTACTTAAAACTTCAACCGTATCGACAAGTCTCTGTTCATCGACGTCGATCTCAGAAGTTGTCACAACGCTATTATGGTCCCTTTCGCATTTTACGCCGCATTGGTCCCGTTGCGTATGAACTCGAGCTTCCACCAGCAGCCCGGATTCATCCAGTATTCCATGTTTCACTTCTCAAACAGTTTTGTGGTGAACCATCAGTTCAAACATGCCCGCTTCCACAAGTTGCTTGGGGAACACCTTCAGAAATGCATCCGATTAAAATTTTGGGCCATCGTTCTTTTCCACACGGGCTGAATGAAATATTAGTTCAATGGCTTGATTCACCGGCATATGAGGCAACATGGGTAGACCGTGACTTCTTTCAAAAGACATACCCTACATTCGACCTTGAGGACAAGGTCGGTCTCGAAGGGGGGACTAGTGATACGACACCAATTCTGGCCCAATCAAAAGATGGCAACCCATTAGGTTTAGTTGAGAAGAGACAGCCCAAAAGGCCCACCTGGATGCAAGATTACGTTTAATGTACCAACTTACAACAATTGGGCTTCACTTGTAGTTTTCTGCTATTGATATATAATTATGGCATGGAATGTAATGAAGGAATTTTTATGCTGAAATATATTATCTTCCTTATCTTCATCCTCTTCATTATCTTCATCCTCTCTAAACTCACTTCTGGAGATTTGATCCCATCTCCAAAAAGGGATCCATTTTATTGTGTTCTGTCACTGGCTGGTTGATGTAGGTGGACTTCTTAACAATGAATGAATCTAACTGTACTGTAAAATAACTTTGTAGGTGTCATATTAGGGACTCTTAAATGTATACTACTGATCCCATCTTCCGGGTTTTGATTATAACATTTTGGCATAAATCTTTATGCTGAATATGGTATTGTATGTACTTACTAACAGGTAGCAATAATAGTAAATAAGATTAAAAGGTAGCAGCTATAATGCTCAACTTTATTTGAGTGATTGTGGTGAAATAGGATTATTTTTATTTTTTTTTCGTTTCTCGTGTATTTTTTTGTATTATCTTTTACTATTATGTCCTGTTTATCTTTGTAAATGATCTTTAGAAGCCATGTGGAGCAGGACGTTCAGCAAATTGAAGACCTTTTGGTCATGACAATTGATATTTCAAGATTTTGGTACTATTATGTCCTGCAATTTTGTTTGTTTTGCTTCTCTGGGCTGGATGGTGCAATATAGTCCAAAAACACCCAAACGTGGTATTGTAAATCTTGGTTTCATTTTTATCGATTTACATTGGATCATTTTTTATTAACTTCTTTTGTATGGCCTATATTATTCTGTGTTTCTTTTTTGTGTAAACAATAAAATCTAATACAACAATTGTTAGGTTAGCCACTGGCTTGACAATTTGACATTGCTGTAATGTTAATATTGATAATCAAGGTATGATGAGTTTTGTGAAGATTGTCAAATCTTTTTTTTATAGATGTGGATATACATTGTTAACTTTCATATACGCTACCAATAAAGGTGCTTGCAAAAAAAATATCACTAAAAGTAAAATACAAAATGTAATAATACAAAATTAGAGTAAGGTTCAAATGAGTCCATGATTTTTGAGTGAGACTAAGGGAATCAATGATATCATGCCACATGTACAAAGAGAATGTTTCATACTACAAAACTCATTTACCCCAAACATCAATTATCTCACAAACGACAAATCAAAAAATCATGAAACTTGCACCATATTTTTCAGCGTTTTATCCTCTTCGATTTTCCGTCCCTCAATGTATACTTTCGAGAAAAAAAATCGATTTTTTGGTGGGTTTTATAAATTAGTAACACATGTGTTAGTGATTGATTGTACATTTTATTTACGGTCATGGTTAGGGTTTAAGGTTAGGATTTAGCAGGGTTCATGGTTTAGGGTTTAGAATTTATATTTTAGTAGGATTTAGGGTTTATTAGGGTTTAGGGTTTAGTATGATTTAGGGTTTAGAGTTTTATAAAGCGTTTAGGGTTTAGAGTTTGGGGTTTTGGGGTTTAGGGGTTAGGGTTTGGGTTTTGGGGTTTCGCCCTAAACCCTAAACCCTAACCCTAACCCCTAAACCCCAAAACCCCAAACCCTAAACGCAACACTCTAACACATGTGTTAGTAACATATGAAACCCACCAAAAATATGAAGGAAAAAAAAATCGTCGGAAGTATGCCTTGAGGGACGGCAAATCGAAGAGGATAAAATGCTGAAAATTATGGTGCAAGTTTCATGATTTTTCGATTTGTTGTTTGTGAGATAATTGATGTTTGAGGTAAATGGGTTTTGTAGTATGGAACATTCTCTTTGTACATGTGGCATGATATCATTGGTTCCCTTAGTCTCACACAAATTTTTAGTCTCATTTGAACCTCACCCTACCAAAATTAATACATAAAAACTTATTTGTATGCTTATTATAAATAGAAAATATATACAAATTAGCATAAATTTTTACAAAATCAAGATCGAAGGTCATATTTTTAATGTCTTTGTTACATTTGCTGCTTGACCCTTAGATGAATATTTGTTCGGTGCAATGATGAGAATAGTTTGGAAGTTGCCTTCCTATGGGCTGAACACAATTACTCTAACATGAAAGAATAAAAGTATATAAGATTGAATTTTCTCACAGATGTACTTTTAGATTGAAAAGAAAAAAAAATGGTATAAAGTTGAAAGCAGTATTCAATCAGTTATAAATTTGAATTTGACATGCTGTAGTTTAACTTGATATAAATGAATGTAAGCTTATCATTAAAAATAATCTAGATATAAATAAATATTAGCTGCAAGACGTAATAATACAGAATTTTATACATAAAAAATTATTTATACATGTATTATTATAAGGTTAAGTATTTGTAAATGTATGTAACTATGCGTTGACTTCTTTAGTGTGTACATAACTAAATTGACCTCCATTTTATGCACGAAACTATTTATTGTCGTATATTGTATGAATTTTGGTGACTTGTCAACTGGTAAAGATGACACTTGTCACCTTATATTTGATAACACGTCACCAAAATACATACAATGTACGACAATAAATAGTTTCGTACATACAATGGAGGTTAATTTAGTTACGTACACACTAAAGAAGTCAACGCATAGTTATATACATTTACAAACACTTAACCCATTATTATATTAGAGATGAGATCATTAGAGTATGGATAATTCTTAAAGAATTGGAGAACCAATCATATTCCACCATTCTCATTAAAGGTGGAAGGGCATTTTAGTCATTGACAAAACACTTTAACTAAATATAAAAAAACAAAAAATTAAAAACACGTACATAGTGAAATCACATGGAGCAAGTGCGATCAACAAAACTAGGGTTTCAACATTCAAAATCACTACAACCTGCAATTGAAACTATCAACGGAAGAAACGGCGACTGAAATTAAGCAATCATAAACATCAATTATATCTACGAACCTTGGATCTTCACGTGTGTTTTTATTGTGATTCATCGAGAGCAATTGAAGACACAATTCAGCTTCAAATAAAGTTGCATTCTCAGGTAATTGAAGATGTAATTTCATCTAATTGAAGCTTCTAATTCATGTGATAGATATTATGTGATTTTATATGAACGAAGATTTGAATTTGAATTGTTTGATCATATATGTTATTTGTATTTTCTGCAAATTCATAGCTGATATGTTTTAAAAACGAATAAATTGTTACTAACACGTTTTGTAGTTTCTGTAAACATTGAGCGGTATAAAAGGACACAAATTTCTATTTCTGTTACTCCCTGATGTATACTAGGTACACAAGCAAACATAATTTATGCAATTTCAGCTTACTGAAAGTTCATTTTTGCTGTGTTCCATTTGTTATGCACACTAGGTGTTTGATTAAATGCCTAGCATAATTTTGTAGCTTCCTATTAACTAAATGGATGATAAAAAGAACTGTCCTATACTAGCGAATAGTAGTATTATATATTATATTCACGAGTCAGATCTCTCAAGAAATGGTTTGCTTGAGAATCCAAGTTTATGTTATTAATGCGTAACTTTAAGTCTTCTAATAGTCACCAATTCAATCCGTACTTGAAAAGACCTATTTGTCTGTTGCAAGTAATCAACCATAAAATTGACTAGGTTACGCACAATTGTTAAGGATTTTCTCAGGGGATGTATTAAAGTAACAATTAGTCAATTATGTTGTACGTGTCTTTAAGATACAAATTTGGTTTCTAAAGTATGTCTGAGTAGTGTACCCCATAGTAGAAATGATGGCAATAAACTTACTGAAATTTAGTTATCTAGTATATTCACGATACTACTAGAACATCAATGGTTTTCTGCTAAAGTAGGCAACTATTGAAGGAAAATGAATGTGTTCCCTACAAGCATACAAAATTATTAGTAGTTCATGGTTGATGAAATAATTTATATAATTTTGTATATCCTGATTTTTGTACTAAAATTATGGTGTCCGATATCTGCTATCTAATCCCTTTGGATTGCAGGTATGTCTCGGGGTACAAGAATCGATTCCAGAACTTCATTAAGTATCTACGTGAGATGGGGGATGAGGTAAGTTTTAGATCATAATTGTATGTTGTCTGTTGCTTTTTAATACTGATAATCAGATCATCAAAAACTTCCGTACTTCCCTTTATGTAAATTAGTTGAAGTGTCATCTCTAGAAATTATTGTTTTGATAAAGGGTTAACTTATTATCCTTTTGGATTTTCTGCAGGAGTGACTGTCCATCATCTGGAATATTAGTTTGCTGTTTTGTTATTCTGGGACCTCTTATGGATGCATTATCCTGAAATTTTCTATATTGATAGTTTGGTAGGACTGGATCTTTTATATTTTTAGTATAACACATGTGTTATGTTGGTAAGACATGAATGGATATTTCTTAACACATATATTTTGTAATAGTTGGGTTGTATAGTTAACACAACACGTGTGTAATGCTGGCAATGTATATTTTCTTTATAAATGTATTTTAAAACATGTATTTTTAACACATGTGTTAGGCAGCCACATGTATTCTGCAGTTGTCTCTTGTGTTGTGTAGTTAACACATGTGTTATACTGGTAAGAATTGAAATTGAAAAGGAAAATTAAAATACATTGATATTGTTCTATAACACATGTGTTAGTGGTTGATAACACATGAGTTCTATAACATACAGTAACAGCAGTAAAAAAATGAAATTAATAAAACATAAAACCATACTGTTATGAACAAATGTACTTGAGTACATCATATGTTAACACAATTGTTAGTGGTTGGTAACACATTTATTAATGTTCTATAACACATGTGTTAGTGGTTGGTAACACATGTGTTAGTAGTTGGTAACACATGTGTTAGCTGTTGGTAACATATGTGTTAGATGTTTGGTAAAACATGTGTTACTGATTTGGTAACACATCTGTTCGATAATATACAACAATAATAATAAAAAAAATATTAATGAAACCTAAAACCATATTGTTCATGTACTTGAGTACATCGTATGTTGTAACAATTGTTAGTATTCTATAACACATGTGTTAGTGACTGATAACACATGTGTTACTGCTTGGTAACACATGTGTTAGTAACTGGTAAGACATGTGTTAGTGACTGATAACACATGCTGCTTGGTAACAATGTGTTACTAACTAATAACACATTTGTTAGTGACTGATAACACATGTGTTATTGTTTGGTAACACATGTGTTACTGTTTGGTAACACATGTGTTATTGGTATTAAACATCGCAAACAATTTAGCAAAACCTAAAGTGGATCCAAAATAAAAGGGCATTATAAACAAATAATAATAAGTACACTGTAGCAAACACATCTGATTTGATTAAAGCATAAACATGTCTTAAGAAAAATTGTACTTGATAACATCAATATGAGTTTTCTAAAAAATAGTCTCCGTGACATATTCTTCAAGATCTTCTACAGCACTTAACAAATTACACATGTGTTAATTTTCCGTAACACATGGGTTAATTCTCCATAACACATGTGTTAATTCTACATTTTTGGACGTACTATATAAAATGGGTTAAATCATTGTAAAGATATAATCACCAGAAACACAGTTGTTAATTTTGTGAGCATGGTAACAATACACGTGGTAGATCTCTGTAACACACGTGTTTATGTCACTAACACATGTGTTACACCAATATAACACGTGTTTTACATGCCATAACACATGTGTTAATTCTACATTTTAGTGTAACTACATAAAATGGGTTAAAACACTGTAAAGATAGTCACCACAAATACTTGTATTAATTTTCTGATCATGTAACACGTGTTGCGTTCATGTAACACATGTACGGTGATCACGTAACACATGTGTTGTGTTCACGTAACACATGTGTTTAGTCATGACTATCTTGGCATTGACGAGCTTTTAGTGCAGAAGGTTAATAAGATAGTAAATGATCCTAAATTAACAAGTGGTAGTATGGTAACGGTGAGTCCATAACTGTTAGAAGTTACATAAACACAAAGAGCAAAATAGACCATTAATATCCATTTATAGCTCAAAAAAGTTAATCTGTTGTTCTAAAAACATGACAACCCATAATCTAAGAGACAAACATCATAAAGTACCAGCTACAAAAAAAGAACATAGACTAACTAAAAAGTAACCCCCAAAATTTAACCTGCTACAACTTCTCAGACTTGGTCTTTTCCATTTTCATCATGACGGATCTTGATACCATGCTTCTTCCCCAAGTCAACCTTTGCAATGAGCATAGGGGGTGCTTCAGGATCAACAGCATTCAAATTTTTAGTCTTTTCAGTAAATTCTACACCAAACTCCTGAGTGAGACCAAGAGAAAAATTAGGATAATATAAAGTGCATGGAAATACTGGTTGCTCCGCAAATAAAGTAAGCATGTCAAAAACCTCTAACACGATTAAGCTCCTGTAAAATGCATCACAATCATCAACAGCCGACAAGTTGTCAGCAAGACAAACAACATCCTCTACATCCTTTTGACCTTCATAAGATTTTGCACCTTTTTCATGGTTATTCAATCCGCTAACCTTATCATCAGCCTGATTTGAATCAACAACATCCTGATTGACAGCGCCGTCATGTTGAGCCTCATCATCAAAACCATCAACCTGAGTATCATCAGTTTCATCCGCTGCAAGGTGATCAGCCAACTTACCATCATCTCGAATCATCCTCTTAACAAAAAAACCAATAACAAAGCATAACACATATGTTATAAGAGAGATCATACAAAATCAATAAACAAGAAAGCGATAAAAGATCAAAAACGGCAAACAAGAAAAAAAAAAGTAAACATAACACGTATGTTATAAATAATGAAGCAACATATAAACATTATTTTTACCCTTTTATATCATTCACTTAGTTACTAGCTTGCTACAAAATTCAGCTGGACATATAATCAAACATCTGGAGTGCATAACAAATGGAACACAACAAACAATGAACTTTGAGAAAGCTGCAAATGCTTAATAGTAACAAGTATCATATACTTGTAGATACCACAATAATAACTTAAGATCATGTGAAACACATACTCACAAACCATTAACATACTGCCATTTGAGCAAAAATCAAGTAAATAGGCTTTCATAATCAATGACTTCAAACCAAATAATTCATAGCTACAAAATAAGGATCACCTTACCAATAGGTAGCGATTGCAATGGAGTCGCTGGAATAGCTGACCTAGCAGCATGTCGCAAAGCTCTTTCACCCTTAATATCCATGATTTACACCTTCGGATCGGATGAAAAATTGCAAACTAGGTTAAAAAGCGATTTAGGGCAAAAAGTTGACTAGAAACACAATTCCACGGATCAAAATAACAGCGAGAGTGAGAAGATTACATATATCAAATTTTTATTTGATAAATCATTAGAGTAAACCTAGAATTTGAATAAGTTTGGATTAGGGTTTTGAAGGGAGAGAGACGAAGAAGTGCGGGCTTTGAATGAGGATTGTGGTTTGTCTGATTGTTTTTGTGTGGGTGTGAAAATTACCGCATTGCCCCTCCGCCAAAAACATAATACAATGAAAAGATAAAAAATAAAAATACGGGATAGGGACCATTGATTTTGATGATACAAAGGCTCTAATGCATCCTCTCATACTTTTTTAAATGGATGTACTGCATTGAACTTTTCTCTATTATATTATTGTATTTATAAGACATAAGATATAACAAATAATCTTTTAATTTATTTCTTATTAAAAACCCGTGTAAACACGGGTCAATAAACTAGGGATTTACAATAGCTGAAACGGGAATACTAATGGGGAGGGTATTTTCGTCCACATATTTCTATCATCTACAAATGTTTTCTGCCCTAGCTATCTATGATTCAAATTAATTGTTTCTATGCACCAGATCTCAATTCATACTCAATCTCAGATTTCGTTGGTTTCAGATTAACCCACCGTCGCAACCATCATCAACCTCAATCGTGTCAGCATCAACATGTGTCGCTATCATCATCGGCCTCTATCGCCATTATCTCCATCGAACTCCGCCTCCGCCGCCGCCGTCACCTTCAAATCGATCTCGCTGTCGTCAGCATCACGATATACCTCTACCGCCGTAACCTTCAACCTTTGTCGTCGCCGCTATCGCCTTCAACCTCCGACGCTGTTACCTTTTATTTATATGTGTGCAACCTACGCCATGTTTGTCGACTATGAGCAAATTTTGTGCCTTAATTAAATATTTTAGTAATTGATTTAGGGCAATTCGATTGCATCTGTATGTGTGTTATATAGCATTAAAACAACTTTAATAATATCCTCGTATTGTTATTGGTCTAACATGTAGTGAGTAATGAGTTTTGTGATGATTTTATATGTGGGAGCAGTTGTTGCCGATATTCTTTTGATGGAGTGGTTATATCGTGGATTTAGCTTCATTTTTTGTCAATAACCAAAGCTGAATTGAACACAAAAAGTAATTATACGTAATTATACATCAATCAATAATAATTATCGTATCACATATAATCTTTTGCAATTATCACATGTGACAGTCGTTGGTAACACATGTGATAGTGGTCGGTAACGCATGTGGTAGTTGTTGTAACACATGTGATACTGTTGGTACAACATGTGATAGTCGTTGGTACCACATGTGATACTATATTATGCAGTTTTTGAAACCTACCAAAAAATGAAGGAAAAAAAATTCGTCGGAAGTATATCATGTTAGATGTCTAATCGACGAGAAAAAATGCTGATTTTTATGGTGCAATTTTTATAAATTTTCAATTAATCGTTTTTGAGATATTTAATTTTTAAAATCGTTAGGGGAAAGTGGAGGTTTTAACTAAATGACTATTGTACCCTTACAAATGAAGCTTTCTCATTGGTTCTTTCATTCTCACTAAAATCTTTGTACTCATTTGAACTCCACTTCTTGCAAATATTCTTGAAACAAACAGAATTTAATTTTAATAACCTTTCAATAATATCACATTTCAGCCCACCCAAAATTAATCGGTAAACGTCATGAAAACAACTTCAATTCATCAAATCCTCTTTGTAAACACGGGCACACACAATTTAACATTCACCATAATATTTGTGAGAGTAAATATAAAAAAAAATGGTTCAATGAAATATTAAAAGGAAAGCAAGCAAAGAAATAAGGTGGAAAAGTTATAAGGTGTTTTCACCTTTTTCAATAAAAGTAAAAATTGACTATTGGCCATTGAAGATTTGATGGTGTTCATATAGGCATATAGCAATCCCCGTTGTCATTGCCATATTTTCTCGTACAACTTTAAATTTGCCATTAATTAACACAATATGTACGTGACGTGAAAGTATTCAAATTACGTACATTAATTAACAGCCTTAAGTATTGACCCCGTTAACATATGGTGTACCATGAAATTGACACAAAAATTTAGCCCATTATGAGTCTAAGAAACGTGTTACTAGCTTAGAGTACCTTTGAAATTGCCAGCGCGCATCATATAGGACTAAAGTTTAGTTCTGGGTTAGAAACGATCAATGTGTGCTATTGATGTTAGGCCCGAATTGAAGGAAAAGTTTACTTAGCCATACAGTTGTTAAATTACTTTCAAAATTTTCTTTATAGAAATAAAGAAGTTACATCATATCATACCTAAGATCTCTTATATAAAATTAAAATTAAAATTAAAATTAAATAATGACATCATAAAGGTGTTTCTTATATATATAATTTGAGTAATGCTAAACAAGCCTAATTATAAAGACCTAAAAAGAGACCTACTTCTCTTATTGGTCAAATTTTTTCTCTCTCCTAATCTCATCCAATCAAATTTTCACATCTACCAATCACAGTTTTAGGTCTGTTTTTAGGCCTATATAATTAGGCCTACCAATCATTTTCCATATAATTTATAAGATAGTTAACTTACGGAGTATATATTTTATTTGCAAGAACAACTTATACTTTGTTATGTTTGTCGTACATTTATTTTTATTGTTGTTTTAAAGACTTTGTAAAACAATAACTTCAACTTGAAAAATAAACTTCTTATATAGATACCAAAAGTAGGACATGCATGTGTAATTTTATTACATATGATGGGATTAATATATATATATTTTTTAAGTTTTTCATAAAGTGATACATAAGCCAATTTGAATGTAACTTAAATCAATAGAACCAAATCTACAAGAAAACTTAGGTTAGTTTAAAGGTACAAAAGCCATTTTAATAATATAAAATTTACATAGAGAAAGTTTACTTGCCAAAATCACTTACATTTTAGGTTTATTATGGGGACCTACATTTAAGAGAAGGATAGAATATTAATTATTATATCTCTCAAAATCTCATGAGATACTTCTATTCTCATGTTTATATGTCAAATTACTTAAAAGCCCCTTAAATTATCATAATAAATTGACATTTTAGGTTGTCAATTGATATATAACGATAATACGTTATGTTTTATTTAAAATAACACATCATATGTAAAGATGAATAAACATCAACTTGGTAACATAAGTTATTATTAATACAATAATAACATAGTATGAAAAACTCTATTTAAAAGCTGGAGTAGGCACAAGAAATAAATTGTTCTTCCTGTGGATCAAAGCCCCACTGCCCTCACTCATATCCAAATCTTTAGGTTTCTCACCGTTAGGCAGTGCAAGATCAAACTTATAAACCAAATTAGCAAGAGTGATCTCATTAATCGCTTTCGAATACTGAATTGCAGGACAACCTCTCCTTCCGGTACCAAAAGGGATCAACTCAAAGTAAGCCCCACAATAATCTATAGGACTATTTAAAAATCTCTCCGGCTTGAACACCTCAGGTTCGTCCCACAACGTAGGATCTCGTCCTATTGCCCATGTGCTGATAAACACTTGGTTCCAGCTTTGATGTCATATCCCATTAAGTTTAAATCTTGAGTTAGTTCTCTAGGAATGAGAGGAAGTGGCGGATGTAATCGCATAGATTCTTTGAATACAGCATTTAGATACTGCAGTTTCCCTAAGTCCTCCTCGGTAATTCTTGTTTTACCTTCACCGAATTCTCTTACCTCTTCTTGTAGTTTTTTCATTGTTTTAGGATTTCGCACTAATTCACTTAATGCCCAGTCAAGAGTTGAGAATGTCTGAACCGTTCCTGCAACAAACATGTCCTACAAGAAAAGATTGAGTAGTAAAGTTAGTTATACTATACGCAGGGTAATTAAATGCACCAAAATGTAACAAACTATGGCCACATATCTATTCTCTTTATCGAACTTCTATAATTCTATTGAGTGTATTCAACTTAAAGTTATTCCTATACCTATATGTAATTTGAGTGGCGTGTTATCTATAAGACACGATACATGTAGCATCGATACAAATTGTCACATCTATATATAGATTACATACAAATAGCAATATATATTTGAAAGTTTGATATATGCAATATAACTTTTATAGTAGAATACACACAACACAAATCATTGATCGTAGGAAATAAATTTTACCAAGTGGTTTAGGTCTATTTTACGTACTTAATGATGAGAAGGACATACTATAGTCTATAGATCGAAAATTTTACCAGGAGAAGAGCTTTGATGTCATCTCTTTCAAAACGAAAGCTAGGGGTGTCTTCATCATCTTTTTCTTCGAGCAAAAGATCAATGAAACACTGTTCTTGATCAACCGCATAACTCTTGCCTTTATTACGCTCACTTTTCTTCTTATGCAAGTGTTCCTCAATCACACTCTCAAGAAACTCATCAACTTCTTTAAGATGATTCTCTATTGTACTATCCAAACCTCTTAACTTATCAATCCAAGATAGACTTGGCATATAATCCTCAAACCTAAAAAGACCGGTCATCACAACCGAGTTTTCTATCAAGTCCTTAACGTTATTTGTGACAACTCTCAAAATTAGATATTAATTAAATGCTTAAGTACGTGCATTATTACGCTAATTCACGGAATAAAGTTTAAACAAAACTTTATTATGACGTAAGCTTAGCAAAGCCCAATACTTTAAAACAAAAAAAAAAAGTATTACATATATGTGATTATTCATAATTACGTACAAACGTATCGGAACGAATCCGACAAAATAAATACAAAAGTTCGTGACACAAAAATAATTAATAATTCAATTATTAATTACGAGTATTTATATATCTATAACAAATAGATAATGTGGTTTAACGCACGTCTTATATAAAACATAATATAAAACGAACAGAAACAATTTTAAAACGAGCACGGAAGTCCAGATTTAGAAAATGTTTATTTTCTCATTCGTTTTGAAAGGTTTAGAACATTACCTCAAAATATGAAATCGAAATTTAACTGAAATTTGGCGCCCAATTAAATACGCGCAGTAAAATGTACAAATTCGTACAACAGTCTAAAATAATGATAACATCATTATTCTGATTTCATACAACGAACCAGGAGAACATCTACAGGATAAAAATATAAAATGTTATATTTTATATTGCTAAAATTATACCCGTACTCGAAATTGAGGTACCAAAAATTGGCACCTAACTTCAATAATACAGGATGCAAGCTCCTGTATATACTCCATACTCGTTGATCATTTGTTTCCTTCATTTTCTTCCTCCAGAAGGAAAACACCAATACCATTTCATCATCTATCAATCTATTATCCATCTATCTTTCTCTCTAAAAATACAAAGAAAACAAAGATCAAAATCAGTAGCAGCAGTAGATTAGTGGTGGGAGAACAACAAAATCATCATCTTCATCATCCTTCCATCGCCATCATCATCAAGCTCACCATTTTTACATTGTAAGGAAACTTATTATTTTTGATTTCTTTGCTTAAATTTCGACATATATCATGTTACAATAACATAATCCATGTATAAAACTAACAAAAATGGATGAATGAGAGCTTAGAGTTTGAATTTGGTATTTGAACCAAAAACTATAGATCCAAAATTATACAAGTAATAGTTGTTATAATTATGTTATAAAGTTATATAATGATGATATGTATCATATATAAGCGTTTACCATTCGAATCATAGCATATAAATACCTCGAAATCGGATTTTTATAACTCAGAAATGGAACAGAGCTGGGCTCGAGCCCAAAGCCGAACGGCTAAGGCATGACAGCCGAACGGCTAAGCCTTCCCAGCCGAACGGCTGAGTAACCACAGCAGATCGGCTATGTAGTTATATAGCCCTCTGAGTCGCGATCGTTTCGCCAGCTTGATCGCCTAAATCCGAGTCCGTATGAGAGAGTTATGGCCAAAACGGTGCAGTATAGCTAAATCTGAAAACATTAACATTATATATATGTCTATATATATATATATATATATATATATATATATATATATATATATATATATATATATATATATATATATATACAAAACGACACTTATAATCATATATTTATGTATATATGCAAATGGATTAGACGTTTAACAAACGTACGACTTTAATAATATACGACAAGTATATTCACATAAGCATACATATATAGAACAAATATATGTACATACAATGAAACGACCTTCCGTTAAATGGACAATTACATATTGGCATGTACACTTAACAAAGTATACGACTTGTGAAATAATAACAATATTTCAACATAACGTCACCAACGTAATCAACAACACATATGATTAAGAAATCAACCATTTCTTCAAACAAACAAACTAATAACATAAGTTGTTTAACAAATCAAACGTTCTTATGTTAAATACATTTATTGTATATAGGTTAACATACCTTGGGCATTTATCTGTTGGCTGCTAGTCTTCATACCGAGCAAACTACTGTGAGTTCACAGCCCCTCTTTTACTTGTTTTAAATGCTTTTAAAACCTGGGGTGAAAAACATAACAACTGTTTTGCCATAATATGTAATAATTATTTGTAACTACTTTGATGCCGCTGTGCTACTTAATTGCTTATGTGCTATTGATTATATGTTGATTTCGTACTGTGTTGTGAACTATTTGTGTACACCTATATGCTGCTGTATAAACAACTCATAGGATATGACCTTCCTACAAAATATTGTGAACGACATTATTTGACTTACTTATAAACTCTTTTGCTAAATGAACATGGTTAAACAAACCATACATATAAAAACCTGTGAATTCACTCAACCACGTGTTGACGTTTTACTATGTTTTTCAGGTAATTAGCAGCATAAATAAGACTGCACGCATATGGAGTTAGGCAACCCGTGACTAATTAGGATGCCACATTTTGGGACACTTAAGAGTTCTTTGTTAAATTATTTACATTAATCACTATTATGAAATCTTTTTGATAAAAACTGTGTACTTGATACACATTGTATTTTATAATACTATTTATACGACTTGACGAGTCGTGGTACTTTTGTAATCAAATCATTTACTTAAATGGCATCCTAAATTATTGTTCAGCAATAATCAAAAGCTCTGATCTGGCATGATGTTCAAAGTTGACGTCAGCACCCCCGCACTTGTTAATGCTTCCGCTAATCGCGCGTTGACCGCGCTGACCGAATTTGGGGGTGTCACAGATTGGTATCAGAGCCATTGGTTATAGCGAACTAGAGTTCTTTAAGTGACCTGAAAGCCTTAGAGACCTAGACTATAGCCCTGGCCGGAACATACATGCACATATTTGCATACGCTTAGCTCACTATACAATGACTATTATCACAATGTGATTTGATGAATAATTGCGTGTTCCTACACGTTACTTCGGAAATATGGTTGTGATAACAATGGAAACTCGATACACGAGAAACCATCAACCAACACCATCACACACTTAATCTATACAAACAGTATCACCTAAGGTATAGTAAATCTGATTTGTATTTCCTGAAACAAACTACACTTGAGGCAGTCAAGCCTACTTGAACATTTGGAGAATGCCTGAGGGCACATATATTATATTAAAGGTCTAGAACTCTTTTCCTTCACACAGCTCCCATTTTTACGAGCAAACATATGTAGAACTAATGGTACCTACCGTGGTTGATGTAATTCACTCACTAATCGGGAAACACCCTGACACACGAAATAATGTTTAAAAAGATCACAAAGCAATAATCCCGATTTGGATAAAGACATGATCCACATAAGAGCGCCTAGAACTTGTTGAAGGCCACATGAACTTAGAAAACGAAACTGTCCATACTAAAACTATGCTTCCGCAGTATTGTGCTAAAACTTTTATATGACGAATATACATTAATTCCCAACATACTTTATACGAATACGACCGTACAAAAGTCATGTTTAATAACTACTTGACCATAGTAGAAAATTATGCAAACAAACTCTCACTTATTAAAGGATCGAACAAATCCTCACTAAACATTTTAACGATTGGGACTGACAAATTATCAATCAAATGAATGGAGAGAACAAATAACAATGTGATACATATATTGGATTAACGAGCCTTAAGTATTACAAGAATAAACATGGTAAAGTGTCGTTACTCACTAATCGAGATGAAGTCTCAAATAACCACTAGGGTGATCAGACCCAATTATGTGAAACAAACTCCTCCCCACAAATGACAAACTTATTTTGACAAGTATTATGAAATTTGTCTACGAAAATACTCTTTGGATAACATTCCAACGAAAACGATATTTTGGATAACTTTCCAACAAAAACTATATATTAGACAACATGCTCACGAAAACTATAATTTTGGATAGCATTCCGATGAAAACAATGACTTTGAACAACATTCCTAAAAACATTTTGGACAGAGTACCGGAAAACAACCGGTAGTATCTATAATAAATCGGAGGACGCTCCGATAATATTTAGATATACTGGAAAAACATACCAGTGAGGCCTCAAACCGGAGAACAACCGGTGGAAAAACTGAAGAACAATCAGTACTGAGAATTGCTGGAGAACAATCAGCAGTATTACAAACCGGAGAACAACCGGTAGATTTTTGGAAATGTTGATCCTTAGTTGGATCAGCCTGTGTTTCCTACGATAACTATTTTGAGGAATGTTAATTTTAATAGTCTATGTTTTCTGTTACTACTGAATTGGAAATGTTATTTTACTAAATAATTTGTGTTTACTATACACCATTACTTTAGGAAATGTTTCTCTTAAATGATAAACTTGTGTTTCCTACAAAACAAACAACTAAACTACATTAGGGATAGATGTCCCACCTAAGTCGCGATGTGAGTAGACATCTCAACTAAATTGTATATCGGGTGATATCCCAACAAAATCTTACTCTTAGACGACAATCCCACAAAGTTAAATTAATTGAATCTTTAACACTGTCAACGAGACGTTGTGAAAAAAAGAAAAAAAAAATGAAAAAAAAAAAAAAAAATGATAACTCAACTTTTAGAAACTGACTAATGTGAATTAAATGACAAACACGTCATAGAACTAACCAATGGTAAGTTAATCGAATCAGGAAGAATAGTACCGAGATGTATCCTAACGTTTGAAGGTCATCTCTTCGAAATAGACTTACCCCGGTGGAGTCAGAAAGTTTCGATATTATAATCAGTATGGACTGGTTGTCGAGGAATTGAACTAAGATTGTATGTTACGATAAGTTGGTACGATATATCATCATCCATAATCTCTGATAGAGACAAATGATTTACATCTCGTATCTGGCAATCACTGCAACAGACAGTGAGTACTCTTCTTAAAACGAGTGCTGCCTATCATTCATAAAACAAATGACCAAAACAAATGAATAATAGAAACGCATGAGAACTCGGTGAGGGTCTGCGTAAATAATTTTGAAAGTAAATTGTCTCCCAATAACTGAATCCTCCTATAACAATAGATACACCACTAGTGTGCAAATAATGCCAGCAAGGCACTATATGAACAAAAATGTCAATCACCACTCTACAGGATATAGTAGGTGACAAACAATTATCTGGTTCTTAGACCGATTAAGAAACCATGGACAAGATGTCCCAAACACTTAAACAACTGAAACCAACACGATAATGACGAAAGAGTGTCACCAATATTCGCTGTAAAGCTCTGAAATTTTAAATAGGTGACAAAACTCTACACAAAGTATTACCATGAAAGAGGGTCGTAAAACTTGGGGGAAAATTTATCCCACAAAACAATTAGGACCTTTCCAAAATCCTTGTAAGGATTGGTCCTAGGCTCCCAAACTAAACCTATTTTAGGAGCTCAACAACATTTATGATACTTATCAAATTTCTAATTCGGAAAAGTGCCTCCCCGACGGAGTGCTTAAAACAAAAATAACAAATATGAGACCCACTACGAAAACAATTACAATAACAAATATGTGAACAACTATGATAATCATTATAAGTCTCAATACGATAACAATTACGATTCCATCGATGATATAGAATGGACATACCTTAATTCGATGTAGGTACAAAACCCTGGGAAACTGTATCAAACTTGTGATAACCCACTAATTTTAGTGAACACTAAACATTTATTTCTCAGTCATCAAATGCCACTCCTACTGTTTTGGCGTCGAGAGTGTCATAGGAATAACATATCATACCCTGTTTTACTCCGGAAAACATACCGGTTATACCGGTAAACATACCGGCTAACTTTTATACACTGGGTAGACAACCGTTGTATAACAACTATTTAGTCGAGAATAGACTACCTTACAACTGGTTATTTAGTAATCACAATAAAACTACGACTCGAACTACGAAATAGTCGAAACACGACTACTATGATATAACTATTATGATGAAATGTGACGTAAGTCATGAGTGATTAACAATATCGATGTGAGTTACCAATATCAATGGTACTATACAACAATGAATTAGGACGGACATTAGTCCCTTGAATGTGAAAGGCTATCACATATAAAGCCTTCTCGTTAGTTAATTATTTAGTCGCCAATATGACACTAGCCCAACAAGGGGAGTAAGACAAATACAAATTATAACCAATATACTAAGATATTATGTATGTACATATACATGTGAGCTAAGAAACGGTCACAAAATGACTACCTTTAAACTCGATCTAGACACTCTCGACCCCCCTACTACCGGTTAAAAGATCTGGCTACAACTAACACATAAGCCCAGGCGTACATGAGCCTACAACTCATAACATAATTTATAATTTCGAGGACGAAATTCCTTTAACAAGGGGAGAATGTGACAACTCTCAAAATTAGATATTAATTAAATGCTTAAGTACGTGCATTATTACGCTAATTCACGGAATAAAGTTTAAACAAAACTTTATTATGACGTAAGCTTAGCAAAGCCCAATACTTTAAAACAAAAAAAAAAAGTATTACATATATGTGATTATTCATAATTACGTACAAACGTATCGGAACGAATCCGACAAAATAAATACAAAAGTTCGTGACACAAAAATAATTAATAATTCAATTATTAATTACGAGTATTTATATATCTATAACAAATAGATAATGTGGTTTAACGCACGTCTTATATAAAACATAATATAAAACGAACAGAAACAATTTTAAAACGAGCACGGAAGTCCAGATTTAGAAAATGTTTATTTTCTCATTCGTTTTGAAAGGTTTAGAACATTACCTCAAAATATGAAATCGAAATTTAACTGAAATTTGGCGCCCAATTAAATACGCGCAGTAAAATGTACAAATTCGTACAACAGTCTAAAATAATGATAACATCATTATTCTGATTTCATACAACGAACCAGGAGAACATCTACAGGATAAAAATATAAAATGTTATATTTTATATTGCTAAAATTATACCCGTACTCGAAATTGAGGTACCAAAAATTGGCACCTAACTTCAATAATACAGGATGCAAGCTCCTGTATATACTCCATACTCGTTGATCATTTGTTTCCTTCATTTTCTTCCTCCAGAAGGAAAACACCAATACCATTTCATCATCTATCAATCTATTATCCATCTATCTTTCTCTCTAAAAATACAAAGAAAACAAAGATCAAAATCAGTAGCAGCAGTAGATTAGTGGTGGGAGAACAACAAAATCATCATCTTCATCATCCTTCCATCGCCATCATCATCAAGCTCACCATTTTTACATTGTAAGGAAACTTATTATTTTTGATTTCTTTGCTTAAATTTCGACATATATCATGTTACAATAACATAATCCATGTATAAAACTAACAAAAATGGATGAATGAGAGCTTAGAGTTTGAATTTGGTATTTGAACCAAAAACTATAGATCCAAAATTATACAAGTAATAGTTGTTATAATTATGTTATAAAGTTATATAATGATGATATGTATCATATATAAGCGTTTACCATTCGAATCATAGCATATAAATACCTCGAAATCGGATTTTTATAACTCAGAAATGGAACAGAGCTGGGCTCGAGCCCAAAGCCGAACGGCTAAGGCATGACAGCCGAACGGCTAAGCCTTCCCAGCCGAACGGCTGAGTAACCACAGCAGATCGGCTATGTAGTTATATAGCCCTCTGAGTCGCGATCGTTTCGCCAGCTTGATCGCCTAAATCCGAGTCCGTATGAGAGAGTTATGGCCAAAACGGTGCAGTATAGCTAAATCTGAAAACATTAACATTATATATATGTCTATATATATATATATATATATATATATATATATATATATATATATATATATATATATATATACAAAACGACACTTATAATCATATATTTATGTATATATGCAAATGGATTAGACGTTTAACAAACGTACGACTTTAATAATATACGACAAGTATATTCACATAAGCATACATATATAGAACAAATATATGTACATACAATGAAACGACCTTCCGTTAAATGGACAATTACATATTGGCATGTACACTTAACAAAGTATACGACTTGTGAAATAATAACAATATTTCAACATAACGTCACCAACGTAATCAACAACACATATGATTAAGAAATCAACCATTTCTTCAAACAAACAAACTAATAACATAAGTTGTTTAACAAATCAAACGTTCTTATGTTAAATACATTTATTGTATATAGGTTAACATACCTTGGGCATTTATCTGTTGGCTGCTAGTCTTCATACCGAGCAAACTACTGTGAGTTCACAGCCCCTCTTTTACTTGTTTTAAATGCTTTTAAAACCTGGGGTGAAAAACATAACAACTGTTTTGCCATAATATGTAATAATTATTTGTAACTACTTTGATGCCGCTGTGCTACTTAATTGCTTATGTGCTATTGATTATATGTTGATTTCGTACTGTGTTGTGAACTATTTGTGTACACCTATATGCTGCTGTATAAACAACTCATAGGATATGACCTTCCTACAAAATATTGTGAACGACATTATTTGACTTACTTATAAACTCTTTTGCTAAATGAACATGGTTAAACAAACCATACATATAAAAACCTGTGAATTCACTCAACCACGTGTTGACGTTTTACTATGTTTTTCAGGTAATTAGCAGCATAAATAAGACTGCACGCATATGGAGTTAGGCAACCCGTGACTAATTAGGATGCCACATTTTGGGACACTTAAGAGTTCTTTGTTAAATTATTTACATTAATCACTATTATGAAATCTTTTTGATAAAAACTGTGTACTTGATACACATTGTATTTTATAATACTATTTATACGACTTGACGAGTCGTGGTACTTTTGTAATCAAATCATTTACTTAAATGGCATCCTAAATTATTGTTCAGCAATAATCAAAAGCTCTGATCTGGCATGATGTTCAAAGTTGACGTCAGCACCCCCGCACTTGTTAATGCTTCCGCTAATCGCGCGTTGACCGCGCTGACCGAATTTGGGGGTGTCACATTATTCCTCTCAAATTTCCTCCCTAAAGCTACCCTAGAAAATACATTATTGGTATGCGAAATCATCAACTCACTAAAATTAACTAATGAACCACAACTTTCTCCTATTTTGTCCATCATAAGTGCCACCTCTTCTTCTCTCACTTTTTGATACGACAAAACTTTTTGGCGACATAGAGGTGACGGACAACAAAGCTTTTCGCATACCTCCGATATTTTCCGTAAGGAGAAAACGTTACATCCTTGAAATTGTATGTAATTTTGCCTATGTTGGTTGATTCAAGTCTATCCAGAAACATGCGTTCATGGTTCTTCATAATTTCGCAGGGTGCTTCAACCGAAGATGCTATAAGCACCGGCACACTGCCTAGGTGCAAAAGCATGAGCGGACCATGTTTTTTTGCCAATTTACCCAAGGAACGTTGATTGCCTGAAAGTTGGTATAAATTTCCAAGTAATGGGAGCTTCCATGGCGATGGTGGTCGTTTTTCGTGTTCTTGAGAAGGACTACGTTTAAGACGCTTATTACGAATTAATTTGAGAACTAATACAATGAGAAATGGCAGAAGAGCATAGTCTGATAGCTTGAAGAGAAACATTGTTCTTGTTGTGAATATAATAAGGTGATCAAAGAATATAAATATGAGAAATTATATATGGCGTAAGAGTGGTGTACTACGGATATGTGAATGTGTCTATATATAGACTTGGATCTTGGGCATTTTATCTTATTATATTACGAATAAATAAATTAATAATTTCAGAAGGTACCACTAAATCGTGTTTAGTCTTTCTCTGAATGGTATTTTGGTCATTTTAATATACTGGGTGACACAAATTATTTTCATGGTCTTGATGATGCCCTAGCTAGAGAGACGTTTAGTATATACACATTACAATAATATACAATACTTACGTACAATACAACCCAACAACAACTATGATGTAGATTGAAAATAGGATAACAAGATTAAGCCCGTTGATTCCACATAATATCAGGAAAAATCTCTTCCAACAAACGTTGATTTAAACGAATACCATTGTTAGGCAAAAATTCACTCAATTGTTCAATACAAAATTGAGCGAAAATTTGATTTCTTCAAAAACAAAAACTAAACTTGTATTATATTACAACTTAGAAGCCATATAAAAGCTGAAAACTAAGGAGACAGTAACTCAGAAAGATAAATGGTCTAGGACCAATCAAGAGTTGCAAAACTATTAAAGAAAACATTTAAACATAATTATGGTACTAACACTAGTACACAAACGGATATATATTGCGGTAAAAAGGTCATCTGAAGCGGTGAACAGCCTGCCCCTGATGTCGGCGCCACTAAAGGAGGATACTATACTTTGTTAAAATTATATTGCATTTTTTTATTTTTACTGCATTTTGCATATATTTCATTTATTACATATTGTTTATTTTTAACTGCATTTTATGTTATACATATTATCCATTTTTACTGCATTTTGTATAAAAGTATAATATGTATTGTTGTTTTTACTGCATTTTGTGTATATTTCATTTGGTACATATTGTTCGCTTTTTACTGCATTTTATATTATACATAATCTATTTGTACCTGCATTTTGTTATTTTTACTGCGTTTTACAAATATCTCATTTATTACATATTGTTTATTATTTATTTTTTTGCATTTTATATGATACATATTTTATATTTGTACTACATTTTGTATAAAAGTATAATACGTATTGTTTATACTTCATTTTGTGTACATTTCATTTAGGACATATTGTTCTCTTTTTACTGCATTTTATATTATACATATTATCTATTTGTACTGCATGTTGCTAACGTCGTGTATAGAAGAGTAAAATACATATACAAATTGTAGTTAAAAAACAATAGTATACAAAATACAGTGAAGAAAGCTTATAGTTTTATTCAAAATGCAGTAGAAAAGGGATACTATATATAATAAAATTTTTATGAAAAAAAAAAATTCCAAACCCTAAACGCTTTACAAAACTCTAAACCCTAAATCCTACTAAACCCTAAACCATACTAACCCTAAACCCTAAACCCCAACCCTAAATTAAATGTACAACCAAGCACTAACACATGTGTTAATAATTTGTAAAACCCACCAAAAAAATGGAAAAAAATCGTCGAAGTATGCCTTGGGGGACGGCAAATCGAAGAGAAGAAAGCGTTGAATTTTGTGATGGAAATTTTATAATTTTTCGATTTGACGTTGTGAGATAATTAGCTTTTAAGATCTTGGGGGTAAATGAGTTTTTATACTCATGGAGCATTTTCATTGGTACTTCCAATCTTTTAAAAACTCTTATACTTTATATCTATACTAAATCAAGCATTTCAAAATTTACACATTACACTCTTCTATATCTTCAGCTGGTAGCTACTACCTACGAATATTGTTTTTCGTATGGGTATATGTGTTGTTTTCTCCTCCATATTCATTTGTATGTGATGTTGAATATGGGGTTTTTTATTAATTTGGAATTTAGATTAGATGGATAAGTATGCGGCTACTAATTATTAAACACAATAGCTTTTTTGTGTTTGTTTCTTTGATTTGGCTAAGTTAGTTTTTTCTTTTTAATTTATCGCTTATGTATATGTATATTTAATTAATGTGGTTAATTTAACATTTGATTTATATATTGTGTATGTGATGTGATGGTTGTGGATTTCATGGAAGGTATGTGGAGATTTGGTGGCTGGTCGTTGATGCAAGAAAACATGAAATAGTAAAAGTATAAAGTTGAAGATAGATGATAGAGATTTGAAACATATTAAATTACAAAAACGATATATTGCAATGCAAACCAGTGATGTTCTAAAGGCATGAATAGTGTATCAATTTGATATGGAGTATAAACAAAATATGCCTGCAAATACAAATTAATAATGTAATAATAACTTTCGATTGAATAAAATACATCTTATTTAAGCTATAATATATATATATATATATATATATATATATATATATATATATATATATATATATATATATATATATATATATCGTCGATGAATTTAATTTAAGAGTTATAAACAATATGGATGTTGTGGGTGTGGTTATGGTTATAATATAAAATATGTGAATATGAATAAGTGGAATGAATAATGAACATGAAGAAATTTTGAGAAGAACTATAAAAGATTATCTTTTAACCAAGTATGGTAAATGGTAATGGTAATGGTAACGGTAATAAATATTTAAAAACTTCATGTATTTGATGGAAAAAGCTTATAAAAAAATGAAATAAATATTTTAAAGAAATAAAGTATAGTAGTGATGGTACAAAAGTGCTAAGTGGTGCATAGTAGGTTGAAAAAACTCATATCAACTCATAATTCATTTTTGTCTTTGTTAAATATTGTATAACTTTATTATGTGCTATAACAGCTAATCTTACGAACAAACATGCTCAAAACATGATTTTTATTTAATTAAAGCTTTTTGGTTTTAAGAGATGATCGAGTCTTAAGATTTTAGATTGTACAACTCTAACATCTAATGCATACTGTGATTATCTAATAAATTTTACATTGATTACATTTTTTCATACAAATTTTATAAATTCTAAGTAATAACCGTTAAATGTGGATCACTAATTTCTCACGATAAAGTGAAGAACATAAATCAATTATAACATATGTGTTTGTTTCATACTTTGTATAAGTTATAAAATTTAATTTTTATAAATCCCATCGCAACGCGTGGGTAAGATCATCTAGTTATTATCATTCTAAAAGAGCAGTTTATATTGATAAATATGCATTAAATTGAGTATCCTTGCTAATTAATCAATAACATATTAATTATTTTTCTTTTAATATAATACTTGCATGGAATGATATACTCGCACGGTTAGATCGATCACATAAATTTGAAATATTCGACATCCTCAAATAACCTGAACAAGAAAAACTTTCCACGTTTACTTGGTACGAGTGTTAGGGGTACCTGCAAATTATATAACTTTTTTCATGGGATGGATGATGAGGTTTAACCACCGAATATAAAGCCAAGCTCCAAGCTGTAGTCTCACGAGATATGCCTACTTTTTCCATGCAATTGAACCCAATATTAAATTGGATCATAAAGCCCAACTCAAAAGTGGTTCTATTGTATCCGTAACCATAAACCCCTTCATTTCACTGGCTACTCTCTCATTAACTCAAACCACCGCAAACTAAATGCCATTTTACATATTTACCCTCCAAATGTGCATATATAGTTGTTACCCATATTCATGCATCGACAAAATATGAGGAGTTTGATGAAAGTGTTTGTGTTTTGGGTTGTAGCTGCTTCCTTTTTATTGTTAACAAAAAAGGGCTGTTCACAAGTTGAGCCACAGGTTCCATGTTTCTTCATCTTTGGTGACTCTTTGGTTGATAATGGAAACAACAATGGGCTTGTCACTCTTGCTAGAGCCAACTATAGACCTTACGGCATCGACTTCCCTCTAGTGGCTAATGGGCGGTTTACTAATGGCCGAACTTTCGTTGACGCACTGGGTTAGTTTCTTACTTCTTATGTTACCTTGTACGCTCTGATTCAATGATAGATTATTTATATCTTTTTGATTATATCCAGACACGGGCGGAGCTAGGAATTTTTATACGGGGGACAATTTTTTTAGTTTCTTCATTTCTATCATTTTGGGGGTCAATGTTCCTAAACTGTCACTAATTAACTTAAAAAAATTTATATTTTTCGGTTTTTTTAGATTTCTTTGTGGGCGACTGCCTCCTGCCCCCTTCTAGATCCGCCCCTGTATCCAGAGAAGTCATATAGAGCCGAGAGAGAATTTATGTTGATGCTAATATTTTTTCTTAAATAGTTGGTGTGATGTTAGGCAAAAAATATTTTTAAGCATATCTATCATTATTTCTCTTACTGATTTTGTACAACGACATTGCTAATTCTTGTTATATTTTGATCTTGTTTTGTATTACAACCTCAATTCATAAAGCTATGAGGGAGTGAGGATTTAAATTGTTATAGGGATATGATTCATGTGTTTGTGTATTTCTTTACGAAACTAAATCAAGAGTTTTGAGTAAATGGTTTTATTGCAGCTCAACTTCTAGGATTTCGAAACAACATACCTCCCCATGCAAGAACTCGTGGCCGAGCAATACTTAATGGACTGAATTTCGCTTCTGGAGCTGCTGGTATTCGTGAAGAAACTGGAAATAATCTAGTAAACCTTCATACTTTAATTGTGATATTAATTATCCTTTTATATTATTAATCAGCTTAATTTCATTTCGTTGTTCTCTGAGAAAACTATATGTGATGTTACCTTTTCTTACTGAATTTTGAAATATATGTGTATGTTTAGGGGGATCACATTACAATGAACCAGCAAGTTAGTAACTTTGGGGACGTAGTGCAGCAAATGAGCCGTTATTTCAGAGGAGATACTAATGCCGTCGGAAGTTATCTTAACAAATGTATCTTCTATTCTGGAATGGGAAGCAATGACTATCTCAATAACTACTTCATGCGCGATTATTACAATACTGGATCCCAGTTTACTCCACAAGCTTATGCAAATGCACTCATTCATGATTATACTAATCAGCTTAGTGTGAGTACTTTCTCTCCGTTCTTAAAATCAAAGAATCCTCTCACATTGTTATAATTTACCCTGTATGATTGAATATATAGAAAACAGTATAAGTTTTAATAAGCGTTCTATACTAACATTTCTAATGGTTCAACTACTATTTTTTAGGCGTTGTACAATTTGGGTGCCCGAAAATTGATAGTAACTGGAGTTGGCCAAGTTGGCTGCATACCATATCAGCTAGCCCGATATAATGGCAGCAGCAGTAGGTGCAATGAAGAGATAAACAACGCTATCATCTTATTTAATTCGGGGCTACGAAAACTTGTAGATCGCTTCAATAAGGGTAATCTTCAAGGAGCAAAGTTTGTATACTTGGATTCTTATAAAGCTACCAAAGATCTTATCCTCAATGCTAAATCATATGGTACTCCAAATTATATATACTATTTGTTCCCACCATTGATAATTAGAATTTGATTACATGATAATAAGTCTAATTGCATGTTATGAAATTGTTAATGATTAGGATTTGAAGTGATTGATAAAGGATGCTGTGGAGTTGGAAGAAACAATGGCCAAGTGACATGCCTACCCCTTCAACAATCTTGTCGGGACCGCTCAAAGTACATATTCTGGGACGCCTTTCATCCGACTGAAGCGGCAAATATCATTACCGCAAAATTAACATACTCATCTAGATCTTATACATATCCTATGAATATTCAACAATTAGCATCACTATGATGCTCTTTAATTAATAATGAGTGCTTAAGAATTTGAATGTGTTATTTCATTGTTGTATTTGATGTACTAAGTTATTATAGTCTAATTCAAAGATATATGTATGCCCTATTTGAAGTTTGCACAAAATTCAGGTATAACAGGTGTGACAACTCTCCAAATTAGGTATTAATTAACATTTAAGCATGTGCATTCTTACGCTAATTTCCTGGTTAAGTTTAACCAAAACTTTTTGTCACGATGTAAGCCTAGCAGCCCAATACTTTAAAACATAAAGTATTACAAATTATGTGATTAATTATAATCGCGTACGAATATATCGGAACGAACCCGAAAAAAAAAAAATAAATAACAAAAGTTCGTGACATAAAAATAATTAATAGTTCAATTATTAATTACGAGTATTTATATATCTATAACATATAGATGAAATGGTCTAAATATACGTTTTATACAAAACGTATTATAAAGCGAACAGAAACAATTCTAAAACGCACATAAAAGGTCGAATCATAAAAATTCCAATTTTCTCATTCGTTTGGAAGTATTTAGAACAATACCTCAAAATATGAATTCATAATTTAACTGAAATTTGGCGCCCAATTAGTTGCGCGCAGTAAAATGTACAAAATTGTACAACTATCTAAAATAATGAAATCATCATTATACTGATTATAAATAACGAACCAGGAGAACACCTACAAAATAAAAATATAAAAAGTTTACTTTTATATTGCTATAATTATACCCGTACTCGAAATTGAGGTACCAAAAACTACCACCAACCTCAAATAATTGAGGGACAACTTCTGTTTTTAAACCATACCCGTTGACATTAATCGATATATATGTTTTCCACGGTTTCATTTGGTCATTTATACACCTCTCAAATTATCACCATATATCTATCTTTCTTCTTCATTCTAGGCAACAAGCACCAGCAGTAGGAGAATAACAACAACTATAATAAACTTGTAATAATAATCCTTATCATCAGCTAGTGATCATCATCACCATTATATCTCTTTGTAAGAAAATCTCTTTTCTTTAAATTCTATATCATAATCTTGTTTTACATTATGTTTATATCACATAATCTATGATTATAACATACAAAGATTATATAGTTATTTCATAAAATGGGTTTTGCTGTGAGTAGTTTTGTGTGTTTTGGACCCAAAGAAACCATGAACCGATCGGCTCACAAAAGATAACCGATCGGCTAGTACACCAAAAACACGACCAATAATTCCATCTAGCCGTATGATTGTTTTTAGTTACGTGCAAACGAGTCTCGAGCACCACATAAAACAACACACTTGAGATAGTGAAATGTTTGGGTATTGAGTTTCGTAAGAACAGAAAACAGAAAAGAAAATATGAAACAAAAGAGTTACATGCGTAGATCTTGGGTTGTAATTAAACAAATAATTATAACAAATATATATTTAAGTTATGTAAATTAAAAACAAAGAAAATCACTAGCAAAGTGGTTAAGGGCGTGTAACATTAAGGGGGAGGTCACAGGTTCAAGTCCTGTGACCAGTTTTGATTATTTTTTTTTTTTTTACTCTTTTAAACCAATTGGGCCGGTCCAATGGGCCACATCCAATTGGGCTGAAGATTTTTAAACCATAAAAGGGTTATTGGGCTAAATACATTTGGATCAATTACTTGGGCTTGGACCGAGGGTTTGAGGCCCAATACAAAATGGGCTGAATATACATACATTTAAACTGGGCCCAAGATAATCTAAATGGGCCAAATGGATTAATTTAAGGATTTAAGTAATTTGGGCCAACACTAGTTAATGGGCCTAGCCCAATGGGTCAAGTTATAGTTAATCGGGCCATTTGGCCAAACTTTATAATTGGGCCTTATCAAATGGGCTAAAATTTTGGGGCCAAAGCCCAATGGGTCAAACAATCGCAAACCGTAAACTTAAGTCGATTCATATATAAACGACAAGTATAAATGGAACAAACGATTATAAGTTATACATATACACTTATAAATGGATGATAAAATTTATAATGATACGATATAAATAAAAATTATAAACTTTATATATACATATATACATACGACCCTCATGATTATATATTTACATATATATATACAATCGGATTTCACGTTTAACAAACGTACGACTTAATAATATACAATAAGTATATTTACATACGCATACATATATAGAACAAATATATGAACAATGGAGACGAAACCACATTCAAATATATATATGACTATGATATACTTGTATATATAAAGTAGTCGGCGTATGAAATAATAACAATATCTCAACATAACGACAACAATTAACGGAACAATATAAGAAATCAACAATTTCTTCAAACGAACAAACTGTTAACATAAGTTGATTAAACAAATCAAACGTACTTATGTTAATACATTTATTGTATATAGGTTAACATACCTTGGGCATTTATCTGTCTGCTGCTAGCTTTCCTTACCGAGCAAATCACGGTGAGTTCACAGCCCCTACTTTGCAAATGTTTTATGCTTTTAAACATAGGGGTGTAAACATAGAAACTGCATGCAAAACTCATGCAGCAAATTATATAAATGCTTTATTGCTTTATACAACTGTTTGACATGAAATGATATATTTCACAACTGTTTTGGGAATTAGACAACATATCCTAGTACGGACCCAGACTCCCAATGTATGCATGAAAAGTCCTTATGTCATGCAAACTATAACCATTAGCTAGGTGACTCTAGCCACTGAGTATACGAATAGTACTATTGCCGTGACGACCCTCCTGTGGATGGAGCGTATACTTAACTGTCCTTCAGGCAAGCAACATAAGTTTTGGTTGTGGTTTGGTTATAGGGTCAGGTTGCGTTACTTTAACCTGCGAGGTTTAGCTCACCTTTCAGGGGATTATAGTCTAAGCATTCCCACTTATTATTTAGGATGAACATGTCCTACAACTGTTTTATACCAGTATACCTACTGGTCATAATTATATGATGGTAAACTACCAGATATACATTTTGGGTAACAACCCACATAAAACTATATTTTAGGGTAACTATCCCTACAATCTTATAAATTGCAAAACCTGCAAACATTTATTTATTGGATAACAATTCAATAATCTAAACATAAATGGTTTAACATACCTTACATTTATACAAAACCTGTGAATTCACTCAACATATTTGTTGACGACTTTCTTTCTATGTTTTACAGGAAATTAGCTACGTAAGTAAGGATCGCATGCATTCAGGATGGACAACCCTGGACTACTTAGGATGCCATACATTTTGGGACAGCTTTTGAAGATTTCCTCTGTATTACTGCAGACATTGCAGTTATACTTATGAAATCTTACCTTAATATATGTATTGTAAAACTTAAATGTTTTAAACTTTATTACTACTGTACGACTTATATAGTCGTATTACTTTTGTAATAACTATTTTAAATTGGCATCCTTTATATAATATGTTCTGTATGATCATATGCTCTGATACGATGAATGCATAATTGTAACGTCATCACCCCCGTTGTTAAACTGTTTACACATAATGCTTCCGCCAATTATAACTTGCTTCCGCTAAACATTAAATAAACACAATTACCGATTTTGGGGGTGTGACAGACTTGGTATCAGAGCCATTGGTTATAGCGAACTAGAAGTCTTTAGGTGACTGAAAACCTTAGAGACCTAGACTATAGCCTTGGCTAGAAACATTTATACATTCACGCATTCATACTTTGCATACAACTAACATACGACTGACACGTCGCATACGATTTCTTTTGTCCCAGTATGTCAAGGCAAAACTTGATTCACGTGTACGCTTCGGACGAGGAGCCCACTGAGGATCTCGAGGGCATTGCGACTTCAGCACCCGAGAGCCCGTCTATCCATGATTGGGCCACATCTGATGATACCTATGTGCCGCCGTGCACACATCCTGACATTACACCTGCTACCACACACCTTACTACCAGATCACAGTTTCATATTGGAGAGTCTTCCCGGGGGTCCCGACTGGTACGGGCTCCGAGGAAGACAGTAGGGGCACTTCCCACTGGACCACTCGCGCCCCGCGACTCATCGTCAGAGGATGAGGAGAGAGTGATCCATTGTGTTGAGCAGCCACCACTGAGAGCGCCTAGACTCGCTCACTTAGAGTGGATGACTCCCATGCTTGCACGATGGAGATCACTAGAGGGTTTTCCCTCTACCTTCGAGACTGGGGAGTCTTCACAGGCACCAGCTCCACTTCCTACCACCGGTGAGCCGGTAGAGCTGACCCTCCCTACTCTGGTCTCTGTGATGCGTACTTTATTTCGCATTTCTGCTGGTAGAGGCTATCGCCTCATGGAGTTACGGGGTGATGTGGCACGCTTAGATGCAGATATGATACACCTGCATGAGACTTGTCATTTCCTGATGGGCGACATGATTGTTGCCAGAGATGTTGCTGAGACTGCACGTGCTCGTGTTAGGGCACTTGAGGGGCGTGTCAGGGCAGCAGGGATGGCTGTTGGAGTCTGTGTACTTATGGCTGTGCTGAGGACAGCCATGGGATGGATTTTACCGTATTTCCGTTAGATCCACGTATGGCGGACTGTGCCTACGTAGGATTAGGTTATATACTTTTGGTTGATGGGCGTATACTAGGAGATCCATCACGCATTATGTAGACTTGTATCAGTTGGGCACGTATATGTATTTATTAACGTTGTACTAGGAAAACTGATGTTAGTATGGGTGTATGTATAGGAAAACCCATTATCTTTTGTATAGCGCTAACCACCGATGGGCATATTAGTGATCCCATCTTGTTTTGTACGAAAACTGATGTATCAGCGTTGTACTCTTTTGATATATTATGACTTATGTTTGGTTGTATTTCGTATTCATTTAATTTGTCTACAACCATAGTGATTTATCTATACCTATATGCTTATGATTGAAAAATAACCACTCAACAATTATTGTAATCATTTCTTGCAAACTTTGAAGCATACCACACATTGAACTGTTGATTTTTATCTTGAATTCCATTGAACAATGATTGTGTTAAATGATGATGAAAAGAAATATGTATTTGGCATTATATAATGACGCCTGGCCAACGTGATTATATTGTACAAAGTACATATGGGTGTTTCAAAGTCGTACGACACGAAATGTGAAATCTCATTCTTCAATCTTCTATACTATTTCTTTGTTTAGAAATGTGAAATCTTGTTCATCACATTCATTATCTTGGCATTGACTTCTGCATTTTATTCATCGCAGAACTGAATCATGCCGCCAAAACGACGAATTACTAGGAACAGTCAGAAGACAACTGTACCCCCTACATCTGAAACCATTCCACCCCCTAACACTGAGGAAACTACTGAGCAGATGATAGCTAGACGCATTGCTGAAGGTATTGCCGAGTATGAGGCAAGTCGAAACCGTGAGAATGGGATTAATAACAGTGGATCGACCCCTGTTAATGCTGAGACTGTTGTGAATACTCGCCGAGGGTGTTCATATAAGACATTTCAGGCTTGTAAACCACCTCCCTTTTGTGGCACTGAAGGTGCTATTGGTATTATACACTGGATAGAAAAGATGGATTCTGTGTTGGACATCAGTGATTGTCTACCAGACACTGCGGTGAAATATGTCGCCTGCACACTAGCTGATAAAGCTTTGACTTGGTGGAACAGTCAAGTCCAGTCGATGGGACGACCAGCTGCTTATTCCATGACATGGGAAACATTGAAGCATATGATGATGGAAGAATTCTGCCCCCGCAGTGAGATGCAGAAAATTGAGACTGAGCTGTGGAACATTGCTATGATTGGTGCTGATATCACTACTTATACAACCAGATTCCAAGAACTAGCTCGTCTTGTGCCACATATGGTAACACCTGAGTACAAGCGTATTGAACGCTATGTGTATGGACTGGCACCGCAAATCAGGAGTTTAGTTACGTCCTCCAAACCTGACACGTTCAGGAGCGCTGTTACCCTAGCGCAGAGTTTGACTGATGAAGCAGTTAGAATGGGGACACTGACCAAGAAGACTGTGTCGGTTAAGGTTGAACCGAACAATACTGAAGCTGGTAGTTCTGGAGGAATGAAACGCAAGTGGAACGACCGTCAGGGTCAAACAAACAAAAAGGGATCTGGAAACCCGAAGTCTTATGCTGCCACCATTGTGGAACCAAAGCCATACTTAGGCAACAAACCTAAGTGTGATAAGTGTAGTAAACATCATGAGGGTGAATGCTGGTTTTGTGACAGCTGTAAGGGATGGGGTCACAAAACCCAAAACTGTAAGGTAAACCCTACCCCTAAGGGAAACACTGCTCGCCAAAACCAGGGTTGTTTCGAATGTGGTGACACGAGGCATTATCGAAACCGATGCCCTCGACTCAATAACCAAAATCGTAACACCAACAACGCTCGTAACCGCAACAACAATGCTAACAACAACAACAATCAACCAGCTCGTGGACGCGTGTTCATGTTAGGAGCACCAGAGGCACGTCAGGATCCTAACACAGTCACTGGTACGTTTCTAGTAAACAACCACTTTGCTTCTGTGTTATTTGATTCCGGTGCTGATTTAAGCTTTGTGTCCACTGAGTTTAGACCACTATTAGAGATCGAATCCCTTAAGCTAGAGAACAAATACACTGTAGAGCTAGCCGATGGTAAATTGATTGAATCAGGAGAAATAGTACCAGGATGTTCCTTAACATTAGAAGGTCATTCTTTCAAAATAGACTTACTACCGGTAGAGTTAGGGAGCTTCGATATAGTGGTTGGTATGGATTGGTTGTCACTAAATCGCGCGGAAATCATTTGTCATGAGAAAATTGTACGGTTACCTTTACCGTCAGGAGAAATGTTGATGATTCACGGAGAAAAGAGTAATCGTGTGGTGAAGACGATTTCATGCATGAAGGCAAATAAGTATCTACGAAAAGGGTACCAAGCATTTTTGGTACATGTTGTGGATAAGAAACCCGAGGAGCGACGCATAGACGACGTGGCCGTGGTACGCGAATACCCAGGAGTATTTCCTGACGAGCTACCAGGGTTACCACCTCCGCGGCAGGTTGAATTTCATATCGACCTAGTGCCGGGAGCTGCACCGATTGCTCGTGCACCTTATCGTCTAGCTCCATCAGAAATGCAGGAACTGTCTGCACAGTTACAAGAACTGTTGGATTTAGGATTCATCAGACCGAGCTTTTCACCGTGGGGAGCTCCGGTTTTGTTCGTCAAAAAGAAGGATGGATCAATGCGAATGTGTATCGATTACCGAGAACTGAACAAAGTGACGATTAAGAACCGATACCCATTACCACGCATCGATGACTTGTTTGACCAGCTGCAAGGGTCAAGTTATTACTCAAAGATCGACTTGAGATCGGGTTACCATCAACTGAAGGTACGGGATGAAGATATTCCTAAGACTGCGTTTAGGACTCGATACGGTCATTACGAGTTCTTGGTCATGCCGTTTGGACTGACAAACGCACCAGCAGTATTCATGGATCTCATGAATCGAGTATGCAAACCCTACCTTGATAAATTCGTCATAGTGTTCATTGACGATATTTTGATATACTCAAGGACGAAGGAAGACCATGAACAACATCTGAGAATGATTATGGAGTTACTGGAGAAAGAGAAGCTTTATGCTAAGTTCTCTAAATGCGAATTTTGGATGCGTGAAGTTCATTTCCTTGGTCACGTGATCAATAACAAAGGAATTCACGTGGACCCATCCAAAATAGAGGCTATTAAGAATTGGGAAGCCCCAAAAACCCCAACTGAGATACGACAATTCCTTGGGCTAGCCGGTTACTACCGAAGATTCATTGAGAATTTCTCGAAGATAGCTCAACCAATTACCGCCCTAACTCAAAAAGACAAGAAGTTTGATTGGGGCGAGAAGCAAGAGAACGCTTTTCAACTACTGAAAGAGAAATTGAGTACCGCTCCTATCCTATCATTACCAGAAGGAGTAGAAAACTTTGTTGTCTACTGTGATGCTTCACATCAAGGATTAGGTTGCGTGTTGATGCAAAACGACAAAGTCATTGCTTATGCGTCTCGTCAATTGAAGATTCACGAGAAGAACTATACGACGCATGACTTAGAGCTAGGAGCAGTCGTTTTTGCCCTTAAGATTTGGAGACACTACCTTTATGGTACGAAGTGTACGATCTTTACTGATCACAAAAGTCTCCAACACATATTTGACCAGAAGGAACTCAACATGAGACAGAGACGTTGGGTTGAATTGCTGAATGATTACGACTGTGAAATCAAGTACCATCCAGGCAAAGCTAATGTAGTAGCGGATGCCTTGAGTCGTAAGGAAAGAGTGAAACCTCGAAGAGTTCGAGCCTTAGGACTGACAATCCACTTGGATCTAATTACCCAAATTCGTGATGCTCAACAAGCGGCCTTTACTCCAGAACGCATGAAGGATGAATCCCTCAAGGGGATGGAGAAACAACTGGAGTCGAAAGACAATGGAGTATTGTATTTCATGAACCGAATTTGGATTCCTTGTGTTGATGAACTACGTAGCCTGATATTGGATGAAGCACATAAGTCTAATTACTCGATACATCCTGGTGCAGACAAGATGTACCACGATCTAAAAGGATTTTATTGGTGGCCTGGCATGAAACGAGACATTGCCACCTACGTTAGTAGATGCTTGACTTGTGCAAAAGTCAAAACTGAATATCAAAAGCCGTCTGGGCTTTTGCAACAACCTGAGCTGCCCAAATGGAAATGGGAGCACATCACGATGGACTTCATCACGAAGCTACCAAAAACAACATCTGGAATGGACACCATATGGGTGATTGTCGATCGACTGACAAAGTCAGCTCACTTTCTAGCCATCAAAGAAACGGATAAGATGGAAAAGTTGTCTAGAATCTACATAAAAGAGGTCGTTTCTAGACATGGAGTGCCATTATCCATCATCTCTGATAGAGATGCACGTTTCACCTCTCGCTTCTGGCAAACATTGCAACAAGCATTGGGTACTAGACTCGACATGAGTACTGCCTACCATCCACAAACTGACGGCCAAAGCGAGCGAACGATACAGACGCTCGAGGATTTGCTACGAGCCTGTGTGATTGACTTTGGAGGAAACTGGGATAACCATCTCCCTTTAGCCGAATTCTCGTACAACAATAGTTATCATACGAGCATACAGATGGCACCTTTCGAGGCGTTGTACGGACGCAAGTGCCGATCCCCACTTTGTTGGGCAGAGATGGATGACAGACAGTTATCAGGTCCTGAGATAGTCCAAGAAACTACGGACAAGATATCTCAAGTGCTTAATCGATTGAAAACGGCACGAGACCGACAAAAGAGTTATGCAGACAATAGACGGAAACCGTTAGAGTTTCAAGTAGGCGACCGAGTCCTACTTAAGGTATCTCCTTGGAAAGGAGTTGTACGATTTGGAAAACGCGGTAAACTGAACCCACGATATGTTGGACCATTTGAAATCCTAGCAAGGATTGGTCCTGTAGCTTATAAGCTTAAACTGCCGCAAGAACTTAGTAATATTCACGACACGTTTCACGTGAGTAACCTTAAGAAGTGTCTATCGGACGAGACACTAATTATCCCTCCTGACGAAGTTTTCATTGATGCAAAACTCAATTTTGTGGAGGAACCCATCGAAATAATTGATCGGAAAACACATAAACTCCGACGCAGTCGGATCGAACTAGTCAAGATTCGATGAAACTCAAAACACGGTACAGAGTCTACATGGGAACGTGAGGATGAAATGCGCAAGAAGTATCCTCAACTTTTCGAAAGCGTGACTGCGACTCACGACACATCTTAAATCTCGGGACGAGATTTCCCTAACAGGGGGAGAATGTGACAACTCTCCAAATTAGGTATTAATTAACATTTAAGCATGTGCATTCTTACGCTAATTTCCTGGTTAAGTTTAACCAAAACTTTTTGTCACGATGTAAGCCTAGCAGCCCAATACTTTAAAACATAAAGTATTACAAATTATGTGATTAATTATAATCGCGTACGAATATATCGGAACGAACCCGAAAAAAAAAAAATAAATAACAAAAGTTCGTGACATAAAAATAATTAATAGTTCAATTATTAATTACGAGTATTTATATATCTATAACATATAGATGAAATGGTCTAAATATACGTTTTATACAAAACGTATTATAAAGCGAACAGAAACAATTCTAAAACGCACATAAAAGGTCGAATCATAAAAATTCCAATTTTCTCATTCGTTTGGAAGTATTTAGAACAATACCTCAAAATATGAATTCATAATTTAACTGAAATTTGGCGCCCAATTAGTTGCGCGCAGTAAAATGTACAAAATTGTACAACTATCTAAAATAATGAAATCATCATTATACTGATTATAAATAACGAACCAGGAGAACACCTACAAAATAAAAATATAAAAAGTTTACTTTTATATTGCTATAATTATACCCGTACTCGAAATTGAGGTACCAAAAACTACCACCAACCTCAAATAATTGAGGGACAACTTCTGTTTTTAAACCATACCCGTTGACATTAATCGATATATATGTTTTCCACGGTTTCATTTGGTCATTTATACACCTCTCAAATTATCACCATATATCTATCTTTCTTCTTCATTCTAGGCAACAAGCACCAGCAGTAGGAGAATAACAACAACTATAATAAACTTGTAATAATAATCCTTATCATCAGCTAGTGATCATCATCACCATTATATCTCTTTGTAAGAAAATCTCTTTTCTTTAAATTCTATATCATAATCTTGTTTTACATTATGTTTATATCACATAATCTATGATTATAACATACAAAGATTATATAGTTATTTCATAAAATGGGTTTTGCTGTGAGTAGTTTTGTGTGTTTTGGACCCAAAGAAACCATGAACCGATCGGCTCACAAAAGATAACCGATCGGCTAGTACACCAAAAACACGACCAATAATTCCATCTAGCCGTATGATTGTTTTTAGTTACGTGCAAACGAGTCTCGAGCACCACATAAAACAACACACTTGAGATAGTGAAATGTTTGGGTATTGAGTTTCGTAAGAACAGAAAACAGAAAAGAAAATATGAAACAAAAGAGTTACATGCGTAGATCTTGGGTTGTAATTAAACAAATAATTATAACAAATATATATTTAAGTTATGTAAATTAAAAACAAAGAAAATCACTAGCAAAGTGGTTAAGGGCGTGTAACATTAAGGGGGAGGTCACAGGTTCAAGTCCTGTGACCAGTTTTGATTATTTTTTTTTTTTTACTCTTTTAAACCAATTGGGCCGGTCCAATGGGCCACATCCAATTGGGCTGAAGATTTTTAAACCATAAAAGGGTTATTGGGCTAAATACATTTGGATCAATTACTTGGGCTTGGACCGAGGGTTTGAGGCCCAATACAAAATGGGCTGAATATACATACATTTAAACTGGGCCCAAGATAATCTAAATGGGCCAAATGGATTAATTTAAGGATTTAAGTAATTTGGGCCAACACTAGTTAATGGGCCTAGCCCAATGGGTCAAGTTATAGTTAATCGGGCCATTTGGCCAAACTTTATAATTGGGCCTTATCAAATGGGCTAAAATTTTGGGGCCAAAGCCCAATGGGTCAAACAATCGCAAACCGTAAACTTAAGTCGATTCATATATAAACGACAAGTATAAATGGAACAAACGATTATAAGTTATACATATACACTTATAAATGGATGATAAAATTTATAATGATACGATATAAATAAAAATTATAAACTTTATATATACATATATACATACGACCCTCATGATTATATATTTACATATATATATACAATCGGATTTCACGTTTAACAAACGTACGACTTAATAATATACAATAAGTATATTTACATACGCATACATATATAGAACAAATATATGAACAATGGAGACGAAACCACATTCAAATATATATATGACTATGATATACTTGTATATATAAAGTAGTCGGCGTATGAAATAATAACAATATCTCAACATAACGACAACAATTAACGGAACAATATAAGAAATCAACAATTTCTTCAAACGAACAAACTGTTAACATAAGTTGATTAAACAAATCAAACGTACTTATGTTAATACATTTATTGTATATAGGTTAACATACCTTGGGCATTTATCTGTCTGCTGCTAGCTTTCCTTACCGAGCAAATCACGGTGAGTTCACAGCCCCTACTTTGCAAATGTTTTATGCTTTTAAACATAGGGGTGTAAACATAGAAACTGCATGCAAAACTCATGCAGCAAATTATATAAATGCTTTATTGCTTTATACAACTGTTTGACATGAAATGATATATTTCACAACTGTTTTGGGAATTAGACAACATATCCTAGTACGGACCCAGACTCCCAATGTATGCATGAAAAGTCCTTATGTCATGCAAACTATAACCATTAGCTAGGTGACTCTAGCCACTGAGTATACGAATAGTACTATTGCCGTGACGACCCTCCTGTGGATGGAGCGTATACTTAACTGTCCTTCAGGCAAGCAACATAAGTTTTGGTTGTGGTTTGGTTATAGGGTCAGGTTGCGTTACTTTAACCTGCGAGGTTTAGCTCACCTTTCAGGGGATTATAGTCTAAGCATTCCCACTTATTATTTAGGATGAACATGTCCTACAACTGTTTTATACCAGTATACCTACTGGTCATAATTATATGATGGTAAACTACCAGATATACATTTTGGGTAACAACCCACATAAAACTATATTTTAGGGTAACTATCCCTACAATCTTATAAATTGCAAAACCTGCAAACATTTATTTATTGGATAACAATTCAATAATCTAAACATAAATGGTTTAACATACCTTACATTTATACAAAACCTGTGAATTCACTCAACATATTTGTTGACGACTTTCTTTCTATGTTTTACAGGAAATTAGCTACGTAAGTAAGGATCGCATGCATTCAGGATGGACAACCCTGGACTACTTAGGATGCCATACATTTTGGGACAGCTTTTGAAGATTTCCTCTGTATTACTGCAGACATTGCAGTTATACTTATGAAATCTTACCTTAATATATGTATTGTAAAACTTAAATGTTTTAAACTTTATTACTACTGTACGACTTATATAGTCGTATTACTTTTGTAATAACTATTTTAAATTGGCATCCTTTATATAATATGTTCTGTATGATCATATGCTCTGATACGATGAATGCATAATTGTAACGTCATCACCCCCGTTGTTAAACTGTTTACACATAATGCTTCCGCCAATTATAACTTGCTTCCGCTAAACATTAAATAAACACAATTACCGATTTTGGGGGTGTGACAACAGGAAACCTGGCCCAGTCCGAAACAGTCTATAAAACCTTGATGCTGTATTCTACGAAGTGAGAAGTTATTTGTTGCAAATCTATTTTGTTGGTAATTTTAGTGTAATTGGGACTTACTCGAGACCAAAGGGCATTCCAAGTTAAGTTATATAACGAGTTGGTAAGTGCTGAGTGCACACTTGTTTAAACTAACTTGGACCGCCACTAAAAAGCGGAGGTCAAGGGGGCTGCGCCCCCTTGCAAGGGTCGAGGATGTGAACCAACTGATTGTACCTTTCCCGCCAAAACGAATAGGTGTAACAGACTCGCGTGTCGTCTATTCGTTAAGCATCGCTTCTTTTCGCGAAGGGTTGTGTCTGTTCGTTGATTTAACCACAGCAATCGTTTCTGTATAGAAAGAATTAACACAAACAATTTGGTTCTCTTGCACAAACGAAAACACAACATAATCTCTTTGTTACGCTCAAAATTCTCGACCAAGATATTGAGTGATTTCTTAAATTATTCCAATATGGATTTCGTGATACCTAGGCAGTATTGGGTAGAAATTCTTTATTGTGAAAGTAATTCTACACAATTCAAGGAATTCGTCCAGATTATCATCACACCCTGTTACAGATTTCTAACATATTTTTACAATATATTTATAATATACTCAAGTGACATATAAAACAATATCTGTTTTCATATCATGAGATTGCGATAATATAAAATATAATCATCATACTCACACGATTGAAAGTTACCATTCTTCTAGTTAAGAAGAGTTGAGGGTTACTTTCAGGAAATGTGACACATCAATACAAATTAATTGGTAGTCGAAAGTAGACAGATTACCCAAAAACAGGACGTATAAAGGGTATCAATGTATCATATATTAAGAGAATGATTAACAAATTGTGTAAGCGATTATAAAAATTAAAGATGTATTTTTATTTTCCACTCTACAATGGATTGAATAGCAAATAAACTTTCATGAATTTTGTCATAGGGTATTTAGTACATACACAGGTACATGATCACATGTTTGCTAGTTGTTGAATGTTGATAGGATAAACAAAATTAGGACCACCATTGAAAGCATTCTTTCCCATTAGTATATTTACTGCTTCTGTTGGATGAAATGCATCCCAAAATACGTATTCGTTCCTGTTTGGACACGGTGTTTGGAACGGTAAACATGTTATTTGTCCTCTGTTTCTACCTATCCCGCAACATCCTCTGTTCACCACACGAAATCCTGCCAAAAAAAAAAAACAACGTAGTCCCATAGTTGATTAGTTTATAAATATGAGATGCGAACAAAGAGAAGTGACATTTAGGCCTAAACAGTTGTAATTGGTTTAAAAATTTGATCAAACGACACATGTCAATCATCTAAGATAGTACCTTGAAGTCGAGCATTTTAGAAATCGATGGATGATTGACATGTGTATGTAGTCCACTTTAGACCCTTTTTTTAGGCCTAAGCATCATATATCCATATCATTATTGAAGCTTAAGTGTTCAATGTGGTGCGTAGTACCGTAAGATCTAGAGTTGGCAAGTAAATCTTGAAACATGTTATGTATATCAACGAAGATGAATTTAGAACCAGGGAGATTGGTGCTTAATTTGTTAATCATGGTCCTCATGTTGGCATTGAAAGGTACAATCAGTTGGTTAACATCCTCAGAGCATTTCGCACCCGTGCCTTGTGCTAAGATGCTTGGAATACAACCCATCAGTCCTAGCCCAGCCAACACAAACTTCTGTGCCCCAAGATTGTAAAGTCTCTGATTCAAAACAACATATAAAAAACACACAATTCCACACTTTAAAAATAATAAGTACCAGGCAATTAAGCTACGTAGTTTTAAGTGCTTATTTCTCGTATATAACAGATATCAATTTTTTGTAGACTATGTGTTTGGAATTGCTATTCGCTCTAAAACTAAGTAATACGCAGATAAACAGTTACATGAGCGGTCCCATGCATACACCCGTTAAAAGCCTTTATGATTTATGTAACTAATTAATGGGAAGATTGTGAGCTTACAGTGAGCTGAGTAGTATATTCCTTAGACAAGAGATCAGCAAACTGTTGACCGTTGTACTGGTTACGGGTCGGGTAATTTGGCATGAGGTAGTTGTTTAGGTAGTCATTGCTACCCATTCCCACAAAGAAAAGGCTTTGAGATACCTTCTGAGCCACACCGGCTGCCCCCAAATTGTTCGATATTTGATCCAATGAATCTTCAAAATTCTTAATCTGTTGCTTGAACGGGATGCGTCCCACCTAAATGATCCACACAAAAATATCTATCATCCTACTATACATGTACCACTTTCAGAAAAATTGCAAAGATCTATATTTCTACTAATATATCGTAATCAAAATTGATATATGTTACGAAAACTTACAAAATTCCGGCCAGTGATATCAAGGATTCCAGAAGCAGCAGAAGCGAAATTGACTCCATGAATCATTTGATCACTAGAATGTAATGCTTGGGAGTAGGCTGGTATCAGTGGCAATCCTAGCAATTCCGCTGCATTTATAAATTTAATTATTACTCCGTATTATTATTTTGCATGTGTCATATATATACTTTGTTTTCATTTGCTTTTAAATATAAAAAAGAGTGCAAACCCACAGGCCGCATCTAGAATTAGGCAGGTGATCGAACGTTAGATTCGTTTACGGGCCTAATTGCATGTGTTTACGTGTAACTATTAAGTGAATATATAGTTATGTGAAACAGATCTAGTGAATATATAGATGAAGATGAGGGACCTATTTGATCAATCATGGTGTAACCATTGGAGAATCGACCCGTAGGACCTCCCTCGAAATCGATTCCATAAGGAAAATAATTAGCCTTAGCAAAAGAATTCAAATCATTATTATTCCCATTGTCGATTAGCGAGTCTCCAAAAACATACATCGATGGAACCATCTTTCCTCCCATCGTATAATTGGTTGCAAACGCATCGACGACACCACCATCATTATCGCCACCATAATCTTGTCCCACGACTAATCGACCACGACTCCACAACATGCTAACCACAAACACCCACAACACACAACAATATTTTAAGGTTAACATTTTTTTCTTTTAATTGTGCGTATGGTTTTTGCTGTGATCGATGAAGCAAGAGTGTAAGTAATGGGGTTATACACAAAACTTTTAAGGGGTGTAATATATAAGGTATAGCATGCAAGTTAGTTGGAGAGTAGTAAATGCTTCCCCTATACTTGTACAGTTTGAAAAGCAGTTAGTAGTGCGTGATTTGTTTCTGTTATGGATCATGGTAATTAATGGCTTTCATGCATGTTTGCTTCAACCAATTCCTGTAACTTGATGGGATATATATATTTATATATATATATATCGAGGGATTCAAAATTTAGAGTAACATGTAACAATGGTATTTTTCAGATCACGTGACACAAACAAAGAATACAACTAAAAATGTTATTTTCCATACAAAAAATACACTTCATATTACATTTAAAATTGACTTGTAACAACTATTACCGCTACCTTATGGATGATTCTGACATTTGATGGAATTTGAATTGTTGAATTCCTATTGAACCAAACTTTACCTACCAAAATGTCCAAATGAGTTAATTAAAGTATGGTATCAGCATGGGTCGTTCTTGAAAATTTCACTACCCTTTATTTTCTCGTTTGACTTTTTCTGTTCCCATGTGTAACACCCGCCAATTTAGGACTTTAATTAGTGCCTAAACTACTTGTAATTACATGTGTTTAGTTTTGAAATATTCTAAATATATGTAACATTTTGGTGTAATTAGATACACGCTTATGCGATTTGATTAAATCGTGCACTTATGTACCGGACGGAGTCCGACATCATTTACTATGGACGTTGGTGACAAAACTCAAAAATAATGTGAAATTATCCTAACAAACCTTATTTACTTTAATATATAGTGATAATAGATTTCAATATTACTTAACGTCTAAAAACACCCCGAACGCGACGAAAGGACACGAGACGCGCCTAACAAACGAAAATAACTCAAGTTATATTTTTATAACTCCTTATTAAGTATTTTGATAAAATACTTCAGTTAAAAATATTTCTGATAAACTCTAAAATGCGAAACAACATTTAATCGATCACGGAACGTAACGTAAATTGAGAAACAAGAACACGCTAGCCCGAGACCCAAGCGGGTCGGGCCTGACCTGCGGACCCAACCCACCAACCCATTTCCCCTTTTTTAATTCATTTTCTTCTTCATTTTTGCACACACACACATACATTTACACCCTCCTCTCTCTTTCTCTTCCTCCTCTCAAAACCGCATCCCCAAATTGCTCAAAAACACTATCGAAAATGCACCATTTCGCGGAGAGGATTCAAGGGAAAATGACCACCACATCAAGATCTTCATCTTCATCTTCTTCGTTTTCATTTTCGTGGTATGAGACTTTCTAACTCTTTTAAATTACTTATAAAGCTTTTATTTACATGCTAGAACATTTACTCAACGAGATTATGTCCAAAAATCCCGTCAAAAACGCTTTAAAAATCGAAACCCACTTGAAAAACGCTGACAGTTCGTCCTGCGAGTTGAGATCCCAGATCTCGGTCGTCCTGCGAATCGAACCGAGATCTCGACTCGCGAAGCCAATCAACGAACCGAAACTGACTGCGGATCGAGCTGACTTGCAAGTCGACTCGCGAGTTGACTTGCGAGTCGAACTTTGATCGCGAACCCACTATGTTTTGCGAGCCCAGACTCATTTCGCACCGCGAACTCAATTCGCAACACCATTTCATTCCGCGGCCAACCTTAGTCGATTTTTCCGAATTTAAATTCCAGATGCGATTTTTAATAAAGCAATGTAGTAGAAATAAAATTTTTTCAAGCTGACATGGCAGCTCGGCCCCAGCCAGGGGCTCTGCCCCTTGGACCCTGCCAGGGGCTGCCGCCCCTTGGACCCCGCTACCAGGGGCGCTGCCCCTGGACCTCCGTCATCCAGGAACTTGAAAATACTTTTTACACTAAGTGTCGAATACTCACATACGACGATACATATAATAATAACACTTTTGGATTATTATTACAAAAACCGTCACCAACGGGCCATACTTGTTTTCAAACTACAGACGAAATACTAAACAAACACTTGGACATTTTCTAGTTGAGTGGACAACTAGCATAGGTGATCTTTCAAGACACCAACTTATTTACTTGTTTACTTACGACTTTGTGCGTTTCGGACGCCAGAAGGTTGCAGGGTTCTGAGAACCGATATACGGACTTACATCCGCTTTACTTGGTTGATTTCACATACGTACTTACTAGACTCAGGTGAGTCTTACAGCCCCACTTTTACTGTTTTTATACTTTGGGGTGAGATACTCAGCAACCGTTTTACATATGAACACAATGTACTGAACTGATTACTCTACTTTTACACACATTGCATGAGTTACTCTTATCCACTGAAAGCCTCCTATCATAAGTTGTTAGTTATGGACTTAAGCGCGATTACTAGTAAATGGATCCATTTGGGACTGACAATCCCTGCCTGGGGTAGTAGTGCTACCACGGATTACACCGTAGAAATAGGCATATTAGTATTTGTTACATATGAGTGTTCGGATAGCACTCACGGGGGTACGTGATACTGTACTTGATTGTACCATTCACACTACACTGTTAAGCTTCAACTTGTGAGCTCATGGCACTTGTGATGATTTACTGATTTACTTACTTGGCTTGTTAGTCACACTGATACATATTTGTGGTTCTTACTGATACTTTTACTACTAAACCTGTAAGATTCACCAACCTTTTTAGTTGACACTTTTTAGCTTTGTATCTCAGGTACACAGATGGAGTAGGACTACCCCTGGACACTAGCTAGAGTCGCATGATTTCTACATTGCATCTAACAGAGATTCTTAGCATTATCTTTTGTATATTATGATTATGTAATAGAATCTCCCGCTATACGCGTGGGCTCTAGGGAACTACATTTTTGTAACCGAAAACACTATGTTTCCAAACATTTTATATATGGAAATTTAACTATTTTACAAACGTTGCATATAGATGTCGTTTACTTTACTTTTGTGCTGTGATATTTGATTAGTAACACCCCAAAGCTTGCTTCCGCTAAACAGTGAATTTGGGGTGTTACACCATACATGCATATATATTTGTCCTTTTTTTTTCCTTTTTTTTTTTTTTTACTTCCAAAAACTAAAGCTCCCAACTTTTTGTGATTCTTTACCGTATTCGAATATGCTCATGCAATCATATATACTAATCATCACATTGTTTATTAGTGATATATAATCGATACCAATATGTACTCACTACTTAGCGATCAATACTATATCTCTACAAATGTTCTGCAAAGAGAAATCCCTTTTCGATCGAAAGGTTAAAAGTGAAAAGAAAATTAACTATATATACACTCGAATAGATTGGTATATATCGCACCTTCAAACGTTTTAATACAAAGAGCCACCAAATTCAAATGTGAAATGTAGTAGCTTTTTGGAATAATGCGGTTATGCGGACCTCTTTTATCACCTTCTTGCATTGGCGATAAAAACGAAAAAAAAATAGTGTACGGTATTGTATTCGAGTTGTACTAAATGTTTATTATGTGTACCGATCTTACATGTGTTATTATATATATATATATATATATATATATATATATATATATATATATAAAACTTTTCAAAAAGTACGTTTAATGTATTTTAATGTGTGATGAATTTAAGGTGTCAAGTGGCATTCACAAGAGTTTACACATCTTCAAAAGTAAAACATAATACATTAAAACACACTTTTTGAAAAATTATATGCATTAAAAATAACAAACATAAGTTGTTACACGTTAAATGCATTACAATACGTTATTGAAAAGTAATTATATAGAAAGTTTGGATCTGAAAGAAAGAAAAGAGAAAATTAAAAGTGTCTTGGGAGTCTAAAAGAGGTGTGGCAGAAAGTTTGGTGCCTGCAAGTAGACTCTATTTATGTCGTTGTTTTAATAAAATGGCGCGCATTATAATGTCTAAAAATTAAGCACTAGCTGTAGAAAGCTATTGGTTCTACAGGCATATACTATTTGACTATTATCGAATTATCGATCTTAATAATATAATAATGGAGTATGATTCTGTGGAGTAGTTGGCCGTTGATATTAGATGCTCCACACTCATTCACTCCGGCATGCATGGCTGCATGGATCGATCCGTAAATTAAACTCAAAACATTTATAGTGGTCTAGTGGAACTGTCAACTTTATAGATCCTACCTTGATACCACTACTTCAAAAGTGTCCTTTTCCCATGGATTAATTCCATGTTAGATGTTATCAAAAGGATTTCTCACGCTCTACCACGGTATCATAATAGGTAAAAAAATCCGTCGAAACTCTCACGAATTACCCATGAAACTTCAAAGTCCGTGAAAATACGTAGAGGATGTTTTTTTTTGGAAACGGCAAATATCATTAAAACGACTCCACTCTTAGCAAGTGACTAAGAGGGAGCAAATAAGTACAAATTACAAAAATATAGAAAACGGATGGGTATTCCAAACCACCAAACTACATGATAATTTACTTCTATGATTTAACCATAAAAAGGATGTTGATACCACTTCATCCGCAATTGCTGAGCAAGATTTGAAACGCTTGTTAAACACCCAATCATTCCTCGCCTTCCAAAGAGCCCAAATCGTACCATAGATGATGGCAAGAAATACTTTTCTCTTTTTCTTGCAATTACCCCATTTAGCACCAAAGTCTACTAAGTCAATCACCGCATGAAGTTGAGGCATCACAATGCCACACCAGTCGAAAATCAACTTCCATACTTGTGCAGCAATAGTACAACTGAGCATAGAATGATCCACGTCTTCAATACCACTATTACACACCTTACATTGATTAGAGCCCACATTGACACCCCTAACCATGAGATTATTGGCGACAGGAATTCTACCCATGCATACCCTCCAAACAAAGCAATTGACTTTAAGTGGAACCGCTTTAAGCCAATGCATATCTTTAAAACCGTACGACATAGATTTAGAGTCCACCAAAGTCCTAACTAAACCCACCTTAAAAAGTCCATCCGCTGCCAGATTACATGAAATATGGTCCGGCCCATTGTGAAGTTTTATAGAATCAAGCAGGTGCAGAATACCACAGAACTCACAAATGTATGCCGAGCCACAGGGATTCTGGGACCATTTCCAATTGAAGCCATCCTCCGTTATTCTTTCACTAATCGTGCAGCTCTTCTTTGATTCAATTGAAAAAAGCGCAGGAAACCTTTGTTGGAGGGTTTGATCACCACACCACTTATCTTTCCAAAATAACAATTTCTTCCCATTACCCACTACAGTCTTGAATAGATCGCTAAAATCAAGACCAAAACGTAATAACTTCAAATTTATTCTGCTTATATTTCACCAAAGACCAACAGAAGTACCACCATGCATGCTATGCATGGGCTTACAGTGAAGCTTATGAATAGAGTAAATTACCTCCTTCCATATGTATGATTTGCCATCACATAATTTCCACCACCACTTTACAAGTAAAGCAATGTTTTGAGCTTTCAATGAATTGACACCCAGGCCGCCCTCATTTTTTGACGCCAAAACAGTAGACCATGACACCCAATTAATTCGTTTGACACAATCCTTACCACCCCACAAAAAGTTTCTTCTTATTTTTCCCAAACTATCTATCACACATTCAGGTGCTCTAAATAGTGAAAAATAATATAAAGGAAGACTACTAAGGACCGATTTGATTAGCGTGAGTCTTCCGCCAAATGATAGATTATTAGCCTTCCATCCAGACAGTTTCGAGTTGAAACGATCAATGATTGGACCCCAATGTTTTTTAAGATTCATATTAGCCCCCACCGGTACACCTAAGTAATTGAACGGAAAAGAACCGGGTATACAGCCTAACATACGGGCCCAATTATTGATACAAGACGGCTCAACACCAATGCCAAACACTTGAGACTTATGAAAGTTTACCTGTAGCCCCGAAGTAGCATGAAAACATTTCAAAATCCTTGTGAGATTCTTCATGTTTTCATCAATAGCTTCACCAACAAAGAGCACATCATCCGCATAAAATAAATGAGACAAACACGGACCATTTTTACCAATTTGTTTGCCCTTAAACCATCCCTTTTCACATGCCGTGTTCATCGCAATATTCAATCCTTCCATTGCGATAATGAATAAGAAAGGTGAAAGTGGATCACCTTGTCTAACCCCTTTTGAGACTTTGAATTCTTTTGTTGGAGCACCATTGATTAAAACCGAGGTATATGACGAAGATAAGCAATCGAGAATCCAATTCCTCCATTTGACCCCGAAATTCATTTGGGACATTATCGAATCTAAGTAAATCCAATTAACCGAATCAAAAGCCTTTTCAAAATCAACTTTAAACATGAATGCTTTTTCTTTGACCTTTTTTGCCCAAGAAAATACTTCATTGATCACCAGCGGCCCCTCTAAGATGTTTCTTCCATTAATGTATGCAGATTGATTGCTTTTGAAACGCCCTGAAAACATAACCATTTTTTTTACGCAACACTGAAAACACACTCTATTAGGTCCCACATCAAAAATATGACTTATATAAACATAAGATACGCTACGGAAACGTTTAACTCCAAATTAAAACTCAAAACTAGACCTGACAACGATCCCACCGGGATCGTGAATTATCCCACCGGGATCAAATGGCCTGATCAAAAGATAACCAACGATCCCACCCTAATGGTTATGATCCCACCGGGATCCCGTGTATCAGCAAAAACTTATACTTTTGATCCAAATTCAAACGTGCATAACTTTTTACTCGTAAACACTTAGACTCTGAAATTTTGCAGGGACGTGTATTATGACCAACTGAAACTTTCTATTTTTGCACTTTTTCAAAATTCACGTTTTTCGAGAAAACGGGCGTATAACCACTTTTGACCCTTTTTAACCACTTCTACTCAACATACCAAAATACAAACTACTTCAATACTAGTCAAAACATTTTATACATTTATTCAACATATTAAAACAAAATTAAAGAAGTTGAAAACCAATCCATAATACCCCTACCCACTAAATTCACCACATGACCTCTTTAAACCCGTTTTGACACTATTATGACCCGTTTCATGATGTAACCACTTTTCAACCAATTCAACAACCAAAACACATTTGTTTGACCATAATAACTCTATTGACTATATGTCCACAGTTGACCAACCAATCACACTTAACTCTTTCACCACATTTTAATAATTTCAATCAATTATATAACTTCATACACTTTTAAACCACATACACTAGACTCTTTTCATTAATTGACTTTCAAAGTCAACTACAACACTTTGACTAACATATTCACTTCAAAAACTCTTTATTTGGGCGAATTACACAATTGCATATCAAAACAATAATTCAAAAGAGTAAAGCAATTCTAACCGCATAGCTAGCTCCATATCAATCAAACTACCACAAGCACATTCTCTATCCACATGTCTCTAGCAAAACTTCAACCTACATAATAAACACTGAACGGGTAAGCACCACTGCTTAGTGAGTACACAGGTAATTAAACAAGCAATCCACATAACACTTAGCATATATCAACATAATACATAAACACAAAATCACTGAGCTCTGAACACTGAACACTAATCACTGAACACTGTATTAACCGCAGTTAACTCTCTGATCACCACTGAATCTTTACACATAATCATTTTCATAATTTCATTATCCATAATCACAACAACTTCCACCCGATTGTGTAGCCTCTTACTCAACAGTAATCCGGATCCAACACAATCGAATCATACACTATAAAATTAACATAGCATCATAATCACATAATCTCAATTATTTAATCCACATATATTAATACTTTATCTTTCACCCAATTGTGTAGCCTCTTACTCAACAGTAATCCGGATCCAACACAATTGAATCATACACTATTCTACACAAGTTCTTTCCTTTACCTTCAAGCTAGTGACATACTCATTACTCGCTAATGAGATAATCACTACTGACTTTTCCAAATAACATGTATTCACACAACAATTAAACATAACAAATAATTTAACATAATTATCTATTATAAGCAATAAATATAAATAAACAACATAACAATTAACTTTCCTTGATTGTGCAAACCTCTAGCCCGCAAGCTATACAGTACTACACAACCAAATCACCTGTTTAACCCCCGTATCACTCACCATACTCTATTAGTCGATTTCACCATTGAAAGCACTCCACGTCTTTATCACCTACATAATTCATATATGATACATACAACACTTTTAGACACTAATCATCATTAAGCTAACTATTAACCATATTCATACTCTATTAACACTTCTAATTACACTATTAAGCTTATTTTATAATTTCATAATAATCTAACATAAACACTAGAATTCTCATAAACACTAGATCATAATTTCATTACTTTCTATCATGTTATATCATCACTAACCATCATAAAAATACTAATTAACACTAATTAAACTAATTTCATATCATAAATCACTAGTTCATGAATTTCCATCAAAACCCCACTTTGATCATATGCTACATACTTCAATTTAATCACATACATGATGATACATAGTTTATAATCATAATCAAAACACTAATTAACACTGATTTAAACAAACCCAAACCCTAATTTCGTATTAAAACTCTTATTTATACAAAACCCATCAAAATCTCATAAAACCCCAAAAACTATGTCAAAACATGGAAGAAATCACTTACATGAGGTTAGGGATGATAAGAGAGTGATGATTCTAAATCCTCTAGCTTCAATTGAAGATTAGAAACTGATTTTTAACTCCCAATTTTTGTTTCCTGCGATTTATTCTTGAATGGAGAAAGGTTCTGGAGGTTTTTGGAATAAAGGAGATAAATCTCCTAGTAAAACACACGTACACATATATATTTATCTAATTTATTCCCCCTTTTTAAACCCTATAGTCTGGAACTGATAAAATCGCTTACGTTTTTCTTCGTATCTTATTATCTATATAATAATATTTCGTAGTAAAAATATATCCGTGTACGATATTACTTTCCTGAAATTTGGGGTGTTACAACTCTCCCCCACTTATTTCATTCGTGTCCTCACGAATGGCACTCGTACTACTCAGTCTTGACACTATCTCTGCTCTTGTACAAACACTAAATCATCTCTAGAACACTTCACTTAGTTCTTCTTAAACACATTATCAACACTAACTCTACAAGCTCTTAATCATATATCCTTTACATATTGGTTTCACATAATAAGTGAAATACGTATCACTAAATACAAGTCTATTAATTTTATTTTCTCTATTATCTCTGCCTATCATAATATCTAACCAGTAATTCACATATGTTAAACACCTCTTCCCTTACACTCTATTCTAACAATCACATTAAATCACTTTGATATTTGATAACTCCAACAATTCCATGTGAACTAGCATAATATAACTACGGTGATCAGGCGTAGACATATTATGTTATACACACTTCATTCTCAAGCTATCTCATATCATTGTTTTTCAATGTGATTCCCACACAAACACATAACACACAATAACTAATTTAACCGTTAACATAGAATAAATAACAATTTAACTGTGAAACACATAGTCAAAAACTACTTCACTACTTATCCACCTTATTAGCACATACAAACTACAACAATTAACTATTTAGCATAATCATAATCATATCATAGCAATTCAAACAACATACAATAGTTTAAGTTTAAGCAATCCTATCATGGATCACCTAACTCTCTTAAACCATTACTCTGATACCAACTTGAAACGCCCTGAAAACATAACCATTTTTTTTACGCAACACTGAAAACACACTCTATTAGGTCCCACATCAAAAATATGACTTATATAAACATAAGATACGCTACGGAAACGTTTAACTCCAAATTAAAACTCAAAACTAGACCTGGCAACGATCCCACCGGGATCGTGAATTATCCCACCGGGATCAAATGGCCTGATCAAAAGATAACCAACGATCCCACCCTAATGGTTATGATCCCACCGGGATCCCGTGTATCAGCAAAAACTTATACTTTTGATCCAAATTCAAACGTGCATAACTTTTTACTCGTAAACACTTAGACTCTGAAATTTTGCAGGCAAGTGTACTATGACCAAATGAAACTTTCTATTTTTGCACTTTTTCAAAATTCACGTTTTTCGAGAAAACGGACGTATAACCACTTTTGACCCTTTTTAACCACTTCTACTCAACATACCAAAACACAAACTACTTCAATACTAGTCAAAACATTTTACACATTTATTCAACATATTAAAACAAAATTAAAGAAGTTGAAAACCAATCCATAACACCCCTACCCACTAAATTCACCACATGACCTCTTTAAACCCGTTTTGACACTATTATGACCCGTTTCATGATGTAACCACTTTTCAACCAATTCAACAACCAAAACACATTTGTTTGACCATTATAACTCTATTGACTATATGTCCACAGTTGACCAACCAATCACACTTAACTCTTTCACCACATTTTAATAATTTCAATCAATTATATAACTTCATACACTTTTAAACCACATACACTAGACTCTTTTCATTAATTGACTTTCAAAGTCAACTACAACACTTTGACTAACATATTCACTTCAAAAACTCTTTATTTGGGCGAATTACACAATTGCATATCAAAACAATAATTCAAAAGAATAAAGCAATTCTAACCGCATAGCTAGCTCCATATCAATCAAACTACCACAAGCACATTCTCTATCCACATGTCTCTAGCAAAACTTCAACCTACATAATAAACACTGAACGGGTAAGCACCACTGCTTAGTGAGTACACAGGTAATTAAACAAGCAATCCATATAACACTTAGCATATATCAACATAATACATAAACATAAAATCACTGAGCTCTGAACACTAATCACTGAACACTGTATTAACCGCAGTTAACTCTCTGATCACCACTGAATCTTTACACATAATCATTTTCATAATTTCATTATCCACAATCACAACAACTTCCACTCGATTGTGTAGCCTCTTACTCAACAGTAATCCGGATCCAACACAACCGAATCATACACTATAAAATTAACATAGCATCATAATCACATAATCTCAATTATTTAATCCACATATATTAATACTTTATCTTTCACCCAATTGTGTAGCCTCTTACTCAACAGTATTCCGGATCCAACACAATTGAATCATACACTATTCTACACAAGTTCTTTCCTTTACCTTCAAGCTAGTGACATACTCATTACTCGCTAATGAGATAATCACTACTGACTTTTCCAAATAACATGTATTCACACAACAATTAAACATAACAAATAATTTAACATAATTATCTATTATAAGCAATAAATATAAATAAACAACATAACAATTAACTTTCCTTGATTGTGCAAACCTCTAGCCCGCAAGCTATACGGTACTACATAACCAAATCACCTGTTTAACCCCCGTATCACTCACCATACTCTATTAGTCGATTTCACCATTGAAAGCACTCCACGTCTTTATCACCTACATAATTCATATATGATACATACAACACTTTTAGACACTAATCATCATTAAGCTAACTATTAACCATATTCATACTCTATTAACACTTCTAATTACACTATTAAGCTTATTTTATAATTTCATAATAATCTAACATAAACACTAGAATTCTCATAAACACTAGATCATAATTTCATTACTTTCTATCATGTTATATCATCACTAACCATCATAAAAACACTAATTAACACTAATTAAACTAATTTCATATCATAAATCACTAGTTCATGAATTTCCATCAAAACCCCACTTTGATCATATGCTACATACTTCAATTTAATCACATACATGATGATACATAGTTTATAATCATAATCAAAACACTAATTAACACTGATTTAAACAAACCCAAACCCTAATTTCGTATTAAAACTCTTATTTATACAAAACCCATCAAAATCTCATAAAACCCCAAAAACTATGTCAAAACATGGAAGAAATCACTTACATGAGGTTAGGGATGATAAGAGAGTGATGATTCTAAATCCTCTAGCTTCAATTGAAGATTAGAAACTGATTTTTAACTCCCAATTTTTGTTTCCTGCGATTTATTCTTGAATGGAGAAAGGTTCTGGAGGTTTTTGGAATAAAGGAGATAAATCTCCTAGTAAAACACACGTACACATATATATTTATCTAATTTATTCCCCCTTTTTAAACCCTATAGTCTGGAACTGATAAAACCGCTTACGTTTTCCTTCGTATCTTATTATCTATATAATAATATTTCGTAGTAAAAATATATCCGTGTACGATATTACTTTCCTGAAATTTGGGGTGTTACAGCTTTCAATAACCGAATCAATTACAGATTTTAAACGAGTAGAGAGAGCCTTGGCTAAAATCTTATACATACACCCAATTAATGAAATTGGCCGATAATCCGCCAAATTAAGTGGATCCTTAACCTTTGGAAGCAAGGTAATGAAAGAAGAGTTACATCCTTTAGCAATGCTACCAGTGAGTTCGAAATGCTTGATGAAAGCCATGATATCATCAATAAGCAGATCATAATGCGATTTGATGAACTTGAAAGACATGCCATCGGGCCCAGGAGCCTTATCCATACCACAATCCAAGATAGCATTCTTAATTTAAACACGATTAATTAAGTTAATCACTTGCATTATTAGGCTAATTCCCTACTTGAGTGAATTCACAACACATTCTAGAGGTAAGCCTAGCATAGCCCAACTAGATAATACGCGTAGTATTACGTATTCGTAATTAGTTGTAATTACGCACTGAACAAATTGAAAACAAACGCGACAAAAACATACGACTGTTGGTGAACAAAAAAAAAAATTATTTAATAAAACGAAATTATTAAATAACGTAGAAAACAATTAAATATTATGTCAATAATATTTACATAGCATTTCATAAATCAAAACGTCAACTCGTATAATTAAAATGAAACAAAGTTTGAAATTTATAAAATTTATTAATTGGATTTCATAAAAAGATCCTAATTAAAAATAATGAAAAATGTAATTAAAAACATAATAGTTAAAATAACATAACATTTAACGATTGGGTAAACAAACACGGAACGCAAACACGGAGGCGAGAAAGTGGAACAAAACCACCTCCCACCTCCCAACTTTCTTTCATTCTCATTTCATCTCTCTCTCTCTTCTTTTCTCTTTTCTCCTCCTTCTCTCTAAACTCTCCCAAATTTCACACAAATCACCACAAAACTACACTAAAACGACGCCGAATCATATAGCTCCTTTGGAATAAAACGACCACGGCATCCCGATCTACACTTCTACCTTTTCGGATTTCAAATCCGACACTCGTAAGTTTCCGACAAATCCCGCAAATCTTTAGATTTCAAAGTTATAATTAATATTTCATGTTTAATATACTTAGATTACCATGTTTTAGTGTTTTATACAACCGATCATGTCCAAAACCGACCCGAAACTCGTTATTTTTGATCTGTTCGTCGAACAGGCGACTACGTCGCTTTTGGCCCAAAAACAGTAGTGCGACGTAGGCCCTTACGTCGCATTACCCTTCCCTACGTCGCACATAGCGACGCAACCCACTACGTCGCATTAAATTGCGAACGTCGCCTATGCGACGCAACCCATGACGTCGCAAAACCTGAATGCGACGTAGACCCGTACGTCGCACCCTACGTCGCATAACAACCCAGCGTCGCACCCTGCGTCGCTAAAAACAGGAAGTTTAAAAACTAGTTTTCACTAAGTGTCGAACTAACCGGAAACGCATATCTTTATACGATACGATTCACGAGCTTTACAAACAATACAAACACACTTATTTTACCGAAATTAGGATTTCAAACTATCACCAACGAATCGTATACATTTTCACGAATACGAAATACAAACATAAACATTTAAACGAACGATTTGGACGTGACTTGGTTGTATGAACACTAGCATGGATGATTAACTTGGACATCGACATACTTATTAAATCTCGTACGTTTAGGACGTTAGGAGATTCGGACTATACTTGGGCTTAGGTTTGCTAGCACTCACACTACTTAACTCAACAGGTGAGTTCACAGCCCCTACTTTTACTGTTTTAACTGCTTTGAACAGGGGTGGAAAACATAGTCAAACACTTTTATACAAACATGGTTGTATACTATTTTACTCAAACAAGTGGAGTACATGGAACTAGTAAACTGATAAACAAACTGACGATTTCAACTTAATATGTAATACTGCCCGCACGTGGTCCATATACGGGTCTTAGGGGAAGTGTTACATATTACTTTCATACTACCAACGCTGTAAACACATGAACATGTTTTGAGAACGCTGGAGAACGACCAGCAACACTATTTACTTAACTGATTGAATTATTAGAAAGTCCCTACTGACATGGGCACAAGTAACTGAAAAGTCCCTACTGACATGGGCACAAACTATTAAAAAGTCCCTACTTGACATGGGCAACATTACTGAAAAGTCCCTACTTGACATGGGCAACACTATTGAAAAGTCCCTACTTGACATGGGCAACACTATTTAAAAGTCCCTACTTGACATGGGCAACACTACTGAAAGCAATGGGTTTCCTACTAACATGGACCCACCAAACGATTAGGATTGTAACGCTGCCGCACGTGGTCCAAATACGGGTCTTAGGGGAGTGTTACACCTACGAACAACTAATAGGATACTTACATTCCTACTATAACTTGAACTATATTTTTGGGCAATATCCCAACAAAACATATCTACGATTAGGATACGTATAATCCTACAAAACTTACTTGAACACGGAATACTGATTTCCTACAACGACTAGGATACGAACATTTCTACAAACAACTAATTTGGAACATATCTGATTTCATGAACTATACTTTTGGGTGACATCCCAACGATACGTTACAAACAACAGTGGTTTATCACAACTGAACTTGTAAACATAAAACCTGTGAATTCACTCAACCTAGTTGTTGACTTTTACTATGTTTTTCAGGGAATTAGCTGCGCATGTAAGAATCGCCACCACATGGAGAATTAGGCGACCCGTGAAGCTTTAGGATGCCAACTTTTGGAAAAACATATGGATTTCTTTAGTATAACTGAATTGTTTTAGTCATATTTCAGAAATCTACTCTTGTAAACTTATTTCTCTTAACTTGTACGATTCGATGAATCGTAAACTTTGTAATTAACACTTTTGGCATCTTAATATATTATGTTCTGTTGTAATCATAAGCTCTGATACGTATGCATGCTTTGTTATTGTGGCACCCCCGTACTCAAACTAAATGCTTCCGCTAAACAAAATTTGGGGGTGTTACAGATTGGTATCAGAGCCATTGGTTATAGCGAACTAGGAAACTTTAGGTGACTTGGCGACCTAGAGACCTAGACTATAGCCTTGGCTAGAACGTACATGCATACATACATTTGCATACATCTAAACTATCGTTACGATAACTCGATACGCGTGAACTATTCACCACATTCGACTCGTTCATTGTACTCTGATCTCATATGAACCTGATCGTGATTAAACGGTTGATGAAAAGAAGTATGTATTTGGCATCATATAATGACGCCTGGCCAACGTGATTATATTATACTAAGTACATATGGGTGTTTCATAGTCGTAAGATACGTGATGGAGATTCAACAATTTTTCTTGATATTCGAAAACTTGAAATATGTGAAACTTTACTCCTCACATATTTTTCATCGGCATTGACTTCTGCATCTTTTCATCGCAGAACGTCAGCATGCCGCCTAAACAAAGAAATACTCGAAACAGTCGACGAAATGTTCCTCCTCCACCACCGCCTCCAGAAACAACCGAACAGATTATCGAACGCCGCGTGGCTGAAGCCATCGCACAATACGAGGCTAGCCGCAATCGTGAAAACCTGACCAACAATAGCGGAGCCACTCCAGTCAACAGCGAAACCCCAAACAATACCCAGCAGGGGTGTTCCTACAAAACCTTTCAGTCTTGTAAACCCAGCACCTTCACCGGGACCGAAGGGGCCATCGGCCTGGTCCACCGGATTGAGAAAACGGAATCAGTCATCGACATCAGCGACTGCGCCACCGACAAAATTGTGAAATACGCCACCTGCACTCTAGCCGACAAAGCTCTAACATGGTGGAACGCTCAGGTACAAATCATGGGACGCCCAGCTGCTTACTCCATCTCATGGGAGACACTGAAACGAATGCTGATGGAGGAATTTTGCCCTCCCAACGAGATGCAAAAACTTGAAACCGAATTCTGGAACATCCAAATGATCGGCGCTGATATTTCCGGTTATACAACTAGATTCCAGGAACTTGCACGCCTTGTGCCTCACATGGTAACCCCCGAGAGCAAAGGCATTGAGCGTTACAACAGGGGTTTGGCACCACAGATCCGAGGCATGGTTATGTCCTCCAAACCCGCCACTTTTAGGAGCGCAGTTGATCTGGCTCAAAGCTTAACCGACGACGCGGTCGAGATTGGAACCCTGAAAGCTATCACAGGGAAAACTGAACCTACCCGTACTGATGCGGGCGACTCTGGAACCCACAAACGCAAATGGAACAGAGAGGGTAACGACCGTCAGGGTCAACAAAACAGAAACCCGGGAAACACCCGAGCCTTTGCTGCGATCACCAACACTGAACAGAAACCCTACCTTGGTAACAGGCCCAAGTGTGGGAAGTGCGGAAAACATCATGAAGGAGATTGTTTCTTCTGTGATAAATGCAACCGATTCGGACACAGAACCGAAGCTTGTAGAACTCACCCTACGAACAACGAACAACGAAACACTGGCTGTTTCCGATGTGGTGACCCGGGACACTACCGAAATCAGTGCCCCCAACTCAACAACAATCAAAATAACCACAACCAGAACAACCCCGGGAACAACAATCAAAACAACAACAACCGCATCGCAACCATCCCACCGGGGCGTAGCCGCGCATATATCCTCCGTGCACCAGAAACGGTTGCGGATCTCAACTAGCACGGTATGTCCTAACAGCTGTTGCTACGATTTAACATACGTTTTTATTCGAATGTCGATTTAAACACAACACTTGGTAAACCCTGAACACGAAACGAAACACACAACATATTGAACTATGCCGCGAGCATACTTAAACTGATTGAACTTCTATGGCAACAATTGAACGCCACGCAAACTATTACTATTGTTAACAACATGACTTATCGGAGAACATACGCCGCGGGCGATCCGACTTGATTTTAAATCTCGGGACGAGATTTCTCTAACAAGGGGAGAATGTAACACCCCGCAAATTTAAACACGATTAATTAAGTTAATCACTTGCATTATTAGGCTAATTCCCTACTTGAGTGAATTCACAACACATTCTAGAGGTAAGCCTAGCATAGCCCAACTAGATAATACGCGTAGTATTACGTATTCGTAATTAGTTGTAATTACGCACTGAACAAATTGAAAACAAACGCGACAAAAACATACGACTGTTGGTGAACAAAAAAAAAAATTATTTAATAAAACGAAATTATTAAATAACGTAGAAAACAATTAAATATTATGTCAATAATATTTACATAGCATTTCATAAATCAAAACGTCAACTCGTATAATTAAAATGAAACAAAGTTTGAAATTTATAAAATTTATTAATTGGATTTCATAAAAAGATCCTAATTAAAAATAATGAAAAATGTAATTAAAAACATAATAGTTAAAATAACATAACATTTAACGATTGGGTAAACAAACACGGAACGCAAACACGGAGGCGAGAAAGTGGAACAAAACCACCTCCCACCTCCCAACTTTCTTTCATTCTCATTTCATCTCTCTCTCTCTTCTTTTCTCTTTTCTCCTCCTTCTCTCTAAACTCTCCCAAATTTCACACAAATCACCACAAAACTACACTAAAACGACGCCGAATCATATAGCTCCTTTGGAATAAAACGACCACGGCATCCCGATCTACACTTCTACCTTTTCGGATTTCAAATCCGACACTCGTAAGTTTCCGACAAATCCCGCAAATCTTTAGATTTCAAAGTTATAATTAATATTTCATGTTTAATATACTTAGATTACCATGTTTTAGTGTTTTATACAACCGATCATGTCCAAAACCGACCCGAAACTCGTTATTTTTGATCTGTTCGTCGAACAGGCGACTACGTCGCTTTTGGCCCAAAAACAGTAGTGCGACGTAGGCCCTTACGTCGCATTACCCTTCCCTACGTCGCACATAGCGACGCAACCCACTACGTCGCATTAAATTGCGAACGTCGCCTATGCGACGCAACCCATGACGTCGCAAAACCTGAATGCGACGTAGACCCGTACGTCGCACCCTACGTCGCATAACAACCCAGCGTCGCACCCTGCGTCGCTAAAAACAGGAAGTTTAAAAACTAGTTTTCACTAAGTGTCGAACTAACCGGAAACGCATATCTTTATACGATACGATTCACGAGCTTTACAAACAATACAAACACACTTATTTTACCGAAATTAGGATTTCAAACTATCACCAACGAATCGTATACATTTTCACGAATACGAAATACAAACATAAACATTTAAACGAACGATTTGGACGTGACTTGGTTGTATGAACACTAGCATGGATGATTAACTTGGACATCCACATACTTATTAAATCTCGTACGTTTAGGACGTTAGGAGATTCGGACTATACTTGGGCTTAGGTTTGCTAGCACTCACACTACTTAACTCAACAGGTGAGTTCACAGCCCCTACTTTTACTGTTTTAACTGCTTTGAACAGGGGTGGAAAACATAGTCAAACACTTTTATACAAACATGGTTGTATACTATTTTACTCAAACAAGTGGAGTACATGGAACTAGTAAACTGATAAACAAACTGACGATTTCAACTTAATATGTAATACTGCCCGCACGTGGTCCATATACGGGTCTTAGGGGAAGTGTTACATATTACTTTCATACTACCAACGCTGTAAACACATGAACATGTTTTGAGAACGCTGGAGAACGACCAGCAACACTATTTACTTAACTGATTGAATTATTAGAAAGTCCCTACTGACATGGGCACAAGTAACTGAAAAGTCCCTACTGACATGGGCACAAACTATTAAAAAGTCCCTACTTGACATGGGCAACATTACTGAAAAGTCCCTACTTGACATGGGCAACACTATTGAAAAGTCCCTACTTGACATGGGCAACACTATTTAAAAGTCCCTACTTGACATGGGCAACACTACTGAAAGCAATGGGTTTCCTACTAACATGGACCCACCAAACGATTAGGATTGTAACGCTGCCGCACGTGGTCCAAATACGGGTCTTAGGGGAGTGTTACACCTACGAACAACTAATAGGATACTTACATTCCTACTATAACTTGAACTATATTTTTGGGCAATATCCCAACAAAACATATCTACGATTAGGATACGTATAATCCTACAAAACTTACTTGAACACGGAATACTGATTTCCTACAACGACTAGGATACGAACATTTCTACAAACAACTAATTTGGAACATATCTGATTTCATGAACTATACTTTTGGGTGACATCCCAACGATACGTTACAAACAACAGTGGTTTATCACAACTGAACTTGTAAACATAAAACCTGTGAATTCACTCAACCTAGTTGTTGACTTTTACTATGTTTTTCAGGGAATTAGCTGCGCATGTAAGAATCGCCACCACATGGAGAATTAGGCGACCCGTGAAGCTTTAGGATGCCAACTTTTGGAAAAACATATGGATTTCTTTAGTATAACTGAATTGTTTTAGTCATATTTCAGAAATCTACTCTTGTAAACTTATTTCTCTTAACTTGTACGATTCGATGAATCGTAAACTTTGTAATTAACACTTTTGGCATCTTAATATATTATGTTATGTTGTAATCATAAGCTCTGATACGTATGCATGCTTTGTTATTGTGGCACCCCCGTACTCAAACTAAATGCTTCCGCTAAACAAAATTTGGGGGTGTTACAATTTGATTCGCGACTTCTGTTTAAGATCAAGCTTGTTAAGATATTCAAGATTAGCCAATTCACCTTTCCTTCTTTGAACTCAGTAATTTCATCACTTGAGAGGTGCCGGACTTCAACTATTTTGTCAAGATCCAAAATACGAGCTTTTAGATATTTGAGATCTTTGTTTTCTTTTGCGATCTCAATGCTAATCCAATTCTTTATCTCTTTTTTGAGATGCCTTAACTTAGCTGCAAGAAAACAATCAGGAGAACCAAAACCACAAAACGATTCACAAGCTAATTTGATCATCTTTGAAAAACCATCCCGTAACATCCACGAGTTAAAGAATCTAAAAGGAGCAGGCCCGAAATCAGTCAACGAGTTACATAGAATGATTGGGGAATGGTCAGAATGCTCTCGGGCAAGGGCCAAAACCGATGAGTTTGGTTGGGCATTTAAGAAATTCGAGCAAACAAGAAACCGATCAAGTTTACTTAATTTAGAGCAATCTGGACTTAAGTATGTAAATCTCCTGCTACCCATTCGGAATTCTTTTAAACCCAATGAATTAATGAACGAGTTGAAATCAGATGATGAAACGGCACAAAATTTAGAATTAAGACGTTCCTCCCTGTGTCTAACTACATTAAAGTCCCCGAAAAAAATCCACATACCTTGATATGTATTTTTCAACGAGTGAAGTTCATACCAGAGTTCCCTCTTGTCACATACCGATTGTGGTGCATAAACATTAACGAGAAAAGTGTCACCAGTGAATCCTTTCCAATCACCACCAACCATAATAAAAAATCTAGATTTACTGCAAATCTTTAACGAAAATACATTTGGATCCCATAGATTGAGAATGCCCCCCGATCTTCCGACTGGATTAACATACTCGAATTTGAAATCCGCACTACCCCAGCACCCTCTCATATCGATATTTAAAGAATCAGATACACGTGTTTCTTGCAAACCAATAAACTCAATTTTATGAGAAGTTTTTAAATTCCTCACCCAATTGATTTTATGTGATTCACCAATCCCCCTGACATTTAGTGATAGCAAATTCATTGACGCATATTTGATACACCTTTACCAACAACTTCGCAAAGAACATGATTGTTTTCATCAACAACGAAACCAATGTCTGCACCAACTTCTACAGTTCTCAAAATTTCAGCCGTAGAAGATTGGGAGTTAACGACCATTTCTGAAGATGCCCCTTCTGGATTGACATTTTTATTTAGATCTATCGAATGAACAAAACCAGTGGAATCTTTGTTGATTGACACCGATGGGCTAGGGCAGTTATTGGGCCTAACTGGGGAGAATCTCCTGCGTTTTTTGGACATAGAGTGGACATAAGAGCCCATAACTTTCTGATTACTATTGGGCCTAGAGGGAGCAGACGCATGCCGAGGCCCAACATTGAAACACATTCCGTCAGAGTTTAATGGACCCCATGGAATTTGAATAGTTGGCACCGATGCATGAGGAAGGGCTCCAACGTCACCAGACTCTTCGATTACTGTTTCATTCGAAGCCGCCATGTTGACATCATTAAATGCAGTGCCGAAAACCTCATCCATCGGAAAACTTGCATCCTTCTCCGGCGAAAGATCATTTAGTTCCACCATAGGAACTGATTGATCTTCCATTCTGATTTCACCATCCTCCCAATCCTCATATGAGGAATCTGGTATACTATCACTATTAATAGAATCATCATCCAGATTTGTATTGTGATCCGATACATTCTGATTTTCAGAAACACAATCCCCCCATAATCCATTAATATCAAGAGGTTTTAGATTAAAGTCATTCTCGATGATGCCGATCGAAAAAAACTTATTATCTTCCGTTTCAATGATGATCTCTTCGTTTATTCTAACCAGAGAAGTAGTTAAAATGCAACTAGAGCACTGAGAGAGATCGTTTTTCCATGACTCCGATTCAACCATCAGAACCTCACCAAAGTTACTCAGAATTTTAGTGATATTGTCCTCCGAGCGAAATTGCATAGGTAAACCAACAATTTCAACGTCTGAAGCTCTTTTATATTTCAAGTTCAACGTGTGGTCACCCATTTTGAGCCATTTAAACCAAGTATTCCAACAGTTTCCATTCTCCATTAGACCCAATGCTTCCGATTTGTCATCAAAGCCTATCAAGACATACAAGCCACCATAGAAAAATACCCTACCATAGTTGATTACACCATCTTTGTGAAGATTGGGAAGAGCTTTCAGAATCTCCGAATCATGAACCTCACCTACCAAGAACGACTCCGAGAGCATCGATGTTAGTTCTTTAGATGGACTTAATATGATGCGAGTAGTATTTTTCAATGGAACAGTGCTACCACCGGAAACAACATTAGCGAAGCTTCTTTTACCACGAAGATTCCATGCAGGTTTTGGAACGTGATGAGGTGTGGGCTGATTAGGTTTAAAAGTTTTAAATGACTCCGACTGATTAGATCTAGATTATAATTTTTTAAAAGGTTTAGAGGATGTAGTTCTTATTATTTTCTAAATTATAATTTTTTAAATATTTGGAAAATCCATAAGAAACTTGTGGATAATGTTTACCATTTCCCACGAATTTCCCATGGATCATATTATTATTATTAATATTATTATTATTATTGTTGTTTTCAACATTCCATGGAAATTTGTGACGGAATTCACAAATATGCAAATCACCAAATTTTAGGTCTTGAAGGTTTCGTGGGAAATTCAAATTTGTCTGTGAGAAGCAAATTCACACGGTGCAGATTGACAAGTCTTGATTCACAATCATAAAATAGAAAAACGTTAAAAGACATACGAGCTATAAGGGTTTAAAGTTTAAAGATTAGGGATTCTATGAGAACTCCGTAAGAACACCGTTATAATTTGAAATTATACATGTAACACATGCATACATATACATAAACACATATAGCTATATATTCATACATACACTATACATGTGTACTCCGAGACATACATACATTATACATATACATAAACACATATAGCTATATATTCATACATACACTATACATGTGTACTCCGAGACATACATACATTATACATATAGACGTATACGCGTACACATACAAACCAACACATATTTAAACTTATATTTCAGGCTTTCATGTGTGTAGATATTTAGTTGAGTTGATTCTATAGTTACTGCCAAAAATAGAATATATATTGCTATTTGTGTTTTTCATATCGCAAAATTATACTCGGTCCGTTCAATTTGAATGTCCATATTATTGTTTTTGTTTGTCCCAAAAAGATCATTTACTTTAAATAACTATAAATAGCATTAAACTCTTTAATTTATCTTCATTTACTAGTTATTATTACTATCAATAATTCATTTTTTAAACATTTTCAGTGAAACTTGCTAGGTAAAATTGACATTTTTCAAGTTATTATAAATCAAACAGTTTCACTCGAAAGACACTATTTTGGGGAGTTAAGGAGTAACAAACAATTTATAGAAGTCTAGAAATTGACTTATTCATAAGGCTTTTATCACATGGAAACTTTCAATAATAAGCTAAAGGGTTCTTTACTTTTTTTTATTTATCAAGTCTTGTATGGATATAAATGGCAGAATAGGTATAAAACAACTATATACAATAATCAGTAAATGAATAATATCGTTTACTTTTAAAGTGAGTGATAAAATGGGGACGAACCGACGAATGTTGTTTTTTGAATGAGGGGATAATCCCTTCGCTGAGCCATCCAAAAAGTTGTTTGGGCAACTCAGCCCAATAAGTCACATGTAAACAGCCCCTAAATCAGCTCTAAAATGGGCTTTCTCATTTTTGGCCCAAAAATATCATCTTCTCAATGTACCCTTAAGCCCAATTGTATAAGGGGGCCTTCCCCAAGTTCTAACTCATTGGATCCACCCATTTATAGAAAACAATTATCGTATTGTTTCAATGATTTAATCTATTAATAAGTTAGTTAAGATTATTATGAATCTTTTGTACACTAATCACTCGGTAGCTTATGTACATCCGAAGGTGTGATTGGCAGACGTGATTCGAGGAGTTCACATGGCGTTGAGATTCTAATTTTAGTAATCTCTAAAAAATCCTTATGAATTAAAGCTCTAATAACATGAAAAAGATGAAGATTATTGGAAAAGAAATTCTCCATGGGTTCCTAAATATTCATAGGGCCTTCATGACTTACTTATTGGGCCTGCTGAATTATTTTCATAGATTCAGTCATTTCACACTGATTTGTATAGAATCTCTTGAAACATAATCATTTTCAAGTAGCTTCTAGAAACAATCCACAACCAAAATGTCCCAGCTTCAGTCAAAAATTTTAGTTGCGGTCAGTTTTGTTACCAAACACACCCTTTTTTGACATTTTTGCTTACTACTTGCTAGCATGAGCATAATAATATAATCAAACCATTAAAAATACTCCTTTTTATGTTAGGAATTTGCAGCGGAATCAAACAACCAACAACTATTAGTTGATCACTCTAATACCTGTTGATAATTAACCAACCCAAACACGCAACGTGTAAACAAGGTTACACCCACAAACAATAAACGAATAAGCAAACAAGATAAACGAGATAATAAAGACACAAGGATTTAACGTGGTTATGTCCAATCTCCAACGTGGAGATTGGTTTAGTCCACGGGGCCAAACCAGAGAGTTTTCACTTTTATTATTTACGGCTCAGGGTTACAATTACATAGGGTTTGTTTATATAAGAAAACACAAACTTAGGGAACAAGAAATAAGTTTTTCTAGCCGACTTCAAAATAACGTCGTGATACCTACTAGCCAAAACAAGATCTTGCTCCACTATCTCATTTAATTAATACTTCATAACATTCCCAACAATCTCCCACTTGAAGATTAATTAAACCCCAAATCAGTAATCCTTCACAAATCTCGTCCCTTCACAAATGTCATTTGTTCAAACTTCACACCGCCGAAATACCATTCGGGACACGCCGCTCGACCACACAGAGTCGGAAGACTTTCGACACAAAGCTACCAGAACACTCACATCATGAAACTGGGACCACTCTCTAAACACCATCATCATCTTCTAGGCCCAAGAAGATTCGTTAAAGCGTGCGAAACTTCAACCACAGGATTCTAACAAGAGACACTTATCTCTTTAACTCGTCGATTACAGCCACGTCTGATCCTGCCACCGACATGTCAACGACCATCCGTACAGAATTTCTTCCATCCGATTTTCCTTCCCAGCAATCAGAAAATCACCGATAGAACAACCCGTAGATCATCATCAAGGCTTATCAGTGAGAACGCAATCACAATCTTGAAATCTACTTCTTCATCATTCGCTTTCCCGCTGGTACACTGACCCAAAAACATACGTATGATTTCTTTGAACACATCTTCTCCAACTCAGCCCGCTCCCACTGTACGAATCAAAATAATAACCGCGGCTCTCTGAGAAGACTCTGGTTCATAACACCCGGTCAGTCGCAAATTACTTTGCCATTGAAGAGTAACAATGAAGTCCGAATGCTCTAGTGTTGCCGGAATCTGCACACTAAACCTGTGAAAACTCGAGATCCATCAATCGCACAACCGTCTCAAGACTTCCACTAGTTGCCAAACTCCCACTAGCTTTGACACTTCCCTCGGTTTCAAACTCCCAAGAGTTCCCGACACTCTCAACAATATCTCGAAAGCTCAACAGGATTTACAAGATTATCCGCCTCTAACCCACAAGAAAATTCCCAATTGATTCTTCCAGAAGATTTCGCTCTATCGTTGAACCAAACATTAATTGATACCCGAGCCCAGTCGAACACGTTCTATCCGACATCTTCAACAACCAATATCTCCAAGTGTAGAAGCTCTAACTTGCCTAATCATTCCAAACCTATGGAATACCCGACCAAACATATGGTCTCCCGTTTCAACCCCGCGAGCAACAACAAACTTCCTCGATAACTCCCACTGTCGATTACCAAACGGATGTGGTACCGTTTATTACCCATCTACCCAAACCGAGAAAACTATCCTCTTGAGCTCCGTAACAAACCTCACATCTTTGAGAATCCAGCCGTATCAAGTAAGTCTCAAGAATCACATCCCACACTCGCAACATCAAACGCCTAGTCTGATAACGTTCACTTATTCTTTTGCACGGGATCGCAAAGAATAAAGAACCCGAACCCGAATCCAAAACCTAGGATTCCAAAACTCTCAACCGCAACAAACAATTAATCGAAACTGATTACCGACCATTTACCGCCACAACAAATCACCATCATAAACGCAATCGGCCACCAGCCGTATCGTCACGTCTCAATCCAAAAAAAAACTTTCTGACCCATAATCGCGTCGCCAAATCCCAGAAATCGCATTGCGATTTCAACACAAGATCGCGCCTCGATCATCAACAATCGCATCGCAACCATTCGCATCGCGATTCTCAACTCGTCAGCAACTTCTTTTCTTTCTTCAACTAGTCGTAGCCTAGCCTAACAATTTTGATAACCTGTTGCAAAACAAAATCCTAAACCGTGTCTATCAATTGCTCCCCGATGGTTCTCTCCTTTCTTCCGGATCAAGATCTATCCCAGATCTATATCTTCCAAACAAAACAAGAAACCCTAACCATCAAAACCTAATCTTGATCGTGCTCACATCCGCTATTGTTCCCGAATCTTCAAACCATGAAGCTCTGATACCAGTTGTTAGGAATTTGCAGCGGAATCAAACAACCAACAACTATTAGTTGATCACTCTAATACCTGTTGATAATTAACCAACCCAAACACGCAACGTGTAAACAAGGTTACACCCACAAACAATAAACGAATAAGCAAACAAGATAAACGAGATAATAAAGACACAAGGATTTAACGTGGTTATGTCCAATCTCCAACGTGGAGATTGGTTTAGTCCACGGGGCCAAACCAGAGAGTTTTCACTTTTATTATTTACGGCTCAGGGTTACAATTACATAGGGTTTGTTTATATAAGAAAACACAAACTTAGGGAACAAGAAATAAGTTTTTCTAGCCGACTTCAAAATAACGTCGTGATACCTACTAGCCAAAACAAGATCTTGCTCCACTATCTCATTTAATTAATACTTCATAACATTCCCAACATTTTACCCGATATCAAGTGTTACAGCATGGTGAATTACGATAATTCATGGGTTAATCGGTCAAAAAATTAAAAGATAATTGGTATTATGATGATATTCTTTGGTCAGAGTTCATTTTTGAAACTATACTCCCCTCGTCCCAATTTAAATGTTCACATAACTACTTTAGAGGGTGTTTGGTGTAGCTTATTTGAGGAGCTTTAGCTTGTTGTATTATGATATAGCTAAAAAGCTCTTGAAGAGTGTTTGGGGAAGCTTTTTTACAGAGCTTGTAAGCTTTTCTATGATGGTGAAAAGCTAAAAGCCGAAAGCCCCATATTTGAAGCTTTTTCTTAACGCATTAGCCATTTCTGAAAAGCTAAGCCAAACACCCCCTTAGTTTTCTCAAAAAATTTCTTCACTTGCAAAAACTAACTCTAAGAATTCATTAAACTCTCAAATTTATCATCATTAATTACTCTTATTAACTTAATTCTTCAATATTTTAAGTCAAACTTGTCTTGAATATAAGAGTAAAAATGACATTTTATCAACCCATTATAAATTCAACATTTTTTTCATTCGAACATTTAAAATGGGACGGAGGGAGTAACGTTTTTCTATTTTATGTGTAATTGAGATGTAAAATTTATGTATAAAATCTTAAAAATTTTCTATTGTACATTTGACCCTTTTAATTATCGTTATCGTATTTATCCAATGCCTCATAAACCGATAATTGATACTTTTGCTGACGTGAAAATCATGTAGAAGTTATCACGTCATCAAATACATCATGAACATATCAACAAATCAGTGACAAATCATATGTTTACAAAGTTACTACTACTTGCTAACATGACACGAAAGTTAGTTAACTAAATGGGTTGACCAGACAAAGTTAGTTAACTAAATGGGTCGGATGGTTGAACCTTTTGACACAAGTAGCTAAATGGATAAGGTTTAGGACCCCGTCAACAAGCCAACTCCAATACGTAAATCCAAAACATGATATGACATGAATTGCTACCCTTAACAATTCCAAAAATGATCGCTTAAAACTAACTTAATTGTTGCACAAACTGACACATTATAAAGTTACATTTGTTGGTATATATGTACACGACTTAAGTATGTCCGGAAATTAATGAGCCTATGGGGGGCGCGCACTTAATCATTTAGACACGATTAATTAATTAATAATGTATTAATTATTATACACATTTAATATAAACTAAACTTGAGGGACTTAAATGTTAAGTGAGTGAAAATTGTATTGGGTTTTGAATTGGGTTGCGTTTTATATGGGCCGATTTTTAGGTATCCATATACAACTCAATAACCTAATTAAAACCTATAAATACAAAGCCTAAGTTAGGGTTATTGGTATCCTAAATACAAAATACAATACCCTAATAATTAATAAAAAAAAACCCTCCTCCTCTTTTGGCTTTTGTGAGCCGTCGTCAACAACAAAACCAAGTTGTTTTGTTTTTGTTTTTTCGATTAAAGCAAGAGAAGGAAAAGGATTTTTTTCAAGTTTTATTAAGTGTAATTCGACTAGCATCATGATCGTGTTGTGAAAGTGGTGTGCGTGCAACCCTAGAGGGTTTTACCATTAGTGAAACCTATTCGTTTAATAAACGATTATTTGGAGCTAGCTAAAAGGTACATATTTTCTATCTTAACTAATTATAAATACGTGTTTATTCGCTTCCGCAATTGTATGACAATTTGTTATAGTTATATGCTATATTATAACAGTGGTATCAGAGCCACACGTATGATTGTAATTAGTTAGATATGTTAAACATCAAATTTGGTGGGGGTTTTGGTTGGTTCGACGAACACAAAGGAAAAAAAATGTTTTGGTTTTGGTTGTGTGTACAAGTCGACGAATAACAGCAAAGAAGAAAAAAGTTTTTTTTTTTTCAATCGGTGGATCACATGCGGCGCAACAGTGGATAAAAAAAATAATAATGTTTTTTTTATGTGATTGATATGTAAACGTCAAGACAAGAAATAAAATAATTTTTATTTTTTTTTATGTGGGGGCTCCATCGATAGAAATAGAAGGAATTTTTTTTTATTAGTTTTTTTTTCTTGTGGGACAAGCGAATAAAACAGAGACAAACAAAGGAAAAATTTATATATATATATATATATTTTTCCCTTTTCTTAGATTAATCTCTATTGTTAAATTGTTAAACTTTAAAAATCCCAATTCAAATTGATGTTTAACAAGAATAATAACATGTTTAGTGTAAAATTGTTTGTTATTATTTGTGTACTTTTAAATTAAACTCGAAAAAGTGTATCCATGAAATTCATGCATAATTTGTCATGGATATCACTTTGATATATTGATATGCTAGTTAGAATTAATTGTTAATTGAGATGGTAAACTTAAAATTGATTAGGTAATTGTGTGTTACTTGTTTAAACTGTTTAATTGACAAGGATGATATGTCCCTAGTTTGTCATGCTTTAGGGTTAGACCCACCAAAAGTTGCATGAAAATTAATTGTTAATTGTTTGATAGTTTAAATTACACATGCTATAACATAGTAACCATAGGGTCAATGCCCCTTAGGCTAGTCGATTAGTTTAGTTTAATTATTTGCCAATTGTTGATCTGTGACGCAAAATTGTTTTTAGAAAATAAAATTAAACTTGATTAAATGACTATGAAATATGATTTAGGGTTTGTAATATTACATATTTATGACGCATATGGGTTGGGCTCATATACCATAATTTGTTCCCATGTCATAAAATATCTAATTGATTACAAATTCATTTAATAAAATCGGAATCTTTCATCGCTAAAGAAACACCGGCTCATCCATTTGAACAAACTATAAGAGAGCTATAAGCATGGAGGCTCTGTCTCCTTAAAGAAAGTGGGTTACTTAATCAGCCTTGTGCTAGCCTTACTTCTGCGGTTCTTTGTGCGTTCAAATGGAGCTACCGAGCTCTTTATGTTGATGTAAGATAAAATATTTTTTATTAAAACCTATGATATGAATATGGTGCATGCATATTCATACATATTTGATAACACATCAAATTGCGTTACCCTAAAACTTAAGTCATTGCCATCCAATCGTAAGAACACTTGCAGTTGCTTTTTACTCTGCGTGAGACGTAGGTAAATTGCAATCCCAAGGTAAATTACCATTCATCGTGAGACGGTGGTGGACTATTTACAGTTCTTAATTGGACGACTTAAAACGAGTTAAGCGGTGAGATCCTTAAGCCCGTGGCAAAAGATGGGATGAAACATGTTTACAAATTCACTTATGCTTGCTTCATAAGTATTATTTGTAATTCCCATAATTTCTAGGAATTGCACTTGTAATGCAATTATTGATCGTCACTTACCTTTTGAGTAACATCATTACTAGCAGATCAACTGATGTAATGGTGCTATGTCAATATGATCCTAGCCTTTTAGAAAATTAATAGTTTACTTGGTTAAACTTGGGTAAATTAATTATTCTATTAGGATGTATTATCGAAAATACTAAATTTGAACTTTTATCTAGTTGTAGATGGCAAATCCTGCACCGAACTCGAATTATTCGGCTTTCAGGCAAATGCTAGAAAAAGTAAAACTTTCTGGAATTAATTTCAATGATTGGTTTTGTCAACTAAGGATTGTCCTTCGTGTTGAAAGGAAAACAGAAGTCATTGAACAGTCGATGAGACTTGTTCCTAATACTGCTACTGGTCTCGTAGAGGAATTAGCAGTATGAAATGCTCTTTATGATTGTCATAATGAAGTTGCTTGTTTGATACTCGGCAGCATGACTCCCGAACTTCAAAACCAATTTGAAAATCATATTCCACTAAATATGATTACAGAGCAGAAATCGACTACTCCACAAATCCTTGCGATTAAGAGTGGAAAGATCCAGAAAGATAAGAAACCGCAAACTAGGGGAAAGGCTAAGGGAAAGCAAGGTGCTTTTGTCCCTAATCCTAAGCAAACCCCTACAGCAAAGAAAGAGCATCCGGCTAAGGATGAGGCGTGTCACCACTGTACTTAAATGGGTCACCGATAGAGGAATTGTCCTGCCTTTCTTGCTGAGTTGATGAATAAGAAGAAGAAGCTAGCCGGCTCGATCGGACCTTCTAGTATCTTCACAATAGAATTATATTCTTTCTTGAAATTAAATTCCTAGATATATGATACTAGTTGTGGTACTCAAATTTTTAATACCCTATAATGAATTAGAGGAAAAAAGAAACTGAAATATGGGGCACTCTACTTGTACAATGGTGTACGTGAAGTAGAAATGACATTGGAAGTTTTGACTTAATTTTGCCTTCGGGCTTAGTTATTGTATTAGACAATTGTCATTATGCACCTGCTATTAATAGAGGTGTTGTTTCAGTTTCACTTTTTAAAGATAACGGATTTATCAATGTTTTCAATGATTATGGTATTTCAATTTCTTAAAATGATGTTCATTATTTTAATGCTATTCCTTGTGATGGTATTTTTGAAATTGAGATGCCTGATCATGTTTCAAAAGTTAATTCTATGTATTCTGTTAGCAATATAAGGGCCAAATATAATTTGGACTCTACCTATCTTTGGCACTATCATTTTGCAAACATTAGTAAGAAACGCATTGAAAGGCTTCAACGTGAAGGGCTTTTAAAATCAAATGATGATGGATCCTTTGATAAATGTGTATCTTGTATTTCTGGAAAGATGACAAGAAAACCTTTTCCGCATCAAACGCAAAGGGATGATGATCTACTTGGAATTATACATACTAATATTTGTGGTCCATTTAGACATGTGTCAAAACAAGGTGCTAGCTACTTCATCACTTTTACTGATAATTTCAGTTATTATGGTTATGTTTACTTGCTTAAACATAAACATGAAGACTTAGAAACATTTAAAGTGTTTGAGAGTGAAGTAGCAAATCAACTCGGTAAGACCATTAAGATCCTTCGTTCGGATCGAGGTGGTGAATACTTAAGCCAGGAGTTTAAGGATTATCTGAAAGCGTGTGGATTGTCCAACAGCTTACTCCTCCATACACGGAGTGTCGGAGAGGAGGCATCGAACCTTGCTAGACATGGTAAGATCCATGATGAACCTTACAACTCTGCCATTATCATTTTGGGATTATGCTCTTAAATCTGCTGTACGTATTTTGAATATGGTTCCAACCAAGAAGGTGGATAATACACCACATGAATTGTGGCATGGGAAAGTCCCTAATTTATCTTATTTAAATGTCTGGGGATGTGAGGCGCTTGTGAAGCGGGATATGCCTGACAAACTCGAGCAAAGATCTATTAAGTGCATCTTTGTAGGATACCCAAAGGAAACAATGGGTTACTACTTCTACAATCCTTCTGAAATACTGTTAAAGTTGCTAGATATGCCGAGTTCTTTGAAAAGAATCTCATAGCTCAAGAAAACAGTGGGAGGGTCGTAGAACTTGATGAGAATCAAGAGGAAGATGCATCACCTTCTATAAACACTAGCGAACATCAACTTGGGGGGAAAAGTATTCAAAGTGTTGAACCTCAAGTCGATGTTGTTCCAATTCGTAGGTCCGCAAGGACAATATGTGCTTCCGAAAAGTTGTGTCTAAATGTAGAAACTGAGGAACACATGTTAGAGGATCTTAATGAACCTCATAATTTCAAAGCTGCATTATTAGATCAGAATCTGAAAAATGGCTTGAAGCTACGAATGTGGATGAGAATGTACACACTTATAGCTCGTCTTGTAGCGAAGGGTTATACTCAAATCTACGGAGTTGACTATGATGAAACCTTCTCTCATGTAGTAGACATTAGGGCTATTATGATTCTCTTAGCTATAGCAACGTACTATAAACTATGAGATTTGGCAACTGGATGTCAAGAGGTTTGATGAGAAAATCAAAAGGTTTGTATTTACTCGAAATCCTAATAAGCCATGTGTATATCAGAAAGCTAGTGGGAGTAATGTTATTTTCTTGTCTTATATGTTGTGGACATATTGATCATAGGAAATCACATTCCAATGTTACAAGGTGTAAATCCTACCTTGAAAAGTGTTTCGCTATGAAAGACTTGGAGAATCAACATTCATACTTGGAATCAAGATCTATAGAGATAGAACTAAGCGGTTAATTAAACTAAGCCAAAGTGCTTATATTGATAAGATTTTAAAGAGATTTAAGATGAAGAATTCTGAATGTGGAAATGTACCAATGTTAGAAAGACTTGACTTAAATAGCAAATAGTGTGCTTCTACACCTGTTGAGGTGGAGCGTATGCAAAGGGTTCCTTATGCTTCGGCTGTTGGATCTATTATGTATGCGGTTAGATGCACTAGACCTGATGTGGCGTTCGTATAGAACATAGCCAGCCATTTTCAACAGAATCCAGGTGAAAGTCACTGGACTGCTGTGAAAAATATTCTCAAGTACCTGAGAGCTACTAGAGATATGTTCCTTGTTTATGGTGGAAATCCTGAAGCTGAGCTCAAAGTGACTGGTTACAGTGACGCTCGATTTCAGACCGATAGAGATGATATGAAATCTCAAACAGGATGCGTCTTCATCTTTGATGGAGACGTAGTGGAAAGGGTTCCTTATGAAGCAATCCACAACTGCCATGTCTGCAACTGAATCAGAGTACATAGCACCTTCGGAAGCTGAGATGGAAGCTGTCTGGATTACAAAATTTATTTCTGGGCTTGACGTGTACCCACAAATAATAACCCCATTGAGTTATACTGCGATAACTCATGGCAACTATAATTGCTAAATGAACTTGGAGTTCAGAATGGGGCCAGACATTATCCTAAAAGATATCACTATGTTCGAGAGCAGATCGAACTAGGTGAAATTAAGTTACTCAAAGTTCACACAGATCATAACTTAGCTTATTCATTCACTAAAGCTTTATCGAGAGCAAAGCTTACTGAACATGCTGAAGGCATAGAACTTCGTCTAGCTAGTTATCTCATGTAATTCTGTTATTAGTATTTGGATAAAGGATGTTAAACAATTATTATCCAATAAATGAATTAAAATACCTGGTATGTTTATTTTCATTTGATAATTAATTGTATCCTATATTTGCATGTTTAAATCCTTGAATAATTTATTAGTATTCTAAACTATCCAATGTCGATTGACTATATAGGAATATAGTCGAACTAAGACATATCTGAGTGATTGGTCAGAAAGGGTCTCACTAAACTCACATGATATTCATACAGATGCATATCGGATTCCCCAAATTATCGAATTATTACTTTATGGATCGTCTTCATTAAGGAATATTCGAAAATGATTATTTACTGAATCCTTAGACTTGAGATGCAAGTAGGTTAAGCGTATATGGATTGCATCTTCTTGATATAGTTCTAACTATTCGTAAATGGTAGTTACACAGGAATATTTTCAGAAGTGTAGTGAAATGCATGACTGACACGTGCAGTCAATACGGAATTTGTTCCTTCAATACGTTATTGAAGAATGATACTTCTAGGCCACTCATTAGGTATTAATCAGATGTGTGTATGGTCATACCAAAATGAAATCTAGATGTGTCTCGATTCATTTTGTAATCTTGATTAATTATATGAAATGAGAAATAGAACAGTTAAATCATGAAATGACATTGATCCATACTCATGATTAACACAAGTATCTGAAACAAAAGGATTGTAAATGATGAAATCATTATCTGAGACTTTATGAAACGAAACTCAGAAATTTCTGGGAACATTGGAGTGTTGCTAGACGCTAACCAATGTTATTGCTTAAGACATGTCCAAGTGGGAGCTGTTGGTATATATGTACACGACTTAAGCATGTCCGGAAATTAATGAGCCTATGGGGGGCGCACACTTAATCATTTAGACACGATTAATTAATTAATAATGTATTAATTATAATACACATTTAATATAAACTAAACTTGAGGGACTTAAATATTAAGTGAGTGAAACTTGTATTGGGTTGCGTTTTATATGGGCCGATTTTTAGGTATCCATATACAACTCAATAACCTAATTAAAACTTATAAATACAAAGCCTAAGTTAGGGTTATTGGTATCCTAAATACAATATACAATACCCTAATAATTAATAAAAAAAAACCCTCCTCCTCTTTTGGCTTTTGTGAGCCGTCGTCAACAACAAAACCAAGTTGTTTTGTTTTTGTTTTTTCGATTAAAGCAAGAGAAGGAAAAGGATTTTTTCAAGTTTTATTAAGTGTAATTCGACTAGCATCATGATCGTGTTGTGAAAGTGGTGTGCGTGCAACCCTAGAGGGTTTTACCATTAGTGTAACATATTCGTTTAATAAACGATTATTTGGAGCTAGCTAAAAGGTACATATTTTCTATCTTAACTAATTATAAATACGTGTTTATTCGCTTCCGCAATTGTATGACAATTTGTTATAGTTATATGCTATATTCTAACAACATTGCTAATATATATATAAAGTTACATTGCTAATGTATGTATAAAGTTTAAATCCCCAACCCCAATATATGTTAATCAAGGTTTTCCTAAATTGATGTGTCATTTTTTGATCATCCTTTCTCAATCTCCGCTCAAAAAGTCTTGCACAGTTATCCTATGACAGTTACCCGGAGTTAAAATCACTCACCCACGTTCATATTTCTACTATAACCACATTTCTTTCTATGAACAAAAAACATATCCGAATCATTTTTTCACAATCATACGTCTGTCAATCATTGAATAGGGAAAATTTTACAATGTAATTATCATGTATATTTGTGATTGCAGAAATCGCCAATGCTACCAACACATGCCCTGTCTTCTAAAACGGAAGTGAGTTGTCTCACCATCTTCCATATATGGTTTTTAGTAATTAACTTGATTATATTGTTCATCTTATTACGTGACTACTATATAAATTACAAGTGTATTTACGATAATCTAAATCTATCTAATCTAAATACAATTAAAAGAGGATTCTAAATTTTCTAAATACAATTAAAAGAGGATTCTATCAAAAACGATTTAGGGTGAAAACCGGTGGCTCGGCCCCTATAATCGGGGATTTTTTCCTGATTATGTCAGGTTTTTTTCATCCCTTTTAGAACCCTTTCAGTTCGGATTTAGTGCTAGTCATATCCAAAACGGGTGTGTAGTATTGGTGTTGTAATTGGTGTCGTAATTGGTGTATGTATTTCTTTGTCTATCTAGCTTCTTGCTAATAGACTTATATAATATATCTAGCCTTCAAAAAAAAAAAGAGGATTCTAAATTTTCTAAATACAATTAAAAGAGGATATTAGTTTAATTTGTTGACACGTGGCTAATCCTCTATTTCCCCACCAATCCGTTCAACGTTTAAATGACAAATTCTCTAACAAACACCACGTACAAATGGACCGACATCTCCTCTCAACAAACACCTCTTACAAATAATTCTTTTAACTAATTTAATTTAAGTAAAATATTTAATTTAACTTACAGTATTTGTTGATTAATGATAAGCTAATTAAATCAGTTGGCTTTTCAAACATCAAACACGAAACATATTATTATTTGAAAAAATATATATCTCTTTACTCCTAATATTTGGGTACACATCTCTTCATCATATATCAACCGTCATTCAAATACCATCGCGACTCTTCGATTCCAATGATAACTTTCTCTCTTCGTATTGACACTCATACATACATCTTCAAGATTCCTCATACCACAAACACAAATTACACATACATTCTGGTTTACGTACTAACAATCTTTTCATATTTACGTGCAGTATAAATGGCGACAAGGTAAAATATAGTAAGAGACCTTAAACCGTCCACCAAAAATATATATACAATTTGCCTACGGGTCATATACGTCTTTGAGAACCCTTTCTGTCAACGAAAAAATAGATACAACCACCATCGTAATTGTATTTATTGAAGAGCAGGTTTACATGCCTTTCATGCCTTATGATATCAATAGTAATAATCCAACTTCTTTTTCTGGTTTGTTTTGCCTAATTTATCTATGCAAATTGTTTGAATAATCGTATTTAGGGGACTATCAACAAATAATTAATAGCCAATTTTGAAAGCCATATTATAGCAGGTTCAACAATCATGCTTCATGAGTTTGTTGTGGATAAGATATATATCATCATTCGTATTCAACTTTTCCGTTTAAAATAATTTTCTTTTCTAACTCTTTATCCGAGCAATATGATAAGTTAACACATTATAATTATCTTACTACTATAAATAGAAATACCGTGCATCACACGGGACATAATACTATTAATATAGTTTTGGAAAAAGGAGATTAAATTAAAAACAATAACAAGAGTCAATACAACAAAAGACAAAATATTACTATGATAATAATAAATAATAATTAACATAGGATATAAGTGTAATTATCTTTCACGCACGCATTTACTTCCCTTTAATAATCTTCCCACGTTTAAAACGGCATTTCAAAATGTATTAACGTTTGGCAAATTTTTATGTGGGCTGGATGCATCTATTTGACACACCTCTTTAATTAATTAACTGTCAAATCAATTGAATCATACCTTTTCATCGACAACCGATTTACTACTACTTTCTTTTTTCCATTCAAAAATAAGGATTAGAAATTGGACCAATTATTTTATTCATCCTCTACAAGGGATATACGGAGTATCTTTTAACAACAACGCACCATTCTTCATATACTGATACTAATTTACATCGTTAACCGACTTAATTATTACCTGTTCGAAGCATTCTTCACTATACGTTAAATTTTTTTTAAGGCCAAGGGTAACTGTTCTATGTACTCAATTCTCATTTTTTTCCCATTATCATCCCAATCTCAATCTCAATATCAACATACTTATTACTTACATCTTTAATTTCTTCTAACTCCCCCGTTTTTGATGTGTGATATATATATATATATATATATTAACCATCAAATGTATTTATTCAATTTCATACAATTATAAGGGTTCCATCAACGCGTTACGTGACCTTATGATCAAAAAGAATACATATGAACTTTAAGGTATGTATAATTTGAGAACGTAATCTTTTCTGAGGATATCTGTCAAAAATCATTGATTCCTTTATATGATCTTAATTAATTGGGTATTGCTCAAGTGGTACCGCCACCACAAATACCCAGACTCCACATGTGTTATCTATACGTCAAGGGTTTAAATCCGTACCTCGGCATATTAGGTTGATTTGTGGACAAGTGATTTGACCGACGTTGACGCTTCTTGCGGGAGAAGCGAATACGTATCGTTAGAATATTATACGAGGTCAGGAGTACCCTTCAAATTACCTTTTTTCTGAATACGATATTAACATAAGTTTTGATATATCTCATTATTGGATATGATAAAGAATAAAGTGACAGGATAGACAGACACTTGGTTTGTGTTGCCACCTTAATTTCATTCGCGCATCCTTTCATTATTGAACTAGCGAAGATATAGGGCCGCAATGCACGGCTCACGTCTTGAAAAATTGATGTTTTTTATAAGGGGGTAATTTGGAAGGTAACCCTGACTTCCGTACTACTCCGTATATTTTAATTGTACACGCCTGCCCCACCTTTAAGGAGCATCAACACTGGACAAATCACATGTCCACAAATCACCCACATATGCTGATAAACGGATTCAAATGTTGGGCAAATCACTTTGTCCACAAATCACCCACATATGTTACATTTTTATTCCTTACAATTTTTAAATGTAAATATGAAAATCTTTAAATTGTCTATATGCTGAAGTTGAATTAATTCTTGTTGTTTATGTATTTTTTATCTATTTATTTTATATAACTAAGATAAAAGATAAGATAATATATACTATATACCTTAAATATAAAATTTTCATGCATGTATAATTATCATTATCAAATAAATACATTAAATGTGGTAACATGTTTAAGTTACAAATTAGTTAGGATTTACCAAGCACCAACAAGTTTAGCAATTTTTAAGATTAATGTGTCATTATACAAAATAAACATGTAAGTATTATAGTAAGTGGATTTTGTTAACTATAAAAGTTGTTTATGATATTTTAAATGTTTGTTAGTTTCTACATGTCACAACGTAAAATACTTATGTGGCCATTAAAGATTTTTAAGTCCTTTTGTTGTTATTTATTTTTATGTTGTATTTATCTATAATTTTTTTTGTTAATTTTAATTTAAGTTGTATGTGATTAATTTTTAGAGGTTGACAAATGTCAATCATATAGAACATGATGTAATGTAAATATGAAAATCTTTAAATTGTCTATATGCTGAAGTTGAATTAATTCTTGTTGTTTATGTATTTTTTTATCTATTTATTTTATATAACTAAGATAAAAGATAAGATAATATATACTATATACCTTAAATATAAAATTTTCATGCATGTATAATTATCATTATCAAATAAATACATTAATTGTGGTAACATGTTTAAGTTACAAATTAGTTAGGATTTACCAAGCACCAACAAGTTTAGCAATTTTTAAGATTAATGTGTCATTATACAAAATAAACATGTAAGTATTATAGTAAGTGGATTTTGTTAACTATAAAAGTTGTTTATGATATTTTAAATGTTTGTTAGTTTCTACATGTCACAACGTAAAATACTTATGTGGCCATTAAAGATTTTTAAGTCCTTTTGTTGTTATTTATTTTTATGTTGTATTTATCTATAATTTTTTTTGTTAATTTTAATTTAAGTTGTATGTGATTAATTTTTAGAGGTTGACAAATGTCAATCATATAGAACATGATGTGTCAAATTCTTAGACAATATGGTTCTTTTTATATAGTATAGATAGATATAGATAGATAGATATAGAGAAGAGATTCTATCTTACATAGCAATCTTGCATAATATATACGTTTGCAAATTCCTACTAATGTCATATATTATTTATCTATATGATACATTATACCAGATGCATGATGTGTTTGCTCTATCATGACATTCTATCAAAACATTTCTACTATACAATACGGAGTTAACTATTCGTAAAATACTTTTTCATGTTCACTTTGTCGTGAATACATACTAAAATTTAGTCAACCGTGCATCGCACTGGGAATGAAACTAGTTTATATATATAAACGAGACTTTTGGCATCTATGTAACTTATGTGGACTATTCATCATGGAAGAAAGACTATATGTATGATAGATGACTTTGTTATCTCTTTCTTCCTTTCGGGTAGACGAGCTTTCGTGATCCAAGCTCGAGCTCAGCTCAAAGATGTTTTATAAGACTCGAGCACGTTTCGAAAGCTCGAAAAATTATGTAATAATAATTTGAATGTTTATTTTAAAAATAAAAAAAACAATAATAAAAATCATTTCAAATATATTTTAAAGTAAAATAAATCGTGAAAACAAGTTGAAAATCATGTAAAATCCTTTAACAATATCAAAATATAATAGAATATCATTAACATATTAAAAATCATACATACATACATACATACATACATACATACATACATACATACATACATACATATACATACATATATATATATATATATATATATATATATATATATATATGGTTGGGTTCTGGTGAGAACAAGGGGATTCCGTGAGAACAAATCATAGCCACCCATTTAAAATCAATGGTCCAAAATGGAGGTGCCATTTTTGTAATTATTGAGAAGTCTGGAAAATGGTGGTGACATTTTGGTAAATAAGTGGAACTTCATTTTTCATTCACAATTTATCTTTACTGTGAAGCATAAAATAATTTTGGTTCACAACAATTTTGAAGAATTTTTTTTTTTTAATGTTAACAAAACTTTATTGAAATGATAAAGTTGTGTTTTTAACCTTCACATTTAGTATACCTTGTGTTAATCAATATAAAAAGAAGCTTCATATTATACAAACTTTTGTGAAGCAATAAAAGACACATTCCATCGATACAAAACAAAACTTCACATTATCCAAAACTTATGTGAAGCAATAAAAGATACATTCCATCAATACAAAACAAAGCTTCACATTATACAAACTTATGTGAAGCAATAAAAGATACATTCCAGCAATACAAAACAAAGCTTCACATTATACATGTGACACCCGGCAATTTAGGCCATCATTTGTACTTAACCATAACGTTATTACATGTATTTAGTTCTGTTTTAGGCTAAATATCTGTAACTATTTGTATATATGTATATATACACGTACGTAATAAATTGTAATTACGCGAAATATTCGGATGGATTCCGACATATGCGGACATTGGTGAAACTTTTTCATAAATAACGTAAACCTATTTCGTAGTTAAATAATATTTATTTACTCATATATTATTATTGTGTAATAATAATACGCGGAAAGTAATACGTTTTGTATAAAACGTAATCGACACAACGAAAACGCGCGAATTAAACCCGACACCTAAACGTTACCCAACAAATATTTTAAGAACACAAGGTAAAGTATTTCAAAATAATTGTTCAACTTAAATTAACGTTTATATATCAAAAGCAAAACGTAAAAACAAAACGTTTAACGATTTAACGATTAAAACTCGCGAATAACGAGTAACCGACCGCGAGAACGGGACACAATTGGGGGAAGCAAGTTTGGAAGCCCAGGCCCCCTTGGACACCGCCCAAAATCGGCCCCAAGCCAGCCCGCCCCCCCCCCCCCCCCCCCCCCCACCAATATAAACCTTCACCCCCCCTTTATTTCTCCTTTCAATTTCATTACACAACACATTTTATCCTCTCTCTTCTCCACCCTTTTTCTCCTTATCCATTCGGTTTTCAAGCTGAAAAACACCCACACAACACACCCAAGAACACCACCACACACCAACTTCGAGCATCATCATCATCATTCTCACTTTTCATCGATTTTCAAAGAAGAATAAGCAAAGAAGACACAGTAGCACCTCCTCTCTTCATCTCGCCTTAGATCTCGTTTTTGCTGTAAGATCCTCTCATTTTCTTGTTAGATTTCCTTGTTAACACATATATACATGTTAGAACTCCACTCATACGAATTATGGTCCAAAAACATACCCGAAAACTCTTTCGAAACACGAAAAACCATCGGGTAAGGCTTTTACCCGCTGGACAAAACCTTTACCCGACTTCATCTTGTAATATCTCGCTCATAACACAACCAAAATGGTCGATTCAAAAGGGTAAAATCAATTTTAAACTCTTAGATTTCGAATCCATGTGGTCTCGTGATTTTTAGAGGTCACTTATTACTTGAAACTGAATTTACAAAAGTACATATCCAGACTGGTTTGACGGTCAGAAATTTAGTCAAACTTTGGAACGTGATATCTTGATGTACACGAGTCAAAACGACGTGAGACCTTTTTCTATAGTTTACAAATTTCGTTATATTTAAAAGTAGTACCATTTCATTTTCTGAGGTTGTGTAAAACTCGAGATATAAATTAATCTTCGAACGTATATCAGAAATTCATGCTGTTCGACACAAGGGTGAACTTTATTACTTTTGAACGACTTAAACACCATCAAAAATTATGTAAAAATATGTTTTGAAAAGATAAGACATAGGGGAATATTAGGGAATTTTCTTGGATTTTATCTCGAACGTTTGACTAGTCAAAACGAGCCACGAAAAACGTATAATTTTGGTAAATAAAGTCTAGGAACTGTTTTCGTAACGTTTTAAAAACGACACCTTCAGGTTTTCCAAAAATTGTAAAACTTACTTTTTATAAGTTTTTAAACGTAAATAAGAGTCGTGTAAAAGTTTCGGGTCAAACCGAGCACGTTTGACCAAGTCCACAAAATTGTAACTCAACTCAGACCCGATCTGCGACACTTGATCGAGTGTCGCAACCCACACTAGCGGTACTAACTTAAGTGCCGCAACATATCAAAAACTTGCCACCGGCGACACTAACTCGAGTGTCGCTACAAATCAATTTTCACTACCTGCGGCACTAATCCAAGTGCCGCAACATATTCGATTTATCATACTGAGCGGCACTAGCTCGAGTGCCGCAACATTTGAATATCGCATTATGCGACACTGACTTCGAGTGTCGCCAAATATTACAAAATCACAACTAGCGGCACTTACCCGAGTGCCGCTATAAATTCGAGTGTCGCCGTTCGCGACACTAACTCAAGTGTCGCCACCTATCAGAATTTCATACCTTGCGGCACTAATCTCAGTGTCGCAACCCATATCGAGTGTCGCTTCTAGTGTCGCTATTAACAGTCTGATTGAAAACACAAATCCACCAAGTATTGATTTCGCGCAACAACAAACAACTATATTTGTACAACTCGAATACACTTACTACATTTATAAGTATACAACGGAACAAACATAATAATAATGTCTTTGAGAATTATTATTACCAAACGTCACCAACGGGCCGTACACGTTTCAAAAACAAATGATAAACTTTGGACATAACTAGTTGAGTGGACAACTAGCATAGATGGTCTTTTGAGACATCTACTTACATATAACCTTATGCGTTTAGGGCGCTAGAAGGTTACGATTCGGATACTCGTTTATTTATATAAACGTAGCTTGCAAAGACTCAGGTGAGTCTCATAGCCCCATTTTTACTATTTTTACTTTGGGGTGAGATACGTTGCTTTGTTTTACATGAACACAAGTACTTATAAACTCTTATACGGATTGCATGAGTAACTTTTAATCCACTAAAGGCCTCTCAATATCATAGTTTCGTTAGTTATGGACTTAAGCGCGAATATTAGTAAATGGATCCATTTGGGACTGACAATCCCCGCCCGGAGTAGTACCGCTACCACGAACCGTTATGTATAAGCGGGTGATTGATATTTGTTTCGTACGAGTGTTTTGGATTAGGCACTCGCGGAGGCACCTTACTTACTTACTGTTAAGCTTCGACTATGAGCTCATGGCAATAGTATATACATATTTTGCATACGTGCAGCAACTGATAAATTTTTATGGTTCATACTTACTAATTTAACTGCTAAACCTATGAACTCACCAAAATTCGTGTTGACCTTTTAACATGTATTCTCATATTCACAGCAGCAGTAGGATTCCTTCAGGGAACTGCATACTAGAGTCGCATGATTTTACAACTTCATTAACGGAGATTCTTTCGCGTTACTTTTTGTAAACTGTTATGTTATAGAATCTCCCGTCACAAACGCGAACTCTAGGGATGGTATTTTTGTAACGATAAACAATATGTTTATAAGCATCTTATCTATGAAAATGTATTTGTTTCAAAACGACTCATATAGAGGTCTGTAACACCCCCAAATTCGTTGATTTCGGTTAGCGGAAGCATTAGTATAAGCTGGGGGTGCCACGTATACAAAGTACATGCACACATATCAGAGCATATTATTACGACAGAACGTATATATTAACATGCCAAGAGTAATAGTTACAAAGTTAACGATTCATCAAATCGTACAAGTAGTTAAGTTGTACAAAAGTGGATTTCGTAAATATGACTAAAAACATATTAGTTATACAAAAGAAATCCATATGTTTCAAAAAGTTGGCATCCTAAGAGCTTCACGTGTGACACCCGTCAAATTAGGACTAGTATTTAGTGCCTAATCAAGTTTTAATACATGTAATTAGTTCTGTGTTAGGCTAATTTGTGTATCAACTAATATATGTTGTTGAATATATATATATATACAAGTATACGATTTGATTAAATCGTACAAGTTTCAAATCGAATGTAATTCGGTTCCGGTAAATACGGACGTTGGTGAACAATTTTATTAAATAATACAATATTATTTAGTAACACAATTATATCCAAAAATATTGTTTTATAATATTACGTACTCAATTCGTATCGTACAACAACGCGCAAACAACACAAAACAAGTTGAGGTTATAATTTATAACGCAACTATTTAACATTTAATAAAATACGTCAACAAAATATTGGGTAATTATTTCATATTTTAAAATGTATATTCAAACGTACAAAATGATTATTTAACGTTTAAACAATCGGAAAAACGAACACCGCACGGAGCGCGATTACAGGGAGCGAAATGGGTGAAGCCCACACCCGTAGACCCCACCCAAAAATCAGCCAACAAGGGGTGAGGTCACCACCTCCCCACCCCATTTCCCTCTCTTTCTCTCTTTCCCCTTTTCTTTTTCTCTCAAAAACCAAAAACCAAACCATCACCTTAATCATCAAAATAACACCATCATACGACCTCAAATCGTCGAAATAATCAAAGAAACGGAATCACCACGCAACGATCTACACTTCCATCTTTTCGGATTTTCAATCCGACTCCGCGTAAGTTTCTAACAAATTCCCGAAACTTCTCGTTTTAGCTTATTTTTACATATTTATGGGTTATTCAAGTGTATATATGCCTATTAAACAAGAGAAACACGATTTTATAGCTTAAAAATGGGTCAGATTTGAGTTTTGGGTCGAAAAATTATCGACATTCGCTGGGTTCTGTTTTGATGTTCATCTTTGCTACACAAGCCTTGTGTCGCAGGTTGTGTCGTATAAAACCCTTTGTGTCGTATCTTGTGTCGTATAAAACCCTTTGTGTCGTATCTTGTGTCGTATAAACCCAGTTATGTCGGATCCTCTACGACACAATATTATGTCGTATCTTATGTCGCAATCACCATGCGACACAATCACTATGTCGCTGTTAAATCAGCATTATTCGCTTATGCGACACAACCCTTGTGTCGCTAAGCTCTTGTGTCGCACTTTTATGCGACACAACCATTGTGTCGCATTATCAACGTTATGTCTCATATTGTGTCGCATAAAACAGAATGTTTAAAAACTCAGATTTTCACTAAGTGTTGGATTTGTAAAACTTTAAACTTTCAAACTACATGACTTCGGAAATACATTGGTACATATGATACAAGTATAGACTTCGAAAAACAAGATAATAATGTTGAGATTATTATTACAAAACAATCACCAACGGGCCGTACACGTTTTCAAATATACAAGTCAATCAACCAAATCGTAGTAATTTGGACAAATCAATCAACCAAATCGGGGTAATTTGGACAAACAACTACAAAGGTAGTCTTTCGAGATGCCTAAACAATTAATAACCATCGCATGTCATGGACACCTTCAGGTTACAAGTCTTCGGACCACACTTCAAGGCAAATCAATTCAAGTTATTAATTCAAACTTTCAAGGCTCAGGTGAGTCTAATGGCCCCTATTTTACTGCTTTTCAATCAGGGGTGTGATATTATTGCTCGTTTTGTTTTACAAGTTGAACGAAATTACAAATCAAATCAAATACTACATGAGTTTCAAGCTAATCAATTTAAAGCCCTCCATAGCATAGTCTGGTAATACGTAGTAGCGTGAATGTTAGTATATGATATCATATAGGATTGACAATCCTCGTCCGGGTTAGCAAGCACTAACTGGTCAAACGGACGTATTAGCATTTGGGAAGACGAGTGTAGATTAGGCACTCGTATGAGGCATTCAAGTTAGGTTTCCTTAATTGGACCTGACAACTCAAGTTAAGCTCAGACTATGTGCTCATGACTGTATAACTTTTATTTTGGTTAATTGCATTTTAAATTCAATTATTAAATCTTGCGGTTCATACAAACATATGTGTTGACATACAAACCTGTGAGCTCACCAGCGTTTCGCTGACCAATTTTAGCATGTATCACAGGTGGCCAGCAGTAGGTTGGACTGCTCAAGTAAGGATCAATTAGCTCGAGTCATCATGCAAACAATCAGAGATTTAGCTGCATTATTATATTTTGTATAGATTAATTATGTACTTAAATCTCTCAATTTCGAGCTGAGCTAATGTAAACAATATTTTTGATGTAAACTTTGTTTTTATCAATACAAGTTAAAACGACGCATATAGTGGTCGTTCATTATATATCTTTGTGCTGTGATTATTGATTCGTAACACCCAAATCGTGATTCCGCTAAACAATAAATTTGGGGGTGTTACATCACGGGTCGCCTAGAGTTCCATATGTGCAGGCGGTTCTTACGTGCGCTACTAATTCCCTGAAAAACATAGTAAAAAGTCAACAACGAGGCTGAGTGAATTCACAGGTTTTATGTTTACGTATAAAGTTTGATCCACCAATATGTTTGTAATGTTTTGCCATAACAGTTTAAGTAATGTACGTCAAACATAAAGTGTTGTTGGGATGTCGCCCAAAAGTAAAGTTTCTAAAAGTTTGTCCAAGACGTTTGACCTTTCAATGTTTGCCCAAGAAGTAGGGACTAAAACGTTTGTCCAAGAAGTAGGACCCATCAGTAACTGCCCAAGAAGTAGGGACTTTCTATGTGCCCAAGTCGTAGGAACTTTTCCAGTTGTGTCTAAGAAGTAGGACTGGCATCCAAGACGTAGGACCCACTGCTCAAGAAGTAGAGCCTTCACCCAAGACGTAGGATGGAACCTTGCCCAAGAAGTAGGGACTTTCTGTATGTTTGCCCAAGTCGTAGGGACTTCCTGTGAGTGTTTGCCCAAGTCGTAGGGACTTTCTGTGTATGTTTGCCCAAGTCGTAGGGACTTTCTGTGTATGTTTATGAAAATGTTGTTTCATAAAAGATAGTTAACGAAAATGTGTAGCTGGTCGTTCTCCAGCTAATTCCAATTTAGTTTTCGTATGAAATACCATTTCATAAGCTAAGTTGTAACAGTTTGACCGCGGTCATAAACAGTTTATATAGTTTACATCAAATCAGTTGTATAAAAGTTTGCACCCGTAGCAAAAGAGTTGACTATGTTTTCCACCCCTGTTCAAAAGTAGCAAAGCAGTAAAAGTAGGGGCTGTGAACTCACATGTTGAGTTAAGTAATGTGCGAGTGCTAGCAAAGCCTAAAGCCCAAGTATAGTCCTAAATCTCCTAATGCCCTAAACGTATGAGATTTAATAAGTATGTGGATGTCTAAGTCGACCACCCATGCTAGTGTTCGTACAACCAAGTTATGTCCAAAGCGTTTGTTAAATACGTACGTTTGTATTTCATAGTTATGAAAATGTATACGACTCGTTGGTGACGTTTTGAAATCAACATTTCAATAATATAAGTGCGTTTATAATGTTTGTATAGTTCGCGTATCGTATCGTATGTAAATATTCGTTCCCGGTTAAGTTCCACACTTAGTGAAAAAGTAGTTTTAAACCATCTGTTTTTAGCGACACTTGAGGCGTCACTCGCCTTGAGGTAGCGACACTTAGGCTAGTGTCGGGTTAAGTGACGCGTTGAGTAGTGGGCAGCACTCGAGTGAGTGTCGCTAATAATGTTTAATAGTTTATGCGTCACTTGTTGGTAGTGTCGGGCAAGGATAAAATCGAATTTAGGCGTCACTTAGGTTAGTGCCGCATGGAGTGTCGGGTTACCGACACTTAACGAAGTGCCGCAAAAAGAGGGTTTTTGGCGTCACTTAGGGAAGTGACGCAAGATTAGAGTTTTATGCGACACTTAGTGCGTCACTTAAGTGTCGCTACACTGTTTTTGGGCTCTATGCGTCACTTGAAACTGTTTGAAAATAGGTTTGAAAACAACGAATTTTGGTTCGATTTTGGACATAATTAGTTGATAAAAACACTATAACATGACGTATTAAGTATCTTAAACACGAAATATCACAAGAAAAATCCAAATCAAAGAGTTTTCGGGAATGTCGGGATCTTACAAAGTTGTCGCGAGAGAAATCCGAAAAGGTAGAAATGTAGCCCTCGTTGTCGTGATCGTTTTTCAATAAACAAGCTTGGTGATTTGAGGTCGTTCGGTGGTAGTTTTGGTGGCGTTTTGTGGTGGTTTTGTGTTGGTGGTTTTGAAAGAGAAAGAGGAAAGAGATGAGGTTATGATGAAAAATGAAATGCAAAAAGGGGAGGGGGGTTTGGCTGACTTTTGGTGCCAATAAGGGAGTGGATCTTCGTCCCAAACTGGTGGTATTTTACCCGTGTTCGTTTACCCGATCGTTTATCATTATTTTAAAATGATAAATCTTAAATGCGTTGTTGAATATATTTTTAGTTGAGATATTTTATAGATATAATTTAGTTGGATCATTAAATTTATAACTTTGTTTTATTTTATTTTTACGGATGCGTTTTGAGTTGTTTTAGTTTACGAAATACACGTTATACGCTGCACAATACTTGTAAATATTATCAACATAATATTTAATAACCGTTAATGTTATTTAATAATTTCATATTATTAAATATTTTTGTTCACCTACAATCGTATATTTTGTCGTGTTTGTTCCAATTGTTTCGTGCGTAATTACAGCTAATTACGAAATGTAATACTACGCGTATTAACTAGTTGGGCTTTGCTAGACTTACCTCTAAAATATGTTGTGAATTCACTCAAGTTAGGGAATTAGCCTAAAAATGCGTGCAAATAATGTTTACAATTATGCCGAAATTGCGGGGTGTCACATTCTCCCCATGTTAGAGAAATCTCGTCCCGAGATTTAAAATCAAGTCGGATCGCCCGTTGCGTATGTTTTCCGAAAAGGTGTGTTGTCAACAGTTGTAATAGTTTACGTGGCGCTCTATGTTGCCATAAAAGTTCTAACAGTTCACGTATACTCATCGTATAGCTTGATAAGTTGTGTGTTCGTTAAGTGGTTAAAGGTTTACCAAGCGTTAGGTCCGAATCGACATCCGAATAGTGTAACGTTAAAGCGAAATAATAAGTGTAACACCTCGCAAATTTAAACGCGATTAATTACTTTAATCACTTGCATTATTAGGCTAATTCCCTACTTGAGTGAATTCACAACATATTTTAGAGGTAAGTCTAGCATAGCCCAACTAGATAATACGCGTAGTATTACGTATTCGTAATTAGTTGTAATTACGTACTGAACAAATTGAAAACAAACGCGACAAAAACATACGACTGTTGGTGAACAAAATTATTTAATAAAACGAATTATTAAATAACGTGGTAGCGAATAAATATTTTGTCAAAAATATTTACAATTTATTTTATAACGCAAAACGTCAAAACGTATAATTTAAAATAAAACAAAGATTAAAAATCTTATAATTAAATTAAAATGGTCTTATAAAATATCATAATTAAAAAGATAACAAAATACGTATTTGAAAATATACATGTTAAAAAGATTTGTATTTAACGATCGAGTAAACAAACACGGGACAAAAACACAGGAGATGAAAAATGGGACAAAACCACCTCCCATCTCCATTCTTCCTCTCATTTCAATTTCATCCTCACCAAAAACACACACTTCTCTCTCAACCAAATCCACACCAAAAATTCGGATTCGCAAATCAACCCACGAAATCTACATTTTCGGAATCACCATTACGCAAGGAACAACATTAACAAAAGCCGTATCATCATCTTCTTCCTCAATCGGTCCCGATTCGCAATTGTAAGAAATTTCTAAAAACTTAGATTTACTCGTTTTTATGTGTTATATGGGTGTAATATTGAACCTACAACTTTGTTTTAACTATATAATGGAAGAAATCAAGGTTTTATGGCCGGAAAACGGGTTAAAATCGGGTTTTTGGTCGGAAAATCGCGACAGTCGCTGGGTTCTGTCTGGGTGTTCATCTTTGCGACACAACGACTGTGTCGCATATTGTGTCGCATAAACCATCCATGCGACACAACCCTTGTGTCGCATGTGGTGTCGTATAAACCATATTATGTCGCATCTCATGTCGTATCATGTGTCGCATCCTTGTGTCGTAAACTTCATACGACACAACGCTAGTGTCGCTATTGAATTAGCATCGATCGCCTATGCGACACAACCCTTGTGTCGCATAGCCCTTGTGTCGCACTCTTATGCGACACAATCATTGTGTCGCATAACGACATTAGTGTCGCATACTGTGTCGCAGAAAACAGAAACTTCACAAACTATTTTTACACTAAGTGTCGAGCTTAACCGATAACGAATACTTACATACAATGCTATATGTGAACTTTACAAACAGTACAAACACGCTATTTTAATGAAGTTATGATTTCAAACTATCACCAACGAGTCGTATACATTTTCACAAACAACGAAATACAAAGGTAAACGTTTAACAAACGATTTGGATGTGACTTGGTTGTACAAACACTAGCATGGATGATTAGTTAGACATCCACATACTTATTAAATCTCGTACGTTTAGGACGTTAGGAGATCTCGGACTGTACTTGGGCTTAGGTTTGCTAGCACTCGCACAACTACTTAACTCAACAGGTGAGTTCACAGCCCCTACTTTTACTGTTTTGAACTACTTTTGGGGTGAAAAACATAGTCAACTGCTTTACTGATTTACTGATTGCCATAACTGCTCTTACTACATGATTATTTATCATACTGTTTACTCGAACAATTAGAGTACATGAACTGTCAAACTGTTATACAAACTATCACATAACTGCCTTTCGATACAATATTACAACATTGTTTATAACTGTGGTCAACTACTACAACTGTCTGTACGACATGGTATTCCAAACAAAAACTATTATCACTATGTGAAACAAACTTTGTATCTTACCGGAGAACGACCGGTACATATTGGTAACTTGTCGGAGAACGACCGACACTAACATGGTATCTTACCGGAGAACGACCGGTACTAACAGTATATCTTACCGGAGGACGACCGGTACTAACAATGTATCTCACTGGAGAACGACCAGTGCTAACTTGGTATCTTACCGGAGAACGACCGGTACAATTGGTAACTAGTCAGAGAACGACCGACTCAAACTTTAAAACTACTGGAGAACGACCAGCAATACGTTTTCAAACATATGATTTGGGTAACGTCCCAACACAACTATTTTTGGGCAACATCCCACATGAACCGTATTTTGGGTAACGTCCCAACACAACTAATTATGGGCAACATCCCACATAAACTGAAACTTTTGGGCGAACAACCCACTAAACTTATACTTTGGATGACGTTCCACTAAACATTACTCGACTATTATGGCAATTACTATTTATGAACGTATTTGGTCCAACTAATGTGACTACAAAACTTGAAACAACAATATACAACATAAAACCTGTGGATTCACTCAACCTAGTTGTTGACTTTTACTATGTTTTTCAGGGAATTAGCTGCGCATGTAAGATCGCCAACACATATGGAGAATTAGGCGACCCTTGAAGCTTAGGATGCCAACTTTTGGAAACATATGGATTTCTTTAGTATAACTGAAATGTTTTAGTCATATTTCAGAAATCTACTTTTGTAAACATACTACTTTTAACTTGTACGATTCGATGAATCGTAAACTTTGTAATTAATAACTTTTGGCATCTTATTATATATTGTTCTGTTGTAATCATAAGCTCTGATACGTATGCATGCTTTGTTATTGTGACACCCCAGTACTTAAACTAAACGCTTCCGCTAAACAAATTTGGGGGTGTTACAATAAGTTACTAAAACGTACCAATGTTAGCGTAGGGATCCTCTGGTGCATCCCGTGCACGAATAATGTATGCGCGTCCGCGGCCTAGTTCATTGTTGGCGATGCGGTTGTTGTTGTTCTGATTGTTGTTGGCATTGTTGATTTGTGGGCACTGGTTTCGGTAGTGTCCTGGTTCACCACACTCGAAACAGCCCTTTTTTGTTGCCCAGGGTTGGTTTGAGCGGGAGGGTTGTTTCTACATGTATTGGCTCAGTGTCCCCATTGGCTGCATTTGCCACAAATGAAGCATTCGCCCTCGTGATGCCTCTCGCATTTGTTACACTTGGGCCTCTTGCCAAGATATGGTTTTGGTTCGGTGTTGGAGATTGCGGCGTACGCTCTGGTGTTTCCCGGGTTCCTGTTTTGCTAACCCTGACGGTCATTGCTTTCACTGTTCCATTTCCGCTTATTGGTTCCAGAATCACCAGCATCAGTACGGTTGGGTTCACTTTTCCCTAAAGTAGCTTTCAAGGTTCCAATCAGTATCGCGTCCTCAGTCAAGCTTTGAGCCAGATCCACTGCGCTCCTAAAGGTAGTCGGTTTGGAGGACATAACCATGCCTCTGATTTGTGGGGCTAAACCCCTGTTGTAACGCTCAATGCGTTTGCTCTCGGGGGTCACCATATGAGGTACGAGGCCTGCAAGTTCCTGGAACTTAGTTATGTATCCGGTGATGTCAGCACCGATCATCTGGATGTTCCATAGCTCTGTCTCGAGTTTCTGTAGCTCAGTCTGAGAGCAGAACTCTTCCATCATCATCTGTTTCAAAGTCTCCCATGAGATGGAGAAAGCAGTTGTTCATCCAAGAATTTGGATCTGAGCGTTCCACCATGTTAATGCTTTGTCGGCGAGAGTACACGTGGCGTACTTCACCATGTTGTCGGTTACACAGTCCCTGATGTCGAGGACCGATTCCATTTTCTCGATCCAATAGACTAGGCCGATGGCCCCTTCAGTCCCGGTGAATGTGCTGGGTTTGCAGGCTAGGAAGGTTTTGTATGAACACCCTTATCGGGTATTTGCCGGGGTTTCACTGTTGACTGGGGTGGCTCTACTGTTGTTCACCCCAGTGTCGCGAGCGCGACTGGCTTCGTATTGAGCGATAGCTTCAGCTACACGTCGCTCGATAATTTGTTCGGTGGTTTCGACGACAGGAGGTGTAGTCGCTCGGCGACTGTTTCGGGTCTTTCTTTGTTTAGGCGGCATGCTGACGTTCTGTGAGGAAGGAAATGCAGAAGTTAATGCCATTGAAAAAGATGTGAAGGATGGAGTTTCACATAATTCAGTCATCGAGTATTTAAGGAGAAACGACAAGATCCCCATCACGTATCTCACGACTATGAAACACCCATATGTACTTAGTATAATATAATCACGTTGGCCATGCGTCATTATATGATACTAAATACATACTTATTTTCATCAACCGCTTAATATGATCAGGTTCATATAAGATTGAAGTGAAAGTGAACGGTTCGGACGTAGTACGGTTCAATGAACGAATCACGGGTATCGTTGTGTCGTAACGATGTTAGACGTACACAAATGTGTGTATGCATGTGCATTCTAGCCAAGGCTATAGTCTAGGTCTCTAAGTCACCTAAGAAATCTAGTTCGCTATAACCAATGGCTCTGATACTAATCTGTAACACCCCCAAATTCGTTGATTTCGGTTAGCGGAAGCATTAGTATAAGCTGGGGGTGCCACGTATACAAAGTACATGCATACATATAAGAGCATATGATTACGACAAAACGTATATATTAAGATGTCAAGAGTAATAGTTACAAAGTTTACGATTCATCGAATCGTACAAGTAGTTAAGTTGTACAAAAGTGGATTTCGTAAATATGACTAAAAACATATTAGTTATACAAAAGAAATCCATATGTTTCAAAAAGTTGGCATCCTAAGAGCATCACGGGTCGCCTAGAGTTCCATATGTGCAGGCGGTTCTTACGTGCGCTGCTAATTCCCTGAAAAACATAGTAAAAAGTCAACAACGAGGTTGAGTGAATTCACAGGTTTTATGTTTACGTATAAAATTTGATCCACCAATATGTTTGTAATGTTTTGCCATAACAGTTTAAGTAATGTTCGTCAAACGTAAAGTGTTATTGGGATGTCGCCCAAAAGTACAGTTTCTAAAAGTTTGTCCAAGACGTAGGACCTTTCAATGTTTGCCCAAGAAGTAGGGACTAAAACGTTTGTCCAAGAAGTAGGACCCATCAGTAACTGCCCAAGAAGTAGGGACTTTCTATGTGCCCAAGTCGTAGGGACTTTTTCAGTTGTGTCCAAGAAGTAGGACTGGCATCCAAGACGTAGGACCCACTGCTCAAGAAGTAGAGCCTTCACCCAAGACGTAGGATGGAATCTTGCCCAAGAAGTAGGGACTTTCTGTATGTTTGCCCAAGTCGTAGGGACTTCCTGTGAGTGTTTGCCCAAGTCGTAGGGACTTTCTGTGTATGTTTGCCCAAGTCGTAGGGACTTTCTGTGTGTTCATAAAAGATAGTTAACGAAAATGTGTAGCTGGTCGTTCTCCAGCTAGTTCCAATTTAGTTTTCGTATGAAATTCCATTTCATATGCAAAGTTGTAACAGTTTGACCGCAGTCATAAACATTTTATATAGTTTACATCAAATCAGTTGTATAAAAGTTTGCACCCGTAGCAAAAGAGTTGACCATGTTTTCCACCCCTGTTCAAAAGTAGCAAAGCAGTAAAAGTAGGGGCTGTGAACTCACCTGTTGAGTTAAGTAATGTGCGAGTGCTAGCAAAGCCTAAAGCCCAAGTATAGTCCTGAATCTCCTAATGCCCTAAACGTATGAGATTTAATAAGTATGTGGATGTCTAAGTCGACCACCCATGCTAGTGTTCGTACAACCAAGTTATGTCCAAAGCGTTTGTTAAATACGTACGTTTGTATTTCATAGTTGTGAAAATGTATACGACTCGTTGGTGACGTTTTGAAATCAACATTTCAATAATATAAGTGCGTTTATAATGTTTGTATAGTTCGCGTATCGTATCGTATGTAAATATTTGTTCCCGGTTAAGTTCCACACTTAGTGAAAAAGTAGTTTTAAACCTTTTGTTTTTAGCGACACTTGAGGCGTCACTCGCCTTGAGGTAGCGACACTTAGGCTAGTGTCGGGTTAAGTGACGCGTTGAGTAGTGGGCGGCACTCGAGTGAGTGTCGCTAATAATGTTTAATAGTTTATGCGTCACTTGTTGGTAGTGTCGGGCAAGGATAAAATCGAATTTAGGCGTCACTTAGGTTAGTGCCGCATGGAGTGTCGGGTTACCGACACTTAACGAAGTGCCGCAAAAAGAGGGTTTTTGGCGTCACTTATGGAAGTGACGCAAGATTAGGGTTTTATGCGATACTTAGTGCGTCACCTAAGTGTCGCTACACGGTTTTTGGGCTCTATGCGTCACTTGAAACTGTTCGAAAATAGGTTTGAAAACAACGAATTTTGGTTCGATTTTGGACATAATTAGTTGATAAAAACACTATAACATGACGTATTAAGTATCTTAAACACGAAATATCACAAGAAAAATCGAAATCAAAGAGTTTTCGGGAATGTCGGGATCTTACAAAGTTGTCGCGAGAGAAATCCGAAAAGGTAGAAATGTAGCCCTCGTTGTCGTGATCGTTTTTCTCTAAACAAGCTTGGTGATTTGAGGTCGTTCGGTGGTAGTTTTGGTGGCGTTTTTGTGTTGGTGGTTTTGAAAGAGAGAGAGGAAAGAGATGAGGTGATGATGAAAAATGAAATGCAAAAAGGGGAGGGGGGGGGGGGGGGGGGGGGGTTGGCTGACTTTTGGTTCCAAAAAGGGAGGGGATCTTCGTCCCAAACTTGTGGTATTTTACTCGTGTTCGTTTACCCGATCGTTTATCATTATTTTAAAACGATAAATCTTAAATGCGTTGTTGAATATATTTTTAGTTGAGATATTTTATAGATATAATTTAGTTGGAACATAAAATTTATAACTTTGTTTTATTTTATTTTTACGGATGCGTTTTGAGTTGTTTCAGTTTACGAAATACACGTTATACGCTGCACAATACTTGTAAATATTATCAACATAATATTTAATAACCGTTAATGTTATTTAATAATTTCATATTATTAAATATTTTTGTTCACCAACAATCGTATATTTTGTCGTATTTGTTCCAATTGTTTCTTGCGTAATTACAGCTAATTACGAAAGGTAATATTACGCGTATTAACTAGTTGGGCTTTGCTAGACTTACCTCTAAAATATGTTGTGAATTCACTCAAGTTAGGGAATTAGCCTAAAAATACGTGCAAATAATGTTTACAATTATGCCGAAATTGTGGGGTGTCACAAGGTCGTTCGTTGTAACTTTGTGTGATGATTTCTGATTAGTCGCGTCTCGACCCGACTTTCGCTACATCAAAATTTGGGGGTGCGTCAATACAAAACTTATGTGAAGCAATAAAAGATAAATTACATCAATACAAAACGAAGTTTCACATTATACAAAATTTATGTGAAGCAATAAAAAATACGTTTCATCGATACAAAACAAAGCTTCACATTATACAAACTTATGTGAAGCAATAAAAGATACATTCCATCGATACAAAACAAAGCTTCACATTATACAAAACTTATGTGAAGCAATAAAAGATACATTCCATCAACACAAAACAAAGCTTCACATTATACAAAACTTATGTGAAGCAAATCTAGAATTGATAGTAATCGAACTAGTAAAAAATAGGCAATCATTGTTATTTTCATTCACACGTCGAGGACCAAACATAGCTACATATATCAAGTTTAGGTTCATCAATTTATATTATTATTATTATTATTATTATTATTATTATTATTATCATCATCATCATCATCATCATCATCATCATCATCATCATCATCATCATCATCATCATCATCATCATCATCATCATCATCATCATCATTATTATATACTAATGTAAATATACTAATGATAAAAAAAAAAAAAAAAACTTCACACATGTAAAACTTGTGAATGAAAAAGAAAATAACAAAATTAACAATAGAAGTTAATTGTGAATGTTAATCAAAGTTTACAATAATTACGAAAATGCCATCATGGCAGAAGTTCAAAATATTTATAAAAATGCCACATCCAAAATCAAGATTTTTGATTAAAGGAAAAAATGGAGGGATGAGATGTGTTCTCACCGTTCTCATGGAATCCTTTTGTTCTAACAGGATCCCAAGGATCCCAAGTCTATATATATATATATTAAGGCTCGAAAAGTTCGATAATAGCTCAAACTCGAACCGATTTTAAGTTGCTCAATAAAAGTTCGACTCGTTTGTATCCCTACCCTAATTCTGGGCTGAGGATACGCACGGCTAGAAAGTTTCCTGTAATACATAGTTGTTAAGATCTCAATCTTGATCTTAAGATTTTACGATCTCGTGAACGAAAATGATCACGATCTTACATAGGATCTTAAAATCATACGATCTGTGTTTAGAATCCCGATCTTATGTCAATTTGAGCATAGGATCTTTTGATCTCGATCCGATCTTACTTAACTTTAATGTACGAGTTAAAAAAGTATAAATTAGTTGATTTTGCCTAATAAAAGGTTAATAGGTTTATCAATTAATCAATTACTATACGTAAAACTAATCAGTTCTTCAACTAAAATAGTTTGACACGTGAAAATCTATATCTTTAATAACAAATATAGTAATCTAAGTCGCTATGATAAATTTGAATAATGTTATGGTGTTTAAACTATAAATGTTCTATTAATTTATCATACATTTGATCTGTTAGACCATAGTGCATGAGTATGATCTTACAATCCTAATCTACTAAAGACAAAAACAATCATTGACAACACTTGAATATATATACCATTCCTCAAGTAACCCACCTCGTATATAATAATAATAATAATAATGATAATAATAATAATAATAATAATAATAATAATATAATATAATATAATAATAATAATAATAGTAATAGTAATAGTAATAGTAATAATAATAATAATAATAATAATAATAATAATAATAATAATAATAATAATAATTACACGAAGGTAGGGCTGTAAATGAGTCGAGCTTGAGCTCGTTTGAGTCGAGCTTTTATCGAGTTCGAGCCCAATCTCGAGCCTAAAAGTTGAACTCGAAATGTTTATCGAGCCGAGCTCGAGCCTTTATGAGGTCGGCTCGAGCTGTTATCGAGCTTTTCGAGCTTTAGTTAATATGTATATTTTTATATAAATATACATGTAATTTTGAATCTATAATCGATATTATTATTATACTTTAAATATTGTTATACTACTTTATATATGTTTTAACTAATTTTCACACTTTATTTGTATTTTCAATATGTTTGAAATGATTTTTGCTATTTATTTTTAATTTTAATATAATATAAAATAAGTTTGGTTTAAAAATAACTTTTTATATGAATAATTTGAGCTTTTCGAGTCGAGCTCGAACCATCCTGAAACATTTTCGAATTGAGTTCGAACGTGCATCGTCAAAGCTCGTCGAGCTATCGAGCCGAGCTCGAGCCTACCCGGATTCGAGCCCGGCTCGACTCGATTACATAAGGTGTGAGTGTAGACTGTGTAGAGTGTAGAGATTCATTCCCCCACATTTGAGAATTGGCAGGGAAACTGGAAATGGAGAAGGAAAAGGTAAAACAACAACTTATAGAAATGGGTTTCTCCGACGAGATTGCTTCTCAAGCTCTCTCTTCCACCACCCATGTCAATTCCGTTTCCGATGCTACCGACTGGATTCTCTCCCACCCCCAAATCTCACCTTCACCCCCTAAATTGTTTCGTTTCAAATCATCACCACTAGGACCACCAGAAGTTGAAGTGAACAAGAATAAACGAAAGCGACACGAACAACCAAAACCCCTTGCCGACCGGATGCGGCCCGACAACATCAACCAAGTCGTCGGACAAGACCATCTTCTTTGTTTTATTAGGTCGGGTATTCAGTGTAATCATCTGCCATCCTTCATCCTCTGGGGGCCTCCTGGTACCGGTAAGACCACCATCGCCCGTTCCATTGTTAATTCTTGCTCAACCTCTTCCTCTTATCGCTTTGTTTCTTTGTCTGCTGTAACTGCCGGTGTTAAAGATGTTAGGGATGTTGTAGATGAAGCTAGAAAACACAAAAATAGAATTACAACTGTGCTGTTTGTAGATGAGATTCATAGGTTTAACAAGTCCCAATTGGATTCTTTTTTGCCTGTAATCGAGGATGCTACGATTATTCTTATCGGTGCCACTACGGAAAACCCTTCGTTTCATTTGATAACCCCGTTACTATCTCGTTGTAGAGTCCTCACCCTCAATCCCCTTGAACCACACCATATTGTGACCATCCTTAAACGTGCTATTCATGATCCCGACAATGGTTTGGCCCATAGTGTTACTGTTAGTGTGACCCTTCCCACCGTTCAAGTGAGTGATCAAGTGATTGAATATATATCGCATCAATGCGATGGAGATGCGAGGGTCGCACTCAACGCCCTTGAAATTTCAGCCATTACTGCTGCAGCTGCTCGCCTAGGAGGCGCTGATACTAGTAGTACTCTTGTTGTTACTTTTGATGATGTGAAACAAGCGTTGCAAAGCAAGCATCTTTCTTACGACAAAAACGGGGAACAACACTACAATCTTATCAGTGCACTCCACAAGTCAATGAGAGGTAGTGATGCGGATGCTTCCATATATTGGCTGGCTAGGATGTTGGAAGCTGGGGAACAGCCTCTCTACATTGCACGCCGACTCATACAGTTCTCCAGCGAAGACGTTGGATTGGCGGACCCATCAGCTCTCACTCAGGCTGTATCTTGCTATCACGCCTGTCATTTTCTTGGAATGCCAGAATGTAGCATCAACTTAGCCCAATGTGTTGTCTATCTTGCATTAGCTCCTAAATCAGTAGCTGTATACAGAGCACTAGAGGCTGCCAAAAAGGCTGTGAGAGATTCAGTTGGCCAAAATGAAGGTGTGCCTTTGCATCTCAGAAATGCACCTACCAAGTTGATGAAACAACTTGGGTATGCAAAAGATTATATATATCCTCCTAATAATCCTTCTGCCATCCAGTCCTATCTCCCGGTTTCACTTCAAGGTTCTAAGTTCCTCCACTGGCCAGACACTCATGCTGCTGCTGATGATGATGATAATGATTGATATAGATAACACAAAAACAACTAGCTAGATGACTCATGACCGTTCCTTTATATAATGCTTTTGTTTCATCTGTTTTGGGTGATGTTTTGTTTGAAGCCGCAAATTACTTATCAAAATTTTGTAATTTGCGTATAAAGGATGGAAATTGAACTAATCTACTATCAATCTTGGTATTTATGTATTTTCAATTGCTTCAAGAATCGTGTCTTTGTCGTTGTTGCTGCATAACTAGACGATGTTCATCACCTTGGTAGAGTCTTTAACCACCTATGGATTGGATGAGGTTGTATTCCATGAATATCATTATATCTTTTCATTGGTTTGTACAACGCCAATTACATGTTAAAATTACATATGCATACAATCATCGTTATTAGGTAGATTTGTGGTGTTGATTTAGGTCAATTTCTGTTCTTTTACTGATATGTTTGTGATTATTTAAATTGCGTCAAATTTTGTCAAGTAAAGAGATCTATCATTACAGGCTTCATAACTTGTTAGATGTTATAGATGATCTGAACATAGATGAAATTGCAAAAAAAAAAAGACGATAGCAGTTTTTAAAATAGTTTTCTGACAATATTTCACAACATGTATTGGTGTTTAATTGATTTAAATTTTGCTGTACCAGCAATCAGCGGAATAAAGCTAAAACGTATAAGTTTATGTGTTTTGGTAGAAATGAAGATCTAATAGGTGGGCAAGGTATCTTTCAGAGAAACAGGACTCTTACAAAATGGGGTAGCTTTGCTGCAATTTCATAATGTTAGTTGGTTTTTGTTCCAATTTGATTTCAATTTCTGCTTAATTACATGAACTACTACATAGCTAAACATGTGTGAACTTGTGATGAATGGCATGTAATACATATATATGAATTGTATATAGTTAAGGTTAAATCTAGAACAATGAACACATCTGGTCTGATCTTAATGATCTCCAGTCCAGCGATTCTCTTTTTATATGAATTGTATATAGTTAAGGTTAAATCTAGAACAATGAACACATCTGGTCTGATCTTAATGATCTCCAGTCCAGCGATTCTCTTTTTATATAGGCTAATCATAAACGAGTTGACCAGTAAAAGTCAGTTAACTAAATGGGTCGGGTTATGGTTGAACCTTTTGACACGAGTAACTAATTGGATAATGTTTAGGACCCCATCAACAAGTCAACTCGAATACGTTAATCCAAACATGACATGACATTGATTGCTACCCTTGCCAATTCCAAAATGATAGCTTGAAACTAACTTAATTGTTGCACGAACTGACACATTGTAAATATAGCATAAAACGACTAAGGGAGAAAACCCGTCACCCTCTGTAGGCAACAACTTCTGGGGGTCCCACTCTCTCTATCGGGTCCCTTGTCGTTGCCCAAATGAAAACAATATTCAACCACCCAAATGTCAGTCTGGTTTATTTTCCATGACGATACAATCGAAATAACTTAGATGACAGAAAATGCCTTGAATATATAGGTCACAAGAACAGATTACAATAATTTTCAGTCTTTATTATATTTAACGAGCCACTAAAGTCCATAGTATAACTCAATTTAGGTAGAATACATTACTGTGCTTATAATTTCATGAAATGTAACCCAAACGGAAGTCAAGTAACAAACAAACCGATTCTAAGTTGATGGCATTACCAATATATATATATATATATATATAACCAACCACATTCATAACAAATATTATACATTACATAAAACTTCAAAGCTAAAAAGTCAACATGCAGTTTTACATTTCATAAATCCATCAATTCATTTATTGAGCAACAACCTATATATATGTTGCATAGTACTCACACTTGTAGCGACAAATCTCACAAGTGAATTTTTGTCACAACTTCGCCATACGGTCTTTTAGTAGCATTGATACATCTCATTTCGAATTGTTAGTGGGTATGCTATGTTAGTCATTGTTGGGTCAGTGTATTGATCAGCACCATATTGCATATCCATCTGTATCAGTCAAATAAAACATTTAATAAGGTATATATTGCAGCCTTACTTAAGTACGATAAATATCTATATAGTGGTTATCTTACTTAGCGGTTATCTTCTAATTGTGAATGTAAGTTAATCTATAGTTCTATTCGAGTATAAATTCCTTTAACAATATATTTATTACCTGCTCTTGGAGACACTTGTTTGCAGCTTTCAGTATCCCCTCCTGCAAAATAGTTAACCGAAGAAGAGGCAGGTTAAATATTGTAGCATTTCAATGAATCATACGTACTCTTTATTATGAACTGAAAACATCACAATTGATCAAGCTAATACTAGTGGATCTTTTGTATATATAGATATGATCCTATTGTTGATAAGCAACTTCCATTAATAAAAATCCAACTGGGATAACCGTACGAGTAATATGAACTAAAAACTTATCGGTCAAAACTACGTGGATTCTTAAAATTTTATTTAAATTAAGTATTTGTTGATGACTAGCCAAGTATGAACAGGGTACATGTAAGCCAAGTGAATGTGAAAAATCTTAATATTATCTGTCAGCTGTTACACTATTACCAAAGTCAAGCTCTATGCCACAACCTCAATAAGCTTCAAAGCTTGATCTTTAAAGCTTGAAATCTTTTCACACAGCACAACATGACCATTACTTCAAAGGGATGTTATGATCCTATGAAAAGCATATACAATGCCCTATCATTTCTCATTTGATTTGCTTCTTAAACACCTGGATTACCCCAAGGCCCAAACACTACTTCCCCTCAATATAGCTACAGAGAAAGCAACACAACATATTACCATCTGTCTGTCACTACAAATCTTAATTTTTTCAAACAAAAAGCCAAAACTTGAAACTTGCTGTCATATGACGCTACAATAGGATATGATGATCTAAAGGATTTTTCAATGGGAAAGAGATTATAAAGCCGAAAGACGGCCACATGAACTTAAATCATACATGATGAAGCTCTTGAACCAAATGGTTGAGAGTTTGAGACTCAATATTGTATGGTGAGCACTTCTTTTTGCAATATTAACTGCTAACTCATTTTTGTATGCGTCATTTAATTAGAAGAAATGTATTATATACATTATTTTCAAGCACATACCTTATTTTTAAGCAATTGGATTTCTTGAGCCATGATGTCCATCTACAGGCAAAAACATGTAGTCCGTCATCAATATCAATATCAATATCCTATCTTAAATTGACCAGGTAAAAAACACTATTTATAGAAGGTCAAACCCGAACCGAAACTGGATATTTTATAACATACTCTGTTGAGATTTTCATGACTACTATACATACTTTCTTGAAAAGTCTTTACATAATTACCTTTGTTATTGCATGATCTTTTCTTCAATTCTAGTTCTTTTTGTAACAGCAAAGCAACATATAAAATCAGTGAAACAAAAGTATATGAAGCTCATCTACAAGTTAAAAATAATCTGAGAAGATTAAAAATGGGCCAGCAGGTTGAGATCATCGTGTTTTCTTAGAAAAAAAAAATATATATTTCTTATTACTGCTAAAATATAAATATTTATAGCGGGCAATCTGATAACTATGAGTTATACATGGTGTGGGATTGGAGGTAGTAATAGTTAATGGAATCAATAAACACATGAAACTTACTTTTGCTGAGCGTATGTGATACATCCAGACTTCGAGATTGTTCTCAAGAACTCGAAGTTCATCCAAAGTCATTTTTCCAGCACCACCTTCAAACATATACCTAGCAAAACAAAAATAGACATGTGAGTGTTAGATGTAAATCCTATCGAACTTAGAAAGAAAGAAAAAACAAAAACAAATTATGTATAGAAACATGTCAATAAATAATACCTGAGGCCTTTCTGAAGTACATCAATCTCATTTTTCAGCATGTTGACCTCCATTTTCGACTCCTAAAATATAAAGATTGATTCAGAAAAATGAAACGTCCACTTAGATAGGAACCAAACAGACAAAATAAATTGGATAATCTGATTGATATCGTGATGTGATAATATTACTCCATATGATTAAACTAACCAATAAGTTATAAGTTCAACAGAGGTAATGAGCAAAAGGGACTATGCACTTGTATAAGTAATTTTATTGAACACAGTAACAAGACGCAACATTATTGTCATTAAAAGTAAACAAAGTGAAAAGTAGTCTCATTTATCACCTATTCATAAAAGTAATTCATTATAAGTACAGGAAGTAGAAGTATTTACTGACATCTATATCAGACACAATATAACTCAAAGTATGTTAGTTCACAGATCTAAAAGTTGTCCAGAAATATTTTGGTTTGTTACAGAAAACAATGTAATGAAGTATGTCAAGTTCAATTTAGGTAGTTCCAGACTTGAATCTTTGATAGGATAAGTCTTTTCACGAAAAGTGAAAACTAAAAAGCATTCATATGCTGCAATAAACCTATTTGTTAACAAAAACTTAGTAAGTTGTAAGTTTGACCCAATAGAAGTCCATAGAATTTTTTAACGTGTGCTTAGCTAGTGCGCGCTACGTGTAAGAGGCTACTCGAGACACTTAAAAACCGAATCAATAATGCTCTTTAAAGAAGAAACATGAAAGGGCTATGTTATCTTGATTAGATATTTTAATTTTTCCATATATTCTTCTTGACTAACAGAGCATCTGGTTCTCTTTACAATCAATATACCGAGGAAAAAGAAAGATACAAACCAGAACTTGCTTTTCATCAGCTTGTTCCTCCACAGAGCAACGGCTGGATTTCGTGTACTTCTCTACTAGTCCCTGCATGCTTCTTTAATCACATATGCACAAAATATGTTAATACACATAACTTTTTATAATCCACGTTAACAAAGAATACAAGTGACAGGAGATGTGACACTCTGGTCATTTTTGTTAAATGAAAATAACAAACAATTCAAAATCAAGACACAATGTTCTTTTCCCATGGTAACAAGGATTGATTGATGCACAATGTGTAATAGATGAATAAACTTTAAGTTTGTGTTCATTTCAGATCTCATTTAGAGATTCCAAGATATTAAATCATTCCTGATTGGTTAGAATCTATATTTTTAATAAGTACAAATGTGAAAACACAGGCTCCTTATGTACTGAAAACTTCAAAATAGTAAGACAAATATTATACCCTTATATCAGTAGAATATTAGACATATATCCTCACCATACAAGTTGAATAGGTCTAGAAAAGTTGAGTGCACGTGTAGAACCACACATTTGTAAGTATTTATTTAAGTAACAAAAGCATAAAGTGAGTAAAATCTAGCAATAATCTGGTAGTTTCATTATTTAAAAAAGGTTGGCATATTATATGCTTCTTTGATAGGCTTACATCTTTTTAAGACAAAATAATCTACAGTCCAATATGCCTTGGTGAAAATGACATAAACCCATTCTTCATGTCATTATCAGTTCGTCTTTGTGCGTTGTTATTACTTAATTACGTTATTAACACAAAAAATACATAAATAGATAGGAGGTGCATACCCATTAGTGGCAAGCTCATAGAGCTTCCCATGAGAGGAGAAAATGATGAGGCCGATTTCAGCATCACACAGCACAGAAAGCTCCTTTGCCTTCTTGAGAAGCCCTGAACGACGCTTGCAGAACGTCACTTGCCTATGCACCGGGTTCTCGATCCTCCTCATCTGTACCTTTCCTCTTGCCATATCGATCTCGGATTTGGTTCCTAGCTAGGATGACCTTAGAACTAATTCAATGTTCGTGTAAAAAAAATAAATAAAAGTGAAAATCTTTGAATTAAGTCTGCAAAATTCTGCAGACAACCTCCCACTAGTTTGAACTAGCTTCGAGGTTGTTGCAATTCTTTTGTTTGTGTGTTCTCTAACTTAGCTTAAAACACATTAATCCAGTGTGTGTCTAGGCAACCCCCTTATATACCACTCTCATATAAATTGATTCTCTTGCCATGTTCTAGCACAACAAATAAACAAATATAAAACAAACAAAAAGAATATTCCTCTTATGTGACTACTTTTACAGTTCATCAAACTGTTCAAAAGTAGGAATCATTGGAGGTAAAAGTTTTTTAAAATTCTTTTATACCCTGCAATATTAGCAGCATGTTATTCTACGAAAATGAGACCATAGCTATCAATAAATTGGTCTAAAACTTTACTAAACATTTAAGTTGCTACGGTTATAACGGGTGCTAGATGCAATAGCTTAGAACTCATGGAGGAAACGTTGGTTGAAGCTAGATATGCGAGCGATAAAAGATAAAGATGGCGGTGATTAGTTAAAGAGAGGAGTCGTCCAGGTTAAAGATTTCATAATGGTGGGGATAGGGGATTAAGGTTCTATTGACTAACCTCAATTTTTTGTTCAACTTTTTCTTAAATTATTGATTTAGAATAGCCGTATCTAATGCCGATTAAAGTCTTGCATCAAGTAATACGTGTCCATAGCATGCTAAAGTACGCTTCCAAGCATGTTAAAGTATTTTCCATAACTCATTTTCCAACAGACAATTCCGTCAGAAACTGTTTTCCAACGGATTTCCAATGGAATGTTTCCAGTTAAAACGTTTGTCTGAAAAAAAAATAAAAAAATCAGATACAATTAGTTGTTACCAATGGAAAATACCATCAGAACAATTTTTAAAAGGCCAAAAACAATGATGGTTGATAAAAACTTATCGACAGATATAGCACTGATGATTTTTTCATTTGAACTAGTCCCTACTGTTTTTATAAAGATATAGATTATAGATCCAGATGGATTTTAGACGAAAGTCGTTTAAGGAATGTCTGATGTTTTTTTTTCAATTTCTATCAATTTGATACCATAATTTCAACGGAGTCGACGGAGTTCATTCTGATGGATTTCCAATGGAATTCTTACTAAGGGTATTCAGATGGATTTCTAATGGAATTCAGTTTCACTTAAAAAGCAGTTCCTAAATTATATGTAGCTTTACAGTATCTTTAATATATAAAAAGACTTTATAGTATTTAACTATTTATAATAATCGAAAAAACCCAATTATTTATAAAGTACAAATTCCATAAAATCATTCAAAAACTATCAAAAGATAGGACATCAAAGTTAGAAAGTATAACATACAAGTTGAATGTTCCAGGGTTAGGGGGTCTTAATAAATGTTTAACCAACTCGGCAATCGTCCCTTTCATATCTTCAAGTTGTTTATTGTGCCTACCAAGCTCCTCCTCTTTTTGATGTTTTTCTGTAAGTTCCTCCTTCTGCATACGTACAATAATATAATGATAGTATAAGAAATGGAATAAGACGAACTCTAATCAAAAGGGATTCCATAAAAACCTAATACTACACAAATTGACCTGTTATAACCCATAAGATATGTCTCGTTCCATATATATAGCAATGTCTTGTTCCATCACAATATCACATAGCCTACTCAAAAGCAACGAATGACAATGCATAGCTTGAACCTACTGAATCCAATACTAAATGAACGAGTTTACGAATTTAGACTAGTTAACATTAAACTACAATCCCCAATGCATGTACCACAATATCCAATAATTAACTCCCACAATATGTTTTCTGACACTATGCATTTTTATGGAGTTATTTTTTTAAAGAGAGCACCAATTAACTATAAACTGTAAAATGCATCCTCTATGGTAGAAGAGTGTTGCCATTGTATTGACAGCTTTTGATGATCATATGCTCCTTAAGTTATTGCAATGTCAATATATACCAACAGACTATAAGTGCATATGTAGGGACCAAATAAAAACCCAATAGCTCAATTCTTACGACAACAGTAGTTAGTACGTTTATAAGTAGTGTTAAGACGTGTTGAAACATCACAAATGTGATGACTGATGAATCGAGCTACACAGATTTGGGTGATTGAGGCAGCCCTGGAAATTATATGAATTTATCTATCACCATTTTCATATTAAAGTGGTTTCGATTTCCCAAAACATTTATAACTTTTTTAGAGTTTTCCCTAAAACAGACAGTCGAGCAATGTTGTATAGATTCACTTGTAAGAAAGCAATCAATCAATAATAGTTACTAAATTCTCACCCTAAGACCCATTAAAACTCAAGTAACAAACAACTCTAATCATCGAAATGCACAATCAATAAATAGAGATACTAGTTATCAGTTTTGCTATCCTAATGAACAAATATAAATCATAATCATAATCATAATAACATTCAAAACAGAACCAAATAACAGTAAACCCTAAACTTCAGATAAAGAGTAAACCCTAAATAAGTTGCATACCAAAATTAACACGAAAGCCGAAATACAAAACAATACGAAACACAGATTATAAAGAAATTCCGAACTATCACAAACTCCGATAATCCAAAACCCTTCAAGATTGGATCAAAAAAATAAATAAATAAAAAGAAAAACGATCTTACGATAGTACTGATTTCAGTTGCTGTTGACGGAATCCGTGAGAAAGAAAGTTCTAGTAGAGGATGATGCCAGATTTTGGAAAGACTTTAAACGCGGGAAGATAAAACAATTTTGGGGGAATTTCAATTTTTAGATAAAAAGAGGGTAAAAAAAAAAGGGATTAGTATCTGAAAATGTATCAAACTTTGACGCGATCTTAATTGTGTGTACTCAACTAAATTTTTTTCTATTATGTGTACTCAACTTTTAAAAAGTGTATTTTTGATGTATTTTTTAGTACTTTTGGTGACGTGTCGATTTATGCGGATGCCAAGTGGCACCATAAACAAACGACACGTCAGCAAAATACATCAAAAATTTACTTTTTGAAAGTTGGGTACACACAATAGAAAAAAAATTAGTTGAGTACACACAATTAAGATCGCGTACAAGTTTGATGCATTTCCAGATACTAAACCCTACAAAAAAGTCATTGTATTTTTGAGGTAAGAACTAAGCAATGTGTAAATAACTAACTAAATACTCAAATGTAGGGTGTTCACGGACGGTTAATCAAGGGTTTGGTTAATTGAGAACCGGTTAACCGAAAATTAGGTTCACCAATTTTTTGAACCAAAACTAAAACCGAAAAGTTCAGTTAACCGGCAATCGGTTAACCGGTTTTTTCGGTTCAGTTAATCGGTTAACCAATTAACCCTTTATTAATTAATATTTATATAAAAAGTAATTAATAATACACAAATACACATTAATTAATACATGTTCATTATATTTAAAATATTTTGATAAAAAAAAAGTATCAAATGATAAGCATTTGACTCTTTATAATTGTGTATTTATGTTATACGTATGTTAATCGTTTGGATATAATCAGAACTAAATAGTAATAGTTAGCATATTAGGGTAAAATTAAGCGGATAAACTGCATCAAAATGAAACAAAAGAAATGTAGATGATTTTATTAAAATACAAGTGTAAATATCTGTATATAAATATAATATATACAATATATATACATATATTTAATACTATGTATAAATTTTTTGGTTTTTTCGGTTAACCGTTTATAATGTCTATCCCAAAATTATGAACCGAAACTGAAAAATCGAAAAAATACTGGTTCGGTTAACCGAAACCTAAAAACGAATAAAATTCGGTTCGGTTAACCAAAATTCGGTTCAATTCACTCGGTTTGCGATTCAGTTTTTCGATTTCCGAATATTTTGAACACCCTTACTCAATTGTGTGAGTGTTGTTTCAAGGTTGGTAACTTAAGATATTGTTACAAGTTCCACGATGTACAACTATTAAAACAAAAAATTAAATACAAGTAACATAAAGACTAATAAAGAAAGTTAAATATTACTCGTTATACTTGACGTTTTACTAGTTGTATGTTACATACCTTGAAAATGAAATTTGAAAGTATAAGTAAAGTAATATCTTAATTGAGTGAGGTTCAAATGAGAATGGCAAAATGTGTGAGAATGAGGAACCAATGAAAATGCTCCAGTTTCATTAAGGGTGGAGGGCACTTTAGTCATTATACATTCTATTTAATTCAATTTAACTAAACAAAAAATTAAAAAGAAAAAAGAAATATTAAATTTATTATTACTAACATATACATACAGATGATATGTACATACCACGTACGTACATAAATAACATAGGCTTTCAAAATCATTCAAATCGATCGCAAGATACATCAAATCAAAGGTACATATTACTTTAATTCAACTCAAATACGTCAATTTAAACAACGAACAATCGATTTCTGCAGATTCCTTGTGATTCAATTAGGTTTTAGTTGTGCGAGTTTCATTGATCGTGTTTTGCGTGAATATATGCGTGTAACACCCCGAATTTTAAGGTATTATTTAAAGTGAATAGTTATTATATAATTGTTTAAAATTAATATTATTGTAAGTAATATAAAGTATTAGAAATTTGTGAATGGTTTCTTGGTTCCAGACAATAGGAAGTAAAGGTGATAATTTAATATGCATATAGATAAAAACGTGTACAGATAGATACATATGTGACACCCGTCAAATTATGACTAGTTATTAGTTCCTAATCATCTAGTAATACATGTAATTAGTGCTATGTATTAGGCTAATTGTGTGTATCAATATGTATATTGTTATATATATATCAGTACGCGATTAAATTTAATCGTGCATTATCAAAATTGGCCAAATTCCGATTCATTTATACGGGCGTTGGTGAAAACAAGTATTAAGTAATATAGAATTATTATTTAATACTCTCATTAATTATTATATATTATTTTGATAATATATAAAGTAATTCGTATCGTACAAATCAAAAAGGTTCATGACAAAACTTACAAATAATGTATTATTATTGAAAATAATAATTATTATTTACTTGTATAAAGATAAAACATATTTCGTTCTATTCAAATCGTATTCAACACGACGAAACCATTCGAACCGTATCCGTCGATCAAACTTAAAACAAAGTTATAATTTTACATTTCACTAAAAGTATTTTTATAAAATACTTCGATTAAAAATACCTACGATTTCATTTTTAGAAAATGATCATTTAAAAATATTATACTACTTAACGATCGGGTACAAAAATATGGGTATTTTGTACTGCGAATAGGAGTCAACCAACTCCAATAATTGGAGCCGGTCGACTATACCAAACGCACCCTTCCCATTTTCATTTTCATCTTCATTATCTCCATCTCTTCTCTACCTCTCGGCTCTCTATATTCTTCAAACAACAACAACAACAAATCATCAACAACAACAAGAGTAACAGCAGCTCGCGATAATCACCATCTTCATCTTCATCATCCTCTTCATCGTGATCATCTTCATCACAATCATCATCTTTCGGTTCCAATTTCAAACCGTAAGAAACCTCACTTTTCCTTTGAAATTTTCGTGTTTAAAATGCTTATATTATCATGCTTTAATGTTCTATCAACTAAGTATGTCTGAAAAATTAGATTAGAAACTTGTTTTTGCGGATTGATTCACGAACGGACCTGGAACTGACCTGAAACGCCTTCATAGCCGATCGGCTATGTTTTAGTCGATCGGGTAACTTTATCTAGCCGATCGGCTATGTGAAACCAGCCGATCGGGTGAGTTTCCTCCCAGCCGATCGGGTATGTACTCCTAACCGATCGTGTATGTGCTCCCAGCCGTTCGGCTGTGCTCCTCCTAGCCGATCGGGTTTCGTGTAAAAATAGAGATTTTTATTAAGTATCGAGACTAAGATTTTGCCACCTAGTTTTACTCCAAATTTGAATTTCAAATGCGTTTTTACTAAAGCAAAATAGTAGGAATAAAAATTTTTCCAAGCTGACCTGGCAGCTCGACCCCAGCCAGGGGCTCTGCCCCTTGGACCCCGCTACTAGGGGCGCTGCCCCCGGACCCCCGTCATTCAATTTCTTGAAAATACATTTTCCACACTAAGTGTCGAACTTATGTAACATCAATACTTATATACGATACAACACTGGAACATACTTTACAAGTGTAACATGACAACATAATAATAATAATACGTCAAGATTATTATTACAACCGTCACCAACAGGCCGTACATGTTTTCAAAATACAAACAAACAACTAAGTATTTGGACATAACTAGTTGAGTGAACAACTAGCATAGATGGTCTGTTGAGACATCTAATCATTGTTATAACCTTGCGCGTTTAGGACGCCCAGCAGGTTACAGTCGTTTGGACGACCTCATTTCTTGTGCAACATATAGCAACTAACTAGACTCAGGTGAGTCTCATAGCCCCTATTTTACTGTTTTTCTCTCAGGGGTGAGATATATTGCTTGTTTTGTTTTACATATGAACGCAAGTACTAAAACATCAATACAAACTGCATGAGTTATTTCATCTAATCATTTTAAAGTCCTCTGAAGCATAGTTATGTCAATATGGATTTAGCGTGAATGTTAGTGTATGGTACCATATGGGATTGACAATCCCCATCCGGGTCAACAAGCACTGACTGGTCAAAACGGACGCATTATTATTTGTTCATACGAGTGTAGATTAGGAACTCGCAGAGAGGCACCCTCGCTCAGGCACTTGATTGTGATCCTGACACCTCAGTTGAGCTCAGACTATGTGCTCATGGCAGTTATATACATCATTTATCATTTACTTATTTGCTTAATTGCAACTCATCATACTTAAATCTTGCGGTTCATACATTATACTTTATCATTAAACCTGTGAGCTCACCAGCTTTTAGCTGACCATTTAGCGTGTATTCTCAGGTTCGCATCAGCAATAGGTCTGCTCATTCAGAATGCCCATTAGCTCGAGTCGCATACAGACATCAGTAGATTCCCTTGCATTTCTATATTTTGTATAATTAGATATGCCCTAGAATCTCTATCATTTGGCTTACGAGCTCTTGTAAACTATTATAACAGTGTAAGACTTTTATAATAACAATGTATTTGTAAACGACGCATGTAGAGTCGTTCATTATGTACCTTTGTGCTGTTGATATTTGATTAGTCGCCCCCGACCCGAATCGCTTCCGCATCATAATTTGGGGGTGCGACAACACATCATTATCCCTTTTATTCCATACGTTCTAATTAGTTCCAGAAACAAAACCATAAACAGAGTGAAATCGCATGAGACAAAAGGGGAATCAAGAATTCATTTCCAATCATCAAATTCAAGCTTTAATCATCCAATCCTTCATCTTTACTTCATCCTCAATTCTTTGTAAGTAAATTTCATTAAGTTTTTAACCTAGAAATGGTTAAATCATGGGTTTTAAGGGTTTGAGGAATTGGTGAGGATGAATCCGAAATTAGGGCTTGTAGACATAAAATCGATACTTGTCTAGCTTAATAATGATGATTTTTATTTCAATTTCATGATTAGAAGGGAAGAATTATGATTAGGGTTCATGAGGTTTTTCATGAATTTTGCTTAACTCTTATGAACTTGTGTTAGCTAGCTTAAAGTATTACTAGAGATGTATTGAATGATATTTAGTGAGAAAGTTAGTAAATTAAACATAGAAACCTTGAGTATTATCATGAAAGTGCAAGTAACTGAATTAGCTCAAAATGAAATTAGTTAATGTAAAGCGGGGGAGGAGGATTTAGATGAATTAGTTAAATTATGATTAGTTGTTCTTAATTGTATTGTGTTGGGATCTGAGCAGATTTGATCAAGTGTTGAGTGGAATGCTAGCCACTGTTTGTGTTAATGCTTGCCGCGTTTAGAAGAGTTGAAGGCTAGCCACTGCTAGTATGTTTGAGTTGCTACCACTGTTTATTATATACTTAGAATTAGTGAAGTATATTGTGTAGCCACTGTTAGTGGAAAATACACGTAGCCACTGTTAATGTAATTATTGAGTCGGTTAGTTTGTTAGAGTTATTTATGGGATAAGTACGTATACCATAATGACTACAGATTGTATAGAACTCTATGGTTTATAAATAGAGATCCTGGTAGCCTAAGATAGATATACAATATAGGTTACGCTTAGCTTCAAGGTGAAAACCCTAATACTCAAGTGTATTCGTATTATTCTCATAATAATATTGAAGCTTTTGGTGATAATTGTTTTACGTGCATGTTACATAAACAATCTTCTTGATAGATGTTAATTGTTATTCTTCAACATATTAACAATTTAATTCAAAACAATATTACAAAGATCATTAAGGGATTGTCAAGTGGTATCAGAGCAAGTTTTTGTTTTGATATTCAAGAAGTTTGAAGGTTAAAGTTTTTCTAAACAAGTTATAGCAATGGCGACATAGAATAATGAAGGTATTCAGGCAACGAAAATTCCAATGCTTAAGCCTGATGAATTTGACTTATGGAAAGTCAGAATCAAACAATATATGCTTCTGGTTGATTACCAGATGTGGGATATTGTTGTCAATGGTCCAGACTATCCAGTTGATGGAGATGGTGTCAGACAAAAGAGACCATCACCAACATCTGATGCAGAACGCAAAGTTAGATCTACAGAATGCAAAGCACTTAGCACTTCACTTCTTTCTATTCCCAATGAATATCAAAGAAGATTTGAAAACTGTGAAGATGCTAAGGTATTAATGGAAGCCATTCAGAAGAGATTTGGTGGTAATGCTAGCACCAAGAAGAATAAAAGATCTCTTCTTAAACAACAGTATGAGAACTTTGGTTATGTGAAGTCTGAAACCTTGACTCAGACTTTTGATAGGTTTACAAAGCTTGTTGGTGAATTAGAAAATCATGGTGTTAAGATTGATCAGGATGATCTTAACAGAAAGTTTCTAAGGTCATTAAGTGAAGAGTGGACAATCTATACGGTTGGCTTAAGGCAAAGTGCAGACTTGGACACAAAGGAGTTGGAAGATATATATAATGACCTGAGAAATTTTGAACCAGAGATAGATAGTAAGAAGCAGACCTCGGGATATAGTCACAATGCTGCTTTCATGTCTGTGGATGGAACAAAAGTATAGTCAAGTCATAAAAGCTCTACTTATGTTTCAGGAGGAGGTGGATCATCATCAAATAGCTCTAATGATCAGATGTTGGAATCTTTCTTTGCTAGTAATGTGAATTCTTCACTTACTAATGAAGACTTAGACCAATTTGATGGAGATGATCTGGAAGAGATGGATATTAAGTTGCAGATTGCTTTGATCACTCAGAGGGCAAAGAGATTCATAAAGAGAACTGGGAGAAACAACTTTGCATACAAGAGGAATGATGCAAGTTGGTTTGATAAGAGTAAAATAGAGTGTTTCAATTGTCACAAGATGGGGCACTTTGCAAGGGAATGTAGAAGTCCAAGACAAGAGCAGAATGTGCAGAGGAGAAACATACCAGTTCAAGGAGGCACATCTAATGCATTGGTGTCTCAAGATGGACTAGGATTTTACTGGAGTGATCAAGAGGAACATGTGGAGAAGAATCATTGTCTAATGGCCATTGCTGAATCTGACAAGAAGTCAGATGTTCCTTATGAGGTACAAGTTAAATTATGTTCTGTTGTTTGTAAACAAACTGTTAAACATTACAGGGATCATAATTTAAGAGTGTGTGATGAACTTAAACAATGGGAAATCAAAAATAAACACACTATAGCAGTCATTGAAAATCTGGAAAATCAAATAAAGGCATATGAAGTCAATGCAACACAGTTTAAATATGACATTGAATATGCTAGATGGGAAAGAGACACTTTTAAAGATAAAGTGGAGTTGTTGTCTAAGAAACTTACTGAGGTCACATATGAAAGAGATAGCATAAGACTTGATAGAACATGCTTCTAAAAGTGTAAACAAACTTATTGATTCATAGATTCACGATAAACTTAAGAATGGAATAGGGTACAATAATGTACCTCCACCTTATAATCACACCTACTTTCCTCCTAAAAGTGAAATTGATATCAATTCACTTAAAACAGGAATGACAGATGAGATTAAAAAGGCTGATCCAATCAAAAGTTTATCTGATGATGAGATGTTTGTTGAAGGTGAAGTTAGTGATTGGACTGAAGAAGATGATCAGTGTGATAGAACATCTGAGAGTGAGAGTAGTGTAAAATATGATTCATCTAATTCATCATGTGAGGTTAAGAAAAGAGTAACTGATCTAGTTTTAGAACTGAATGGTGAAAAACTAGAAGAGGGTAAAAAGATGTTTCAAGAAAAAGCTAAGCAACAGATAGAACATGTGAGCAAAACTAATAAATCTAGGAGTAGTCTAGGTTATATTAGAAAAATAGTTAAACAAGAATCTAAGATTGTGAAAAATAATTGTGTTAATTGTGCTTGCAAAACTAGATTTTCTGAATCAAAACCATTTAATATGTAACAACCGCCAAATTAGGGCTAGTATTAGCGCCTAATTCTTTGTTAATACATGTAATTAGTACTGAGTTAGGCTAATTTATGTATCGGATTATATGTTGGTTAATATATATACAACTTTACGATTTGATTAAATCGTACGCGACTTAAATAGAATGAAATTCTATTCGGTTAACACGGACGTTGGTGAACAAATGTTTATAAACTAAGATAACGCAATTATGACCGGAACGCTACTTTATAATAATTGGTAATTATCTCGTATTACTCGATATACACTTACACGATTTAAAAACAAAAGAAATTAAATGTAATTTAAACTATTAAAGATTTAAGGAAATAATTTAATTAAATTATTTAACAAGAATTGTGATTTATAAATATAATTAAACGCGTAAAATAAATATTTAAAGTTTCAATGACGGAGCAAACGAACACCGCGCGGAGCGGGAACACGGGGCGAAAGTGGGGATTTAACCTCCCACTTCCACCCACCTTCTTTCATTTCACTTTCTTTCTTTCTCTCTCTTTCCTTTCCTTTTTCTCTCTAATCACTAAACACCACCACCAAAAATCTATCTAAATCAACAAATAAACATATCAAACGACATCCGATCTTCAAGATTTTTAGAGATTCACGACCACCGCATCCCGATCTACATTCCTATCTTTTCGGATTTTCAATCCGACACTTTGTAAGTTTCCGACAAATCCCGACAACTCTCCGTTTCTACTCATTTTTACGTTTTTATAGTTTATAATGGCTTAATATGTTCATATAAGGGTTGGGTAAAAGATTTGGACCCAACGGAAACCGGAAAACTCGTTTTCGACAAAAATTCCGGCCATCAGACCGCTACGTCGCATTTGGCCAGGGGCCTCTGCGACGTCGCGGCCTACGTCGCATAAAAACCCCAACGTCGCATTAGCGACGCTGCATCCTACGTCGCATTGATTTGCGAAGGTCGCATCATGCGACGTACATGCCCACGTCGCACCTGACGTCGCACGCTACGTCGCATCTGACGTCGCACGCTACGTCGCACCCTACGTCGCACCCTACGTCGCACATGACAGAACCTTGAAAACTCGGATTTTACTAAGTGTCGATCTTACACAATTTCCAATACTTATACTATACGACTTAACAAACATCATAGAATATGCTTTTCTATTACAATCACTCTAAATTGCGTTATTAACAATAAAACTTTAATTATAACAAACCACCAACGGGCCGTATATACTTTGACACGAACGTGAACGAACCAACATTTAACACAACGGGGTATGAACAACTAGCCTAGATGGTCTTGCGAGACATCTACTTACTTAACCTTATGTGTTTAGGCACTAGAAGGTTACGGGTTCGGAGAACCTACGGTTGATACTACTTACTCGTTTATTGACATAAACGTACTTGCAAAGACTCAGGTGAGTCTTACAGCCCCACTTTTACTGTTTTATACTTTGGGGTGAGATACTTAGCAACTGTTTTACGCATGAACACAATGTACTGAACTGAAAACATTACTGATTACAAACAAACGCATGAGTTACTTTTATCCACTGAAAGCCTCCTTATCGTAAGTTGTTAGTTATGGTCTTAAGCGCGAGTACTAGTAAATGGATCCATTTGGGACTGACAATCCCTGTCTGGGGTGGTAGCACCACCACGTACTGATTTACACGTAGAAACAGACATATTAGTATTTGTTACATATGAGTGTGTGGATAGCACTCACGGGGGTACGTGATATATTCACACTACACGGTTAAGCTTCAACTTATGAGCTCATGGCACTGTACTGATTAACTGATTTACTTACTTTGCTGGATAGCAATACGGGTACATACTTGTGGTTCATTACATCTACTTATTACTAAACCTGTGAGATTCACCAACCTTTTTGGTTGACACTTTTTAGCTTTGTATCTCAGGTACACATACGGAGTAGGATCACTCCAGGATTACTAGCTAGAGTCGCATGATTTCCAAACTGCATTTAACGGAGATTCTTTGGCATTATCTTTTGTAACTACGATTATGTAATAGAATCTCCCGCTATACGCGTGGACTCTAGGGAACTACTTTTTGTATACGAAAACCTACGGTTTTCAAACGATTATTATTTATGAAACCTTTTCTAAACGTCTCATTTAGAGGTCGTTTACTATTAATCTTGTGCTTTGTATATTGATTAGTAACACCCAACGTATGCTTCCGCAAACCGTTAAATTTGGGGGTGTTACAGATTGGTATCAGAGCCTAAGGTTATAGTGAACTAGGTTGCATTTAGTGGGCCTAGACTATGACCATTAGGCAGTATTCTCTTATTAGACATGACTAGTTCAGGAATTACAGCATACAACTTTAATTTAACATAGCCTGATCAACTATGTACAATTAAGGAAAGATGATGTAAGATCTGAAATGATTATGTTGAACAGGGATACGTTAGTTGACTCTGACTACGAGAGAACCGGACCATTACTTGATACGTGCTAGACACTAGGCTGGATATGATATATGTATATATATTGGCCTCAAACTTACTAACGCTTTGTCTCAGAAATGGCAAACATCCCATCCAACTCGTCTCGTTCTCAAACCGGGTCGCAGAACCCAAGGGTAGCAAGGAGGAACGCTAGGTTGCCTCGAGCTGGCCCATACCCCACTCACTTCACCTTGCCGGCCTTAGCCGCTAGGGTGAACCAACACGAGCAACGACTTCGCACCATGGATGTCGTGTTGCAAGAAACCAACGAAAACTGGAGACTTACATCTCTCGAACGCATAGAACAAGTCTCCGACGATCTGGAAACCACTAACAACAACATGGACGTCCTTCGCAACCAAATAATAGAAATAAGGGTGGAAAATGCCCTTCTGCAACAAAGGATGGATGAATATGTGCAACGCTCACTTGAGGCAGAAGAGTATGCGCGTGGACTAACCCAACGACTAGCACTAGCAGAAGACAACGCCCGACAAGCTAGCAGGCTTGCAAACACTGTGGACCGTCTTGTCACGATGATGGAGCAGATTGACCTACGTTAAGACTAGTGTAGCCTTTGTCTTGTAATCTAGTAACTATCTAAGCACTACTCTACGTTTCAGTCGGATGTAACAATTCCCGACATCTTTTGTAATACATCTGTAGGATGTAACCTTTGAACTCGTATCATCTATCAAATATTTCTTGTTGTTCAACTCATATTAATTGCCATAATTCTTTTTCATATTGATGTGATGTATTACCATCTTTATACAAGTACATCTGAAATACATACAACTTTCTTGCAAAATCTCACGTATCTCCATTTCTTTTATTGAAGAGTCATGCCGCCAAAGACAAGGCCTTACACGGATGCTCAGATCACTTCACTCATAACCCAGGCGGTTACTGAAGCCTTAGCTCGGAACACTCCACCTGGTTCCACAAGAAACAGCGATGCCGCTGAAACTTCTGCTGCTAAACCTTGTTCATACAAGGATTTTCAAAACTGCAAACCCTTGAGCTTCAAGGGGATCGAAGGAGCCATCGGACTTATTAGATGGTTTGAAAAGATGGAATCCGTTTTCCGCATCAGCAAATGTGCGGAGGACGACAAAGTCAAATTCTCCACCTGCACCCTCGAGGATGGTGCCCTCTCGTGGTGGAATTCCTATACCCAGTCTGTGGGTATTGATACAGCTTATCTACTCCCTTGGGAGGATCTGAAGAAAATGCTCACTGATGAGTATTGCCCGGCCGAACAACTCTACAAACTGGACGAAGAGTTCTGGAACTTGAAAGTACAAGGAACTGACATCGTTGGATACACCACCAGATTCCAACAACTCACCGTCCTTCGCCCAACTATGGCGGGTACTGAACCCGAAAAGATCAAGAAATACATCCGCGGCCTCCCGGAACCTGTCCGGGGGAATGTCGCCTCGTCAAAACAAACCACTCTTCATGGTGCCATTCGGTTAGCCCATGAACTTCTAGCCATGAACGAGGACCCAGAACCACCCACTCCAACCTCCAACAGCAACAAAAGAAAATGGTCCGACAACCACAACAACCACCAAAACAAGAAACCTGAAACCATTAAAGCCTACACCTCCAGTTCTGATGACAAGGGGGCATACAAGGGAACCAAGCCCTATTGCCCAAAGTGCCAACGACACCACCATGGTTCTTGTCCCTGTAGCAAGTGTAAGAGATTTGGACACTTGGCTAGGGATTGTAGATCAAACACCACTGACACCAACACCTCTGCACCAAAGACTTGTTATGGGTGCAACGGTACGGGGCATTTCAAGAAAGACTGCCCGAAACTGAACAACAACAACAACAGGAACAACAACAATGCTCGAGGAAGAGCTTTTGTACTGAAATCTGGGGAAGCCCGTCAAGACCCGAATGTGGTCACGGGTACGTTTCTTCTCAACAACTTGACTGCATCTGTATTATTTGATACTGGTGCTGATAAGAGCTTTATTTCCGATGGGTTTTATCCACTACTAGACAGCACACCCACTGCCTTAGATTCTAAGTACACAATAGAATTGGCAAACGGAAAACTTATTGAGGCCGACAGTGTGATACCTAATTGCACTTTAAACCTATCTAACGAGCTCTTTTCCATTGACTTGATACCTGTCGAAATCGGCAGCTTTGACATCATCGTCGGTATGGATTGGTTGTCCAAGCACCGAGCCGAAATCGTTTGTTTCGAGAAAATTGTACGCATTCCTCTCGTCACCGGTAGAACTTTGAGCATACAAGGGGAGACCGGTGGTACGAGAATCAATATCATTTCTTGCATGAAAACCCGAAAATACTTGAGAAAAGGGTATCAGGCAATCCTCGCACACGTTATGGAGAAAAAGTCGGTGGAAAAGCGACTGGAGGATGTGCCTATCGTTCGAGACTTCCCAGAAGTCTTTCCCGAAGACTTGCCTGGCCTTCCGCCAACTAGACAAGTCGAATTCTCTATTGACCTTGTGCCCGGCGCAGCACCCGTGGCACGAGCCCCTTACCGACTAGCCCCATCCGAACTTCAGGAGTTGTCTACTCAATTACAGGAACTCCTGGACAAGGGATTCATTCGACCAAGTTCCTCACCTTGGGGAGCTCCGGTCCTGTTTGTGAAAAAGAAAGACGGTTCTTTCCGCATGTGCATCGACTACCGTGAACTCAACAAATTAACTGTCAAGAACCGTTACCCACTTCCTCGCATTGATGACCTGTTTGACCAACTCCAGGGATCGAGTTTTTATTCAAAAATCGATCTACGGTCAGGTTATCATCAACTCCGAGTTCGTGACGATGACATTCCAAAAACAGCTTTCCGAACTCGTTACGGGCATTATGAATTCCAAGTAATGCCATTCGGCTTAACCAACGCACCGGCAGTATTCATGGATCTTATGAATCGGGTGTGCAAACCTTACCTTGACAAGTTTGTTATCGTCTTCATCGATGACATCCTGATTTACTCGCGCACTGAACAAGAACACGCGCAACACCTGAAAACCATCCTAGAGCTGCTCAAACACGAAGAGTTGTACGCCAAATTCTCTAAGTGTGAGTTCTGGATGAAAACCGTTCAATTCCTTGGCCACGTCATCGATAATCAAGGAATTCATGTCGATCCTTCAAAAATCGAGGCTATTAAGTGCTGGCAAGCACCTACAACCCCGACCGAGGTACGCCAATTCTTAGGGCTCGCCGGGTACTACAGGCGATTCATTGAGAACTTTTCGAAAATAGCCCTACCTCTCACTGCACTGACTCAAAAAGAAAAGAAGTTCGATTGGACTGACAAACAGGAGTCAGCTTTCCAGCTACTAAAACAGAAACTCTGCAGTGCACCTATCTTATCTTTACCCGAAGGTAACGATGACTTCGTGGTATACTGTGATGCTTCACACCAAGGTCTTGGTTGCGTATTGATGCAACGAGACAAGGTCATCGCTTACGCCTCTCGACAACTCAAGGTCCACTAAAAGAATTACACAACTCATGACCTGGAGTTGGGGGCTGTTGTATTCGCTCTAAAAATCTGGAGACACTACTTATACGGTACCAAGTGTACAATCTTTACTGACCATAAAAGTCTCCAACATATCTTCGATCAAAAGGATCTCAACATGAGGCAACGTCGATGGGTCGAGTTGCTTACTGATTATGACTGCGAAATCCGTTATCATCCGGGCAAGGCGAATGTTGTCGCCGATGCCTTAAGCCGAAAAGAACGAGTGGAACCACTTCGAGTTCGAGCTCTCGGTATGACCATTCACAACGACCTCATCAATCAAACTCTCACTGCTCAACTCGAAGCACTCAAACCAGAAAACTTGATAAACGAGGCCTTGCGGGGCATGGACAAACAACTTGAAACCAAATCTAACGGGGCCAAATACTTCTCAAATCGAATCTGGTTACCAAGTTTTGGGAACCTTCGAGACTTGGTGATGAATGAAGCTCACAAGTCTAAATACTCTATACACCCAGGTGCCGACAAAATGTATCACGGCATCAAGGAAATGTACTGGTGGCCCAACATGAAAGCTGACATTGCAACCTATGTTGGCAAGTGTCTTACTTGTTCTAAAGTTAAAGCTGAACACCAGAAACCTTCCGGTTTGCTACAACAACCTGAAATACCACAATGGAAATGGGAGCAGATCACCATGGATTTCATTACTAAACTCCCTAAAACTTCTAGCGGTTGCGATACCATTTGGGTGATCGTCGACCGACTCACTAAATCTGCTCATTTCCTAGCCATCAAGGAAACTGATAAGATGGAACGTTTGACACGGATCTACCTGAAAGAGATCGTGTCAAGACACGGCGTGCCCATCTCAATCATCTCCGACCGAGACGCTCGGTTTACTTCTCGCTTCTGGCAATCACTGCAGAAATCTCTTGGTACTCGTCTGGATATGAGTACGGCTTACCATCCTCAAACCGATGGCCAGAGCGAACGAACCATACAAACACTGGAAGACATGCTACGGGCCTGCGTAGTTGACTTCGGTAAAAACTGGGAAAATCACTTGCCGTTGTGCGAGTTTTCGTACAACAACAGTTATCACACCAGCATAAAGGCTGCACCCTTCGAGGCACTGTACGGTCGTAAGTGCCGGTCACCCATCTGTTGGACTGAGGTGGGGGATACACAACTCACCGGTCCAGACATCATACATGAAACAACTGAAAAGATCATCAGCATACAAAACCGACTAAAAGCCGCACGTGATCGTCAGAAAAGCTATGCTGACGTGAGACGCAAACACCTTGAGTTCCAAGTAGGGGACAAGGTACTTCTCAAAGTGGCACCGTGGAAAGGTGTCATTCGATTCGGAAAACGAGGCAAACTAAATCCTAGATACATCGGGCCATTCGAAATCCTTGAAAAGATTGGTCCGGTGGCATACCGCCTGCAACTCCCTGCTGAGCTTAACAGCGTTCACAACACATTCCACATTTCTAATCTGAAGAAATGTCTGTCTGACGAGACACTGATTATACCGCTCGACGAAATACAACTCGATGATAAACTTCATTTTGTCGAGGAACCTATGGAAATAATGGACCGCGAGGTCAAACAACTAAAACAGAGTCGTATTCCCATCGTAAAAGTCAGGTGGAATTCTAGACGTGGTCCTGAATTCACTTGGGAACGGGAAGACCAAGTGCGACTGAAATACCCACATCTCTTCCCTGACAACGCACCGACCGTGCAATCAAGCTAATTTCGGGACGAAATTCTTTTAACAAGGGGAGAATGTAACAACCGCCAAATTAGGGCTAGTATTAGCGCCTAATTCTTTGTTAATACATGTAATTAGTACTGAGTTAGGCTAATTTATGTATCGGATTATATGTTGGTTAATATATATACAACTTTACGATTTGATTAAATCGTACGCGACTTAAATAGAATGAAATTCTATTCGGTTAACACGGACGTTGGTGAACAAATGTTTATAAACTAAGATAACGCAATTATGACCGGAACGCTACTTTATAATAATTGGTAATTATCTCGTATTACTCGATATACACTTACACGATTTAAAAACAAAAGAAATTAAATGTAATTTAAACTATTAAAGATTTAAGGAAATAATTTAATTAAATTATTTAACAAGAATTGTGATTTATAAATATAATTAAACGCGTAAAATAAATATTTAAAGTTTCAATGACGGAGCAAACGAACACCGCGCGGAGCGGGAACACGGGGCGAAAGTGGGGATTTAACCTCCCACTTCCACCCACCTTCTTTCATTTCACTTTCTTTCTTTCTCTCTCTTTCCTTTCCTTTTTCTCTCTAATCACTAAACACCACCACCAAAAATCTATCTAAATCAACAAATAAACATATCAAACGACATCCGATCTTCAAGATTTTTAGAGATTCACGACCACCGCATCCCGATCTACATTCCTATCTTTTCGGATTTTCAATCCGACACTTTGTAAGTTTCCGACAAATCCCGACAACTCTCCGTTTCTACTCATTTTTACGTTTTTATAGTTTATAATGGCTTAATATGTTCATATAAGGGTTGGGTAAAAGATTTGGACCCAACGGAAACCGGAAAACTCGTTTTCGACAAAAATTCCGGCCATCAGACCGCTACGTCGCATTTGGCCAGGGGCCTCTGCGACGTCGCGGCCTACGTCGCATAAAAACCCCAACGTCGCATTAGCGACGCTGCATCCTACGTCGCATTGATTTGCGAAGGTCGCATCATGCGACGTACATGCCCACGTCGCACCTGACGTCGCACGCTACGTCGCATCTGACGTCGCACGCTACGTCGCACCCTACGTCGCACCCTACGTCGCACATGACAGAACCTTGAAAACTCGGATTTTACTAAGTGTCGATCTTACACAATTTCCAATACTTATACTATACGACTTAACAAACATCATAGAATATGCTTTTCTATTACAATCACTCTAAATTGCGTTATTAACAATAAAACTTTAATTATAACAAACCACCAACGGGCCGTATATACTTTGACACGAACGTGAACGAACCAACATTTAACACAACGGGGTATGAACAACTAGCCTAGATGGTCTTGCGAGACATCTACTTACTTAACCTTATGTGTTTAGGCACTAGAAGGTTACGGGTTCGGAGAACCTACGGTTGATACTACTTACTCGTTTATTGACATAAACGTACTTGCAAAGACTCAGGTGAGTCTTACAGCCCCACTTTTACTGTTTTATACTTTGGGGTGAGATACTTAGCAACTGTTTTACGCATGAACACAATGTACTGAACTGAAAACATTACTGATTACAAACAAACGCATGAGTTACTTTTATCCACTGAAAGCCTCCTTATCGTAAGTTGTTAGTTATGGTCTTAAGCGCGAGTACTAGTAAATGGATCCATTTGGGACTGACAATCCCTGTCTGGGGTGGTAGCACCACCACGTACTGATTTACACGTAGAAACAGACATATTAGTATTTGTTACATATGAGTGTGTGGATAGCACTCACGGGGGTACGTGATATATTCACACTACACGGTTAAGCTTCAACTTATGAGCTCATGGCACTGTACTGATTAACTGATTTACTTACTTTGCTGGATAGCAATACGGGTACATACTTGTGGTTCATTACATCTACTTATTACTAAACCTGTGAGATTCACCAACCTTTTTGGTTGACACTTTTTAGCTTTGTATCTCAGGTACACATACGGAGTAGGATCACTCCAGGATTACTAGCTAGAGTCGCATGATTTCCAAACTGCATTTAACGGAGATTCTTTGGCATTATCTTTTGTAACTACGATTATGTAATAGAATCTCCCGCTATACGCGTGGACTCTAGGGAACTACTTTTTGTATACGAAAACCTACGGTTTTCAAACGATTATTATTTATGAAACCTTTTCTAAACGTCTCATTTAGAGGTCGTTTACTATTAATCTTGTGCTTTGTATATTGATTAGTAACACCCAACGTATGCTTCCGCAAACCGTTAAATTTGGGGGTGTTACATAATAAAACTGCACCAAGAGGCAATCAGAGAAACTGGAACCAAATGGTTTCACAAAGATTGGGGCAGAATTTTCAGATGGTCAAAGAAAAATCTGTGGAAGAACTAATCATCTTCAACATGATTGTCATCAAAATCCTAAGAATTTTAATAGGATTGTGAAACCATTGTGGACAGCAGCTAACATGATTAATAAACAAAATTTTAATTCAAAAGTTAATCATGTAGCCACTGTCAAGAAGATGAACAAGGCTAACAGTGGTACAACTGCAGCCACTGCTACTTATGCCTGTAACACCCCCAAATTTAACAGTTTGCGGAAGCATACTTGGGTGTTACTAATCAATATACAAAGCACAAGATATACAGCAAACGACCTCTAAATGAGACGTTTTGTAAAATAATTACATTTCATAATTAAATCGTTTGAAAACATATAGTTTTCTTTACAAAAATAAGTAAGCCTAGAGTCCGCGTATGTGGCGGGAGATTCTATTACATAACCATAGTTACAAAAGATAATGCCAAAGAATCTCCGTTAAATGCAATTTGGATATCATGCGACTCTAGCTAGTAATCCTGGAGTGATCCTACTCCGTAAGTGTACCTGAGAATACATGCTAAAAAGGGTCAACCAAAAAGGTTGGTGAATCTCACAGGTTTATCAGTAAATAATCAGTTTGAACACAAGATTTCATCAGTAGTGCCCGTAGGCGTATATCAAGTATTTGCAAATCTCGCAAAAGTAAAGTAATCAAGTTATACCGTTGCCATGAGGCTCATAATCGAAGCTTAACCCGTAAATAATCAGTTGCTCCCGTGACATGCTCGAAATTGAGCAAGCATAAGTAAACGAAATAATAGTCGCCCGTTTATACATAACGGTTCGTGGTAGCGCTACTACCCCGGGCGGGGAGGGTCATTTCCCTAATGGATCCATTAACTACTGTTCGCGCTTAAGTACATAACTAACGATATATGATGGAGAGACTTCAGTAAATAGTAAGTAACTCATGCAATTCAGTTTGGTATAGTAAACAGTTTAGTACTTGTGTTCAAGAAAAATCAGTAGCATGTATCTCCCCCAATAAGTTAAAACAGTAAAAGTGGGGCCGTAAGACTCACCTGAGTCTTTGCAAGTGCGTTTATATCAATAAACGAGTAAGTAGTATCAACAGTTGGTTCTCCGAACCCGTAACCTCTAAATGCCTAAACACGTAATGTCAAGTAAGTAGATGTCTCGCAAGATCATCTAGGCTAGTTGTTCATACAACCCAATGTGTCCGAATGTTGGTTTGTTATCGTTTGTATAAAAATGTACGACCCGTTGGTGACGAGTTTGGAATAATAAACTTTAAGTATTATTATCAAATTATTGATGTTTTGCACTTACAAAAGTGTCCCAAAGTGTTTTATAAGTCGTATCGTATAAGGATTTGAGGTTGTAAAAGTTCGACACTTAGTGAAAATGTGAGTTTTCAAGGTTCTGGTTTGTGCGACGTAGCATGCGACGTTGCAAGCGACGTAAGGTGCGACGTAGGCAGGTACGTCGCATGATGCGACCTTCGCAAATCAATGCGACGTAGGGGGCGACGTCGCTAATGCGACGTTGGTTCGGTTTGCGACGTTAAAGTCTACGTCGCTATGTGCGACGTCCGCAAGTTAATGCGACGTAATAGGCTGCGTCGCTAGTGCGACGTTGAGGTTTTTATGCGACGTAGGTCGCGACGTCGCAGAGGCCCCTGGCCAGGTGCGACGTAGCGGTCTGTTGGCCGGAAAATGTGCCGAAAATGAGTTTTCCGGTTTCCGTTCGGTCCAAATCTTTTACCCAACCCTTATATGAACATAATAAGCCTATTTAAACTACAAACTAGTAAAAATGATCAAAAACGAGAGATGTCGGGATTTGTCGGAAACTTACAAAGTGTCGGATGAGAAATCCGAAAAGATAGGAATATAGATCGTGTTGCCGTGGTCACTTTTCTCCAAACGAGTGGTATGATTCGGCGATGTTTCGTGGTGTTATTTTGCGATTTTGTGTGATGAATGTGGTTTGGTGATTGAGAGTAAAAGAAAGAGAGAGAGAGAGAATAGAAAATGAAAATGAAAAGAAAAGGTGGGGAATGGGAGGTTATCCTCCCATTTTCCAGTCCCCGCTCCCCGTGCGGTGTTCGTTTGCTCCGTCGTTTAATCGTAAATAATTATTTTAAATATTAAATGTACGTTTTAAAAATACAAATTATTACGCGAGATTTTATTTAAATATTTTACAATTTATATTTGAGTTATAAAATGTACGTTAATTTATTTAGTTGCGCGTTTTAACATTTTAAATTGTGTAACTTTCTGATTGTACAGTACGAATGAATACGAAATATTATTAATAATATTTTTGACATAACAATGTTATTTAATAAAATTGGTCACCAACGTCCGTATTAAATTGAATAGAATTTCGTTCTATTTAAGTCGCGTACGATTTAAATCAAATCGCAAAGTTGTATATATTTACCAATATATAATCCGATACATAAATTAGCCTAACACAGAACTAATTACATGTATTAACAAAGAATTAGACACTAATTCTAGTCCTAGTTTGCCGGTTGTTACAATGCTGCAGTGGTACCACCAAACAAAGCCAACAGAGGCATCAAGACTAAAACAGTGGGGCGGGTTACCACTGTTAAGCATGGTGGCACTGCTAGAGTGAAAAATTCTAAAATGTTTAAACCAAGGCATGCTACCACTGCTAGAGTAATTAACACATGACTAAGGGTAACCACTGTTAGGCCTATAACCACTGTTAAGTCTGATATCAGTTGGATATGGAAACCAAAGAACACACATGAATCCAAAGTTTCCAAATCCAATAGTGCATCAAAATCAATTGTCTTTCAGAAAGTTGATTTTCATGATGCACATGGGAAACCTAAAACCAAATTGGTTTGGGTTCCCAAGAGAAACTAATTCTCTTTTTGATTATTTGTGCAGGGCAAGCCAAAGAGCTTATGGCATGTGGATAGTGGCTGCTCAAGACACATGACTGGTGACAAGGAAAAGCTACAGGACTTCAAATCTTTTGATGGTGGATATGTAGCATTTGGAAGCAATCCAAAAGGAGGGAAGATAACAGGCAAAGGAACAGTTCAGAGTGAAAAGCTAAGTTTTGATAATGTTTATTTTATGGAACAACTGAGGTATAATTTGCTAAGTGTAAGTCAAATTACAGATAAAAAGAACCCAGTTCATTTTACTGACACTGAATGCCTTATCTTGTCTAAGGAATTTAAAATACCAGAAAACATGATTTTAATGAGAATTCCAAGGCAAGATAATGTATATAAGTGTGACTTAGCAAATATGCAACCTCAACCTGATTTAAACTGCCTTATTTCTAAAGCTAGTGTGACTGAATCTGAACTGTGGCATAGAAGAATGTGTCACATGAACTACAAAACCATTAATAAACTTGCTAAAAACAAGCTTGTTAGAGGTTTACCTGAAAAGGTGTATTCATGTGATGATCATTGTGTTGCATGTCAAAAAGGCAAACAACACAAGTCTTCTTTTAAGTCCAAAAGTGTGAATACCAACTGTACACCCTTTTACTTATTACATATGGACTTATTTGGACCAACCAACATAAGTAGCATGTGTAAAATGTCTTACTGTCTTGTAGTAATTGATGATTATACCAGGTTTACATAGGTTTTCTTTCTTAGAACAAAAGATGAGATAGGTGGAATACTTAGATCATTTATAACTAAGATGGAAAATCAATTGGATAAAAAGGTTAAAATCATCAGGAGTGATAATGGAACATAATTTAAAAATTATGAGATGGATAAGTTCTGTGAAGTTAAAGGTATTAAGAGAGAGTTTAGTGCACCTAGAACTCCACAACAAAACGGAATAGCTGAAAAGAGGAATAGGACACTAATTGAGGTAGCTAGAACTATGCTATCTGATGCAAAACTACCTATGTCTTTCTGGGCAGAGGCAGTTAGCACAGCTTGCTATGTTCAGAACAGGGTCTTAGTAGTTAAGCCTCATAACAAGACACCATATAAACTTTTGTTTAATAGGAAACCACTTGTTAGTTTCTTAAAATCTTTTGGGTGTCCATGTACCATCTTAAATACCAAAGATCACTTAGGAAAGTTTGAAAGCAAGGCAGATGAGGGTATATTTGTTGGTTACTCTATTCAAAGCAAGGCTTATAGGGTATTCAATCAAAGAACTAGGATCATAGAAGAGACCATGCACTTAACCTTCAATGAGAACACATCTAATCCTGATGGAAAAGGTCCTAATTCTTTGTTTGATATTGATGCACTTAACACTGCTTTTAGATATCCAAATGTAGATTCAAGTGCAGGTACAAGTACAGGTACAACTGGAAGTGCAAAGGATGGACAAGTTACAGCAGCTACAGGAATGTCATCTAGAAAGAAGAATGATTCATTGGAATACATTTTATTTCCAATATGGTCTCCTGATCCCCCAGAAGTGTTTGCAACTGATCCATCAATATCATCCAAGAGTTCAGAGGGTGATGAATCTGATGGGAATCCTTTCATTAGTATTTTTGAATCTGATGAACAGAGTGCTGAACAGAGTTATGAACAGGGTAAAGAACAGTGTGATAAGAGTCCAGAACAGCAACTTTTAAAGAATCTGAACAATTTCACTGAGAATACTAGACATGTTGTTGATTCTATAACTACTGATGTGTCTAAAATTCTGAGTGATGAGGTTCCTGAACAGACTCCAACTAAGCAAATTGGTAAGGAGGCTAGGCTGGATTATTTACAGTTCATGAGCACAACTCCATTGTCAAAAAGGATTTCAAAGGAAAGGTCATGTGAAACTTCTGGTCATGATGAGAATTATACAAACTTGGAAACTGGATTACATGAAACATCTACATCTAATTACATTGTTCATAGAGATCATCCTCTTGAACAAGTAATTGGTGATGTTGGTTCTGCTGTCCAAACTAGACAGGAAACTAAGATCAGTGAAGAGGAACTCCATACCTCTTTATATGTATGTTTCCTATCTCAAGTTGAACCAAAGAAGGCAGTGGAAGCTCTTAAAGATCCCAGTTGGATTGAAGCAATGCAGGAGGAGTTGTTACAATTTAAGATTCAGAATGTGTGGACTTTAGTTGATTTACCAAAAGGAAAACGGGCAATTGGAACAAATTGGATCTTCAAGAATAAGAAGGATGAGAGAGGAATAGTGATTAAGAACAAAGCAAGATTGGTGGCACAAGGGTATACTCAGGAGGAAGGCATTGATTATGATGATGTCTTTGCTCCTTTAGCAAGAATAGAAGCAATCAGGTTATTCTTGGTATATGCATCATACCAAGGCTTCAAAGTCTATCAAATGGATGTCAAGAGTGCATTTCTGTATGGCACAATTGATGATGAAGTATATGTTTGCCAACCACCAGGTTTTGAAGACCCCAAGTATCCAGATAGAGTATGCAGATTGGATAAGGCTCTTTATGGCTTGCATCAAGCACCTAGAGCCTGGTATGAAACTCTATCTGTTTACTTATTGGAAAATGGTTTTAAAAGAGGTACCATTGACAAGACACTGTTTACCAAAAGGATTCACAATGATATCCTATTGGTACAAGTGTATGTTGATGATATTATCTTTGGGTCTACTAAAGATTCCTTGTGTAAGGAGTTTGAGAAACTAATGCATCAGAAGTTCAAGATGAGTTCTATGGGTGAACTTACTTTCTTTTTGGGACTTCAAGTCAAGCAGAGGTCAGATGGTATCTTTATCGATCAGGGCAAATATGTTAAAGACATACTGGACATATTTGGCTACAAAGATGCTAAAATAGCTAGCACACCCATGGAGACACACAAGGCATTACATGCAGATCTTGAGGGGGAGGATGTAGATGTACATCTCTATAGATCCATGATTGGTTCTCTCATGTATCTCACCTCTTCCAGACCAGATATTATGTTTGCTGTGTGTGTGTGTGCTAGATATCAAGCCAATCCCAAGCAATCACATATGTATGCAGTAAAAAGGATTTTTAGATATTTAAAGGGTCAACCACAATTGGGCCTTTGGTATCCTAAGAGTTCTTCTTTTGAACTCATAGCTTTTACAGATAGTGATTATGGTGGAGAGAATTTGGACAGAAAGTCTACCTCTGGAGGGTGTCAATTTCTAGGAGAAAGATTGGTGTCATGGCAATGCAAGAAGCAGACCACTGTATCCACTTCAACAGCAGAGGCAGAGTATGTTGCTGCATCAAGCTGCTGTGCTCAAGTACTTTGGATTCAGAATCAGATGCTGGATTATGGTCTGACTTTTCTAAATACTCCTATTTATATTGATAATAACTCTGCAATTAGTATCATTAACAATCCTGTTAAGCATTCTAAGACCAAACATATTGAAATTAGATATCACTTCATTAGAGATTGTAATGAAAAGAGATTGATCCAAATTTTTAAAATTCATACTGATAATCAATATGTAGATCTTTTCACAAAGGCTTTCGATGTGGGAAGGTTTACATTTTTGGTTACCAGTATAGGAATGATCAATCTAACTTAAACTATGTTTGGAATTAGAATTGATACTAATAGTGGTTCTTTATAAAGAATAGTGCTTTATGTTCCAAGTGTCTACCACTGTTAGCTTCAATGTGCTTTCAGTTGGTACCACTGTTAGAACATTTATGCCACTGTCTTTATAAAACTGCCACTGCTTGTGAACTTGTGAAGTTATCGCCATTGTTTTTGTTTTTAGCTAACCACTGTGCAGGTTCCTAGCCACTGTCAGAAGACATTGCTACTGCTGGAACTAACGTTTTATTATTATTATTATTATTATTATTATATTTTATGATTATTTAAAATAAAAAAAAAATCAACTTATAAAGGTAAGTGTTTGGCACTACTAGTACTAAGTTTTTGTTACCTTGGTCGGTTGCCTCTGCTAGTTCTAGTAGCTGTTGTTAGCTTTATAAGTATTATTGTTTGAAAAATTATTCAAGTGTCTCCCACTATTAGGTATTTCTTATACCTTCCCACTGTCAGTTATATCGGACAGTGCCAATGTTGGTTCTATTTTCTAGCGCTTGGCACTGCTCTTATAACTAACAGTATTTAGACCTACAACACTTCAATTTTTCATTACGTTTTCATATTTTCTCTTATAACCACTGCGATTACAATCAAATCACTTCTTCCTCGATAATCAATCTACGTTCATGGCGTCTTCTTCTTCGTCTGATTTAACTCTGAGTGTTTATGAGGAACACAATATGATCGTTTTTCTGATGAAACTCTCAAGTGCTCAGAATTTCATACAAATTGTTGATTTTCTTCGTTCAAGTTATATCTTTCATGCACTTACCGTATCTCCAAGGGTTTCAAGGGGTCATTTAAATGAGTTTTGGAAGAATGCCAATTTGGAAGTGGTTTCGGGAAAAGATCAAATAGTTTCAAAGGTTCAAGAAACTAAGGTGGTGGTTACAGAGGACGTTTTACGAGAAGTTCTTCTTCTTGATGACGCCACATGTATATCTTCTTTAGATGACACAGTTTTGTATGATAATTTACGATTAATGGGGTATGAAGGTGATTATTCACGTTTTACATTTTTTAAATCATTCTTTAGCCCTCAATGGAAATTTTTAATTCATACAATTCTTCACTGTGTGTCATCTAAGAGAACTGCATATAATGAATTTGGAACACAAATAGCTTATGCACTTGTGTGCTTGGCTACGGGTCAAAAATATAATTTTTCCAAATACATACTTGATGGCATGATTCGAAATATAACAAAAGGAAAGAAGGATATGTTTATAATGTATCCAAGATTTGTGCAACTTGTTTTGAATAAACAAGTTACTGATTTGGTTGCACAATCTTCTGTTATTGGTGTTGGTACTCTTTCTGCAAGAACTTTTACAGAAATGAGTAAAAATACCAATAAGAGATTTTCTGGGAAGGAAACAGCATTGTTTTTTACAATGCTTCCTGCTCCTTCCACCACAGATGTAGTACCACCAACTACATCTGAACCACTTGGTGACAGGCCAGTAGAACCAACTGAGTCTGAACACACAACTAGTGGGGGTACCAAACGAAAACAAGGGACTACACAGCCTATCCAATATAAACCAAAGAAAAATAAATTGAAACAGGCAAGTGAGGCTCCTACTGCTCATTTGTCTCAGTCAAATGTAACACCACAGCAGGTGACCATTAAGGAGATGATTGGTCATTCTGGAAGGGCTGCCACTACTCCTACTAGTCCACTGACATAGGAGGGCAGTGGTAACATAAATAAGACCCAACCAGAGGCAACTTCTAATGCTGAACCTACGGGTAATGAAGCAGGTGAAGGTCCCAGTACCAAGAAAAAAGGGACTTCTGTTGATCATGCTAGGCATGAGGCAGATGATGATTTTGTCAATGATTCATCTAGGAGGTCACACTCTAATGATGATGAGGCTAGAACCACTATTGAATTGACGAATGTACAATTGATAGAGGCTGTAGATTTGTTATGGAATAGATTGCTCAAAGAGAAAAGGATCAATAAATCTCAGGATGCAAAGCTAGCAGAGCAGGCTGCTCAGATTATGGAACAGGGGCTAGTGATTGAAGATTTAAAGGACAGAATTAGTGTTTTGGAGAATGTAGTGGTGAACTTTTTGAAGGACAATAAGGTTGATGAGAGTGTTGAAAACCCTTCCAACAAGGGGGAGAAAAATAGAGATGATGCAGATGTATTTATGGCTGACTTGAGTGATCATGTAAATGATAACAGTGAGAAGATTAATGAGACTAATAAGAATACAGAGGTGTTGAAGGATGATGTGCAGAAGGTTGGTGTTGAAAGTGTTGTTCAACAACAGGAAAAGGTAGCAAGTGTGGAAATTGAAAACATGGAAGTTGGTAATGATGAAGGTGTGATTCCAGTGGATGATGATGATGCTAAGACTGAGGGGGAGTCAATTTTTGTCAAGCAAGAGACTGAAGTTGAGAAACCAAAGGTGACAATGGGGAGGAAAAAGTCAATTACATTGACTAGTCTGAAAGCTGCAAGTTTTGAGTCACCAAAGAAACCTAAGTCAAAGAGAGCTAAATCTGTAACTCCCACTGTTAGGCATAAGATTCTACCCACTGCTACTGCAAAATCTACACCTGCCACTGCTAGTTGTGTTCAAAGCACTGCTAGTAGTAAACCTAAGCTTGCCACTGTTAACCCAAATCAAACCACAACCACTACTCTAACCACTGTTACATCAACTACTACCACTGCTACAGAACCTACCAATGTTATTGCAAAACCTCAAGCCACTGCTACCCCTGAATCTCAAACCACTGCTACAACCCAACCAACCACTGTTCAAAGACCTCCCACTGCTAGAAGAATTGAGGTACCATTCACAATTAGAGAAACTTCTGATTTGCCTAAACCTGATTCTAAGCTTCCTAAGATTGATCCAAAAGATAAAGGTAAGGGTAAATTGGAAGAAAAGCCAAAGAAGAAGGAGAAGCTAGTACCACAGAGTGTTGAGTATGATCATGAGGTGGCTTTAAGATTGCAGGCAGAACTTGATGAACATGAAAGACTTAAAGCTGAAAAGAGAAGTGCAGCTGAGATGGAAAGAACAGTGCCTATTCAGACATCTGTTCCAGAAATTGATGAAGTAGATGTATTGCTTACATCTGGACAGGTGGTGAAAATGACAAAGGAAGCAAGCAGAATTTATGCAGAGATGAAAGCCAAAGGTTTGGAAGATGATTCTGTGTATAATGCTTATATTGAAAAGAAGAAAGGCAATCCTCTGCAAGTATCATTGAAACATATCATTGAAAGAGGTAAGAGGGAGAAGAGAGAAAAAGAAGTAGCTAAAAGAAAAGCAAAGAAACCAACAAGGGCAGAATTGAAAAATTCATTGGTATGTAAATTGAGAGGAGATAGGATTTCTACTATGAGATTAAGGAAAATGTCTTTAGAAGAGTTACAAGAAATGTATGATAATGATCCATTGGTGAATCCTAAAGCAAGAGAGAGGTTGGAAAAGAAAAAGAAAGAAGATGAGGAAATTCAGAAAATGTTGAAAGAAATATATGCTTTGATAGATGAAGAGCTAGAGAAGGAGAAAGAGGAAAAGAAAGGCTGAAGAGTTAAGAGTGAGAGTTGAAAGTCACAAGAGAACTTTTCAGATGATCCAAAGTTCAGATGATCAAATGATTAATTTGGACAGAGATGAGGAGATTTTGGATAAGATGATTGTGGAAAAGCCTGATTGATCTGAGAACGTCAATATGAGTGATGAAGAGTTTTCAGAAATTATTAAATGGGAAGGTATTTGTTTGAGAACTCCTGAAGTGTCTTATGAAATCAGGATTGAAAGGAGAAATGGAGTTGTAACATTTCATAAATCAATGGGAGAGATTCTGAAAAGAATAAATAATTTTGATGTGTATGATATGTACAAAATAGCTTTGGAAAAGGATGTGAAGCTGATTACAGTTGATATTGAAAGGAATGTGTGGGAATGGTTGAGAATGATGTTTGAACCTAAACTTTTTGGAGAAATATTTATGTGTTCTGAGATGATTGTAAACTGGAGACATTATGCTAGAGCAGGGGTATACTGTATAGTAGTGAAGAATGGGAAATACTTGTATATGCTGGAAGAGAGAGACTATGTTATGAGTTTTGCACTTTTGGAACATTTAGTCAAAAAGAAATTACAAGTGGCTGTGAAGACTGGTAAGGGAAAGGACATAATTTATAAGATTTTGAATCAGTATCACAAAAGGTGTCAATCAAACAAGAAAGGATCCAAGTCTCCTACAAAAGATTGAAGAAAACTGAAGAAACTTAATGCAATGCAAGATTGATTAAGTTTAGGGGGAGATTGTTGGGATCTGAGCAGATTTGATCAAGTGTTGAGTGGAATGCTAGCCATTGTTTGTGTTAATGCTTGCCGCGGTTAGAAGAGTTGAAGGCTAGCCACTGCTAGTATGTTTGAGTTGTTGCCACTGTTTATTATATACTTAGAATTAGTGAAGTATATTGTGTAGCCACTGTTAGTGGAAAATACACGTAGCCACTGTTAATGTAATTATTGAGTCGGTTAGTTTGTTAGAGTTATTTATGGGATAAGTACGTATACCATAATGACTACAGATTGTATAGGACTCTATGGTTTATAAATAGAGATCCTGGTAGCCTAAGATAGATATACAATATAGGTTACGATTAGCTTCAAGGTGAAAACCCTAATACTCAAGTGTATTCGTATTATTCTCATAATAATATTGAAGCTTTTGGTGATAATTGTTTTACGTGCATGTTACATAAACAATCTTCTTGATAGTTGTTAATTGTTATTCCGCAACATATTAACAATTTAATTTAAAACAATATTACAAAGATCATTAATGGATTGTCATATTGTTATGTGTATGTATTAGGTGTTAAAAAAGGTGGAACCTGCTGTTGAGCAAATATCGCATACTGGCCTAATACATCAAGGTGAGTTATATGAAAGTGATTAGATGATGATTAAGTGATTCGGATTGCTTCCGAGCTAGAGATTCACTTAGTTATGTAAAGTTTGATAATTAGATTATTTGTTATGAAATGAACTTGATAAGATGAAAGTGATTAGTTTGGTTAACTTATGTTAATCATGTTGTGATTAGAATACCTAATCAAGATTAGCTATGCCATGATTAGTAGCTAACTTATGTTGGCTAACTTGTGATTAGACTAGCTAATTGGCTTTAGCTAGAACAATGACTAGATATGTGCACATATGAAAGTGAAAGTGAACTCAAGAAAGGGAAGTAGCCTTTATACTTTGCTTATTCTTATTATTGTTGTTTATATAATAATGCATTGTATTTGATTAGTATTTAATTTGATTAGATATTCATATTCTCACTAAGTTAAACGTTTATCTAGTTAAGTTCATGTGTAGGTACAAGTGGAAGCGGGAAAGGGAAGGATATAGCACAATGGTAGCGTGGATTGCTTGTTGTAAGTTAATGACAAGCTTTATCTCCATAATTATCGTAATGATCCAATCTTGTTTAAGTCGCCCAACAAATCATTTGAAGTTGTGTTAATAGCTAATATGTATTTAGAAAGTTGCAAGTGAATAGAAGTTATGTTGTTGGGTATGTAAAGAACAAGTATGTGAACTAGACAAGAAATGGCTTTTTGGTGGAAGTTATTAGTAATATGTATGTAGTGACTTTGAAATGGTCAAAAGATGTATAAAATGGTACTAGATAGAACATCCTTGTTGAATTGATGATAAATAGGTCATAGGGGTCCAAACGGGTTCCCAAAACACCCATAGTCCATAATGTGTTAGTGTGAAGTTATACATGTGTTAATTGTTCATTTAAACTTCAAAGTATAAGTTATAATTGTTGCCAAAATGTAGAGGCCTGATGTCAAGTTCATTGTAAAATGACTTGCTTATAAAAAGTGGTCAAAACGCTAAATTTTTAGTCACACGTCCGGAATTAGATTTATTGCGAAAACGGAAAAAGTGTTAAAAGTAAAACTTGTATTTTGGTATATGAAAGGTGTTGGTAAAGTTTCAAGTCTTAATGATGCTCGAGTAAAAAGTTATGCGGTTTTTAGTTTCGTATTTTGGTAATTAGTGTGCAGACCTGCTGTCAGCAGGACTACCCGGTGGGTAGAGATAGTACCCGGCGGGTACTAATGACCAAAAGTTGACAGAAAGTGGCCTAAAACTGAGTACCCGATGCGTACTGTGAGTACCCGGCGGGTACTGAGCCATTTCCAGCAAACTTTTAGTTTAAGATATAACCTAGTGATAAAAGTGTTATATGGACCTAAAACGTTTCCAATTCAGTCTAGTAACATCGTTAATAGTGTTTACAGTATATATAAAAATTAAAAAAAAATTTGGGCGTTTCAATGCGATTTACACATTATTAACTTCTGCTATTTACGATCTGATTAAGGAAAACACAACTGTAAATTGATTCTACTGATTCATCAATCAATTTTTATTCGATTCGACAAAAAAAACCACACAATTGTACGACGATCATGAAAATATGTTCAATCGAATTGCAACAAAACTAGTGTGGTATCATATGTGTTAGTAGTATCAATTGAATATTCAGTACTCTCTGTAATTTGTGTGTTTCAGCTGTTCTTTATAAATCATCAAAAACAGTTGGAAAAATAACTTACAACTCATTAATTATTATTTAGTAACACATGTGATACTTAATTATCCAAAAGCATTTATAGTGCAGAACACTAAGATGGCAGTAATAGAAGAATGTAAGACAAACGATGTGGAGCAACATATTCAAGTAAATGTTACAGGTAATGAGTTCTTTTGTCTTTCTTCTAACTCATTGTAACAAATTTTATAGTTATTACTAACACGTGTGATACTGGTTAGTAACACACGTGATACTGGTTACTAACACATGTGTTACTAGCTAATAAGTGCATTTATCTTTCTGATACTATCACATGTGGTACCCGTTAATAACACACGTGTTACTGATACCAACTTGAAACGCCCCGATTTTTTTTTTTTAAAACATGTCCCACAACTTGTATTTATAACTCATTATCACATTCAGGCTTTTACCCGCCGGGTAACACCATACCCGACCGGGTATGGCACTAAGTAACCGGGTACCCGCCGGGTAGGCGAGGTACCCGTCGGGTAACATGCAAACACACGCCCTCGTTTGTAATTTAAAAGCACAGACTCACACATTGGTTACCCGGTCCATGATACCCGCCCGGATAACACACTACCCGCCGGGTAGTAGTGTTACCCGCCGGGTAACATGTTTTCTCAGCAATCCAGCTGAAACCAAAACTCTGCAACCTCGTTAACATTATACGGATTTCAATCTCGCGTAATTTCTTACTCGATATGAGTTAGGTTACGAGATTTTGCGGACACCTCCAAAGTATCAAAATGAAAGTTTCTCTTTTTACATATTTTCAATTTTCTCAAAAATCGCGAGTTTGGACGTGTGACTAAAAATGGCCATTTTTGAGCCATTTTCTTGACGATCCAAATTGCAAACCATATGCAATTTGGTTCCAACGTTATACCCATATAACCAACAACACAAATGGAGTCTAAAACAATAAATACCTTGTCCATACTCAGAATCCATCACATTTTAGCAGCATGATTGAAACTGACCCATATGGACCCTCTTAACCCATTTGGACCCCTTGACCCATTTAACAAGAAACACTTTTATCAACCATAACCATTGTATTACATATACTCAACGAGTACCATGAAAGGTTACAAATTGTCATTTTAACAAATTACATCTCCAAGCGAGTTTTAGTCCACCACTCCCCTATGCGACAATTTGATCCCTTTCACGGATTAGTTATAAAACATTTACATCTTCACACATAATTTATAAGACCATACGCAAATGATCATTTACACAAAAAGGGCATTTCCAACCGTATCCCGAGCATGATTTATACAAAAGGGATTTCAACTTACTATACTAATAGCAAGCTCCACCGCTACTCATTTTTGGGCTCTTTGCCCAAGTTTCCCCTTGCCCCGCTACTAGTACCTATCAACATAACAACATTAAGGGAGGTAAGCTCACAGCTTAGTAAGTAATAGGTGTACATATGAATATGAACTATAATCATAATAACAATGATAATTTGCCATAATATTCACACACAAGTGATTCATAAGCAAATTCTCTATATTAATTGGTCATACACAAATGATCAATTCACTCAATTTAAGGATCCTCAACAACTCAATGTTTTCACATTCCTACTCAAAGGAATTCATAATTCGTTATCATCATAAAGATGATATTCTCTCTATCTCAAATTTACACTTGAAGTACAAGTGTTCAACCAAGTTGTACACACTCATGTGTCCAATTTCTTGTAATTTTAACCCTCTTGATCCCTCCCATTCCCATTACTTACCTCACTAGGGTAACGATTATGTAGGCACGAACACGTTCTCAATTTTTATATGAAAACACCTAGACACATCATAACAAAATGTTATTAATCACTACTCAAAGTGACATTTCTTAGTATTAATCAATTCTTCATTTCTCATGATTCTTAGACATGTAACTAGCTAGTTCTACCTCATACTAACATCAATATGATGAGAACACCAACTTATCATCATTCATTATCATCATAAGCTCATCTCTTAACAATACTCATAAACTACATCATAATAGCATGTAACTACTCAAATAAGTGCATCAATACACCCTACTCATCTACAATTATTTCTTTCCTCAAGAATCACCATTTTCCACCAAAAACCACAAAATGGAGATTATCTCAATATCACCATTTCACGAAATTGAAGTTAGTTATGAATAGAGCTTACCTTTGGGATGATGAATATGTAAAAATCTAGCCAAATCTCCAAGGATTGATGCTCTAATTTGATGATTTAACCTTCTTGTTCTTGCTATCTAACTCGTTCCCTCACTCTGCTCTCTCATGTTCCAGATAAAAAATGAGGCCGTACCCTCTATTATTTGAGTTAGTTGTGTGCAACTGTATACTAGTTTAAATTATGGATACAATACATCTCTCAAGTCTCGGTATTACTTAAATTTAAGTTGGGGCTCGTTTTAGTCAATTTAAATTCCTAACTCAATAGGAAAAATAAATACTCAATATAAAATAACATAAATGATTTAACTCTTTATAAATATTAAATTTGCAAACTTACGAAAAATTGGGGTGTTACAACGTGTTACTAACTAGTATCACATGTGTTACTAACCAGGATCACATGTGTTACTAGCTAATAAGTGTTTTTATTTTTCTGATACTATCACATGGGTACTGGTTAATAACACATGTGTTACTACATAATATCATAATGTGAGATGTGATACTTGTTAGTATTACATGTGATACTTTCTACTACCACATTTGTTAGTGTACAATCTTATGTTTTTACAAATTCTTTTACAGGTTCACCGATTATACCAAAATCCATTCCATATGATGCGCAACAAGAAGACACAAAATCATATGATTTACAACAAGGAGCACAACCATCTGTTACGAAAGGCGAGGCAACCGACATACAAAAAGCAAAGGAAAGGGAGAAAGCTGAAGCAAAGGCATCGAAGATAGCAGAAGAACATGCTAGGGGGAATGGAAAATGATTGTTTTTTATATTAACTATCACATGTGATACTATATTATACAAGTTGAAAAAATTTAATAGTTGTTTAACTTTCAATTACATGTGATATTGCTTGTTGAATATTAATTTTTCCATAAACTTGATATAATCAAATTTTTTTGATATTTTAGAAATATAGCATGTTTCATACGACATATGTTACGCTAACACATGTGTTATTGGTTGCTAACACGTGTGTGTTACTTGTTTAGTACCACATGTGTTACTGGTTGCTAACATATGTGATGATGGTTGCTAACACATGTGATAATAGTATCGAATGAATATCAGTACTCTATGTAATTCATGTGATTCGGTTTAGTTGTTAAAATTCATCAAAAATAATTGAAACAACTTTCAGCTCATGAATTGTGATTCATTAACACATGTGTTACAGGTTGCTAATACACGTGTTAATTGTTTAGTACCACATGTAATACCATTACTATAAAATACATTACTATGTATATGTGACATGTGATACTTGTGTGTACTTTTTTTTATACAAATATAGTGTGTATTAGAAACGATAAATTAATTACTACTACATGTAATATATTTTACGATAAAGTATGTGTTATTAACAATAGCACATGTGATATTACAACAAAACACATGTGTTAGTATTACTAAATATCTCGTGTAAGAAAAACACACGTCATTGTGAATAGCTAATAACACATGTGTTAGTAATAATAACACGTGTGTTATATTATTACAAAATATCATGTAGTGGTGTTACAAAAACTCATATGATACTGGTTGCTATTACTTATATATGAAAATAGAGTTAATTGCATGCTTGCTTAATACTATTTTTTTTATTCAGATATAATCAAATTTATTTGATATTTTAGAAATATGGCATATTTCATACACTATGTGTTACTTGTTGTTAACACATGTGTTATTTAGTACCATATGTGTTACTAGTTGTTAACGTATGTGTTACTTGTTTATTACCACATGTGATACTGCTTGCTGAATACTATTTTTTTCCTTCAAAAAATTGATACAATCAAATTCATTTGATATTTTAGAAATATAGCGTGTTTCATATAACATATTTTACTATTTGCTAACACACGCGTTACTACTTTGCTAACACATGTGTTATTAGTTGCTAACACATGTGTCACTTGTTTAGTATCACATGTTATTCCATTATTATAAGATACGTTACTATTGATACGTAACATGTGATACTTGTTTGTACTCTTTTTTTTTTTTTTTACAAATATGGTGTGTACGTGTTAGGAGCAAAACATTAATTACTACCAAATGTAAATTTTTTTACTACAAAGTATGTGTTAGTAATAATAACAAATGTGATATTATAATATAACACATGTGATACTGATTGCTAATACATGTGTTAGTGGTTAGTATCACGTGTGATACCGTTACTATCAAATATGTTATTATTAATATGTGAAATATGATACTTGTTTCTACTCCTTTGTTTACAAATATAGTGTTTGTTAAAAACAAAAAAGTAATTGCTACCGCATGTAATAAATCTTACTACAAGTGTGCGTTAAGATCAAAATATTGGTTTCTACCACATGTGATACTGCTTTAAGTATCATGTGTGATAAAATTACTATCACATGTACTTGTGGCACCTAGCCATGCGTTGCCTTTTTCGTCCGTATCTTATTTTAAAGAAAAATTTTGGTTCAAATTGAAGTTTGTTTCTTACTGTAACTTACATTTTTGGTTAATAGTATTTCTAAAAACAGTGCTTCCGAATCGAAAATTTTGAAAAATTTCTCTATTTTTAACCTTTTATGAAAATGTTGTTTACTTTATGGACAAAAGGTTAAACTTGCGGTTGCTAACCGTATATCCCACACTTAAAGGAACATTGTCCCTAATGTTCAAATCCTTGTATAGAGTACCTCTTGTCGAAGTATCCCACACTTAGAGTTTCTACTAATTCCTGGATGTTACCTAAGTGTTTTGTATGGTTAAGGAAATCCCACACTTAATTTTTGGAGATATCGGTTAAGAAAATTAAGGCTTAATGGATAGAAAGTTTGAAACGAAGTTACTCCCCTAGAGATTTGTTGTGCTTGTGTCGGCAATTTGTCGGAGGTTTGCTCTTTTGTAGATTTTCCATTTGTAGTCTTTGGCATGCTCCGAGGTGTTGTCAACAATCGTCTCCGCCATGATTTTCGATAAATATTGTTTGGATCAAACAAACATTCCACTCAACAATTATATAATCGCTGCTAAATAAGAAAAGTAAAGTCATACCATACTAATAATAATAAGCTAATAAAGTGGTGATGTCTATGCATCAAGTACAGATAACAAAAGATAATACAGATAACAAAAGATAATAATGTTTGGTAGAAAGTAGAAAGAAGTCAGAAAGTCGAGCAATCTATTGCTCGGCTGGTGGTATGATCGAAGTGATGGGACCTGCAGATATCTCTCCATTGGATGATGAGTCTACGATCCCATCCTGGTATCTGGTACCTGCATATGAAGCATCCTGCTCAAGTTCTCTGGGTACATCTGGACTACCTGCTGTGAATACCCCATCTCGTATCAACTGATCAACAAATGGACCTGCAGGCATACCAAGGCTGTCGAGGACGGGGATAGGTGATCGCTGCTTAGTAAAAACGTGACTTTTTATGCGATATCAGTTTTGATGGCATAGTATAGTGGTTGAAAGTGCTTATCCTTCCTCTGTCCCAGTACAGCTCCAACTGCGAAATCACTAGCGTCGTACATGATCTCAAATGGAAGGCTCCAATCTGGGGCAATCATTATTGGTGCATGTACAAGCTGATCTTTCAAATAGTTAAAAGCTTTGAAACATTCATCTGTAAAGGCAAACAGAGTATCTTTTTCGAGAAGATGAGTCATAGGCCGAGAGATCTTGGAGAAATCCTTGATGAAACGACGGTAGAACCCAGCATGACCTAGAAAACTTCGAATGGCTTTAACAGAAGTGGGTGGAGGAAGTTTTGAGATAGTTTCAACTTTAGCTTTGTCAACTTCAATTCCAGCTTTTGATATGCGGTGCCCTAAAACTATTCCTTCTTTTACCATGAAATGGCATTTTTCCCAATTCAGAACGAGGTTTGATTCTTCACATCGGGCAAGCATCCTATCCAAGTTGGAAAGACAAGTAGAGAAGGAATATCCAAAAATGGAGAAGTTGTCCATGAATACCTCCATGCATTGTTGAATCATGTCATGGAAAATTGCTACCATGCATCGCTGAAATGTGGCAGGTGCATTACATAAGCCAAACGGCATACGTCGGTAAGCGAAAGTTCCATATGGACATGTGAATGTCGTCTTTTCTTGGTCCTTAGGATCGAGAGGAATATGAAAATAACCGGAGAATCCATCAAGAAAACATTAGAATTCATTTCCTGATAATCTTTCCATCATCTGATCAATGAACGGTAGAGGTATAACACCCGCTAAATACAAGGACATTTTTTTTTTTTAAAACATATCGGAAGCGCATGATTAATAGGAACCAGTGGATTGCATACATACATTTCAAATAGCAATCCACTTATATACAAACCTTTAAAACTAGGTTATTCTAATCATTACACACATTAAGTTTAGGTGTTATAGAAATCCCAATGTGTTGTTAAATCATTAACGTATTATCCAATTCCGAGTGAGCCTGTCAAACATTCCATTCCAAAATATACTTCTTGCCCACCCACATACAAAAGTAAACCTGCAAGAAGTAATGAGGGGTTAGCACGAAGCTAAGTGAATAGATCCCAAGCTATCAATCTAACTCAGCTTAACACATGCCTATAACCAAGCAATGCACAAGCAAATAGAAGGATCGGTGGTCCTTGAGGTACCCTCATGCCGCGGATGGTTCCCCAAGTAACACTTAAAACCAACTGACGGCCAAATCAGAGGTTAAACCGATAGTTTGGTACTATTACTACACACGACGCAATTTCAGTGTCCAACACATGTACAAGGCACTTGCGAAGTCCTAGTAATAGTATCCAAACCCAACACATTAGTTGACCCCCACCAAATCAAATAGTCCACAACTATCATAGCACAATGGACGCCAATAATCAATCAAGGTTTAGCCAACATGCCAATATAATATTAATGCAATCATTGCAATAAACTAAGTTTACCCGTTGTAACCATGTTGTTACAACTAACTTAGATTGAAAGTCCAAGATCCACTCACCGACAATCATAGTCGTCCACTCAGTAGTCTAATGTCACTGAGTCTTCCGCGTATCTAAAACATTACAGAATACCACAAGTTAGTAACTTGTCACAATGGTAATCTTATTATAATAAACAATACACGTTATAATCATATAACATATCGCAATGTCTCGTCAGACACTATATCATATCAATATGATAATAATTACCGGATAATCGAATATAATTATTAAATGGTAGCTTACACTTATGTCACCAAATCATAAGCACATACACATAGTGATATACCATTTATTACATAATCTTCTAATTCCATATCCCTTATATCATGTTACACTTATATAACATATTTACAAGCTCATGATATCAAACCATTAAGTAACCACTGCTTAACTAATTACAAAACTTAATTAGCCTAAGTAACATGAACTAAGTCCAAAACATTACTAACACATATCATCAATCACTTAACATTAGCACAAATTAAGTTTGATGTATAAATCAATAACATAATAATCAACAGCTGAACAATAAGCCTGAAACAAAATGAATCCGCCCGGATTCAAGGGAATACGTTCGTGAATACGGTCCGGAATACGCCGGATTCCCCAATTTATAATTGAATCCGCCGGATTCCCGTGAATCCGCCGGATTCCCATGACGAACAGCCCCTGTACCTGCTGTTCTAACCTTATACCCGAAATCAAAACCCCAATTCACCAAATCAACGTATCAAATCGATTACATACAACAAATAACACTTTATAATACTAACCAACAACACATATCATCATATATCATCATCAATCACATACATAATCATAAACCCTAAATTATTAATATGTACACATATATCTGATGAACACTCACAATTTAAAGATGATGATGATGATCTAGTGAAGAAGATGAAGCTATAGCAAGATCACAAGCAATCTTTCTCTCTTTTCTTTCTTTTTATTTTGATATGTATGTATGTGTGTGTATGTAAAAGAGATAGAGATGAGAAAAAGATCAAGAATAGAAAATGGGGAAAAATAAGTCGGCCACCACTCTTTTAACCAACTTCCACTAGTATAAAATAATACCCGCTCTAAACCTATTGCCTGGAACCCGAAAATACCCGCGAGGAAAAGTATTTTATTTTACCGTCAGGTTCCACCATTTAAAAAAAATATTATTTTATTAGTCACAATAATTCCTGTGACTCTTTCACCTATTTATTTTTAAATAAACTAACAATAAATTTCCTATCTCATTTAAATAATTATTTAAATCCCGAAAATAGTATAAAACTTCTAGGCCCGATTTGCGGATGTTACAAATCTCTCTCCCTTAAAGAGATTTCGTCCTCGAAATCTAATCATCCTTAATTAATCTAGGGAATTTAATCACACCATACCTCGTGTGAAGTTTGGTTCACACTTTATTTCCAATTCCCTAACTACATAATTATTCATCACTATATGCACATAAGATATATGTACAATTTAAATTATTTATGCATATTATCTCTATGCATATCTTAATCATTAATCACACACACACAAAATATGTATACATTTAATCCATTTTAAGATATATGTTTTCAACCTAATTACACATGCACATATCCAATGTACACGCTTCAATTTCTCATTTCAGCACATATAATGTACCTAATCTTATCTTCATATACACAATGAACATTCTAAAACAAGTTATTACTTAACATAAGTAAATCACTTAACTAAGTAAAGTAATCACTTAACTAAGTAAAGTAATATACTCTCATAACCAGAATCTAGCGACATGCTAGATCTTTAAAATTAGTATATAAATTCAATCTTTTTCAATAACGAAAACAGTGGTTATGGAAACCACAATACACATATCATCAATGAAGTTTAAATTTCAATTATAACTAGCATCCATGCTAATATCAACATATCACTGTGGTACATGAAACCCATTTTTATTAACATATCTCGGAATCATATAACACTAACCACGTATTGATAAGCAAAGTAGAGGTCAAATCCTATGGTTAATACCATTATCATATAGTTACACAATCACTTAGCACCAAATTATATTTGGATACATGCTAAATCTCGTTCAATGGGTACCTTGCTATACTAGCACACGTACCACATTATCAAAATGTGCTAATCATCAACACATTTTCAACAATATCATCTCAATAATTATATCTAGTCGACCTCTACATTAGCTTATCTCATCACATAACTTTTTCAAATTACAATTTACCACATTATTTAGTCATTAGATATGCATAATACGAAAGATTATATGTAATTCGCACATAATTATAATAATATTATCAATCCAACAATTAAAACTCTTATTTTTCCAGACTATTTTACTTTTTCCTAAGGACATAGTTTCACATAATTTTCTAATACTAGGCTATCCGGCTATGTTAATCTTCACTAAGCCTCAAACATTACCAACAAATAATCACATACTCATTTTTAACAAGTAGTATAACCCGTTCCAATTCTTCTTTTACAACGTCTCCAAATTAACACTAGTTGAGCAGCTTACTACCACCTTATATTAGTCAGTCAATAACTTTTTCATAACCGCAGGTCAACATATGTCATCCGTTATTTAAAATCATTTAGCTTCATTGTGTACTTAATAGCCTCAACAACTCCATGTGAAATGGCATAATATAAATACGTTGGCCAGACGTCGTCATATTATGTCAGTCACACTTCATTCTCAGGCCACTTCATACCATTAATCTCTAAAGTGATTAACTTTTACTCTCTCATATATCACAATGTTGAAATCAACAATTATTACACATATAGTAACACTTTGTAATAGATTTATGACCCAGTATTAACTTGTTACTATTTTCATTTATCACTTGAATGTGAAACTACTCACATAATTAGGTAGGCATAACAATTCAATTATTCAACAAAATTCTTATTATTACATTAACACAGGTGTAGAGTTTAACATAACTAAGTCAATTTAACACCTTTATCACTGGATTCAATATCAATCACTTAACACTTTAATTATTAAGTATAATACTCTATATAACATTTAACACTAAGTACCTTGTTAAAATACCAGTTCATATTTCACATATATTCATCAATATATAATTTCTAAGTTGATTAATAAATAACCTTCCATATTTAGTTATCAAGCAAGAGTAAGCTCCTACAGTACTCTTCAACTCTTACAAATACTTATTCAATCATATTAAGTATTTCACATAATGTAATTAACATGATTACATAATCAATATTTATTTACCCTCACAAGCAACAATCAACAATACCCTTACTGGTATACTTTGAAGTTAAATAAACTGTCTACAAACAACTCCTACACAAAGAACCATATAGGCCTCTTAAAACAACTTTTAATATTGCATATAGTCACATGAATGATCCCTGGGCTCAAAGAAACAAAAGCCCAATACAAATCATAAGCTAAAAGTCTGAAATAATGTTCGAAAAACACTAAAACGCGATTTTCGGGCCCCAAACGACCCCGAAGTGCCGAAAACTGACAGGGCTCATGGCAAAGCGATGAGCTTTGACCGTTGGCCCGTTTTCGAGTGGACATGTAAATTTCATCTTAATCGGACACCGAAATTTCATAACGGAAATTCTACGACCAACGTTACGTCGAACGTCGAAATTTACAAATTTTCATATTAAACTCACTTAATATAACACATAACACAAGAAAAGTCTCAATAAAAGGGGAATCCGCCGGATTCTGGGGAATCCGCCATGATTGAAGGGAATACGCCCGGATTCCGGGGAATCCGCTGGCTTCAAGGCCAATTTTCATGACAGAACCAATTTTAAGGAATCCGGTCAAGGAATCCTCCCGTATTCGTGGGAATCCGTACGGATTCAAGGGAATCCGCCCGGATTCATCCTGCTGCAACAAATCTGCAATTTTTAGTGCAAAAATACGAAACTCAAACGGGCATATCTCCTAAACCGTAAAGAGTTAGGGTCTGAAATTTCGCAGGCACCTTTATATAATCAAAATGCAACTTTCTATTTTTCCACTTTTTCAATTTACACGTTTAACGAGAAAACGACCATATAACCAATTTTAGGCCATTTTGGACCATTTTGGTTGACACGCTATATTCCAACCGGCCTACTTTCAGGGTTCCACCCTTTGCCAACATGTTTCTACATATAATTATGACGTGTGGGCACATTCATCATCTATATATACACATTATATCCTGTTTTGACTCATTGACCCGTTTAGGGTCCAATTGGGCATTTTCAACCAAACAACCACATTGACTAACCAAACACTTTCACGCACTTTGTTACTATACTTATGACTTAAAGTCACTTTAACATTCATTATTTTCGAACCCACATATATATTAACCATTTGACCAATAACCGACCCATTTGGATACTTTAACAACCCATTTGGGTTTCAACCCATATAACCACTATTCAAACAATCAATTCACACTTTGTTGACTATTCCAAGTCAAACAAAACCATTTTCAATATTGGTATTATGCTATAACTCTAAAACACCAATCCACATTAAAATCATCATTTTTAAATCAATTTCAACAAATTTTCCAATTTCATAATCACTTTAACTTTTCACAACTTGTCAACACACATTTGGACTCGTTGACCACTTTGCCTTTCTATCTTAACACTCTCAATACAAAGATCATAATTCAACCCAATTATGATCAATGATAAACACATAAAAATCTAGTCACATTCAACTTGACTTTACCAATTCAAAACACATATTCTAACAACTAGACTCTTTCTAATTCACATAACAACACGACTCGAAACCTATTAATGGAGAATACCAACATCCCATTAATTTCATCATATCAAGTCACATCAATTCAGTTTATCATTTATCAAACAATTCCCTGGCAAGGATCTATAATCACACCTTGCATTTATCAACTTATTAACAAGCGATATTCACCAATAATTCAATTTACTTTACTAACAATCATATCATAGTAAAGCAAACAGTCAAAGCTTATTAAAATTCATCAAGCTTATCAGAAATTACCTGGCACATCTAGGCCCACGAGTATTGAGGAATCATTGAGAATACCAGACGGTTCCTCATGTTCCTCCGTCTCTGCATCCAAAACAACACTCTTGGAACTTGTTATAGGTTAGTACATATTCAATAACCACATTTTCATACAAAAACCCCATCCCTGGAATGTTTGACTTGACACATCATATAGATTTGGGATTGAACATAACCAATGTCCAATTCACCCAAACCTTTGCTCTGATACCAATTTATAACACCCGCTAAATACAAGGACATTTTTTTTAAAACATATCGGAAGCGCATGATTAATAGGAACCAGTGGATTGCATACATACATTTCAAATAGCAATCCACTTATATACAAACCTTTAAAACTAGGTTATTCTAATCATTACACACATTAAGTTTAGGTGTTATAGAAATCCCAATGTGTTGTTAAATCATTAACGTATTATCCAATTCCGAGTGAGCCTGTCAAACATTCCATTCCAAATATACTTCTTGCCCACTCACATACAAAAGTAAACCTGCAAGAAGTAATGAGGGGTTAGCACGAAGCTAAGTGAATAGTTCCCAAGCTATCAATCTAACTCAGCTTAACACATGCCTATAACCAAGCAATGCACAAGCAAATAGAAGGATCGGTGGTCCTTGAGGTACCCTCATGCCGCGGATGGTTCCCCAAGTAACACTTAAAACCAACTGACGGCCAAATCAGAGGTTAAACCGATAGTTTGGTACTATTACTACACACGACGCAATTTCAGTGTCCAACACATGTACAAGGCACTTGCGAAGTCCTAGTAATAGTATCCAAACCCAACACATTAGTTGACCCCCACCAAATCAAATAGTCCACAACTATCATAGCACAATGGACGCCAATAATCAATCAAGGTTTAGCCAACATGCCAATATAATATTAATGCAATCATTGCAATAAACTAAGTTTACCCGTTGTAACCATGTTGTTACAACTAACTTATATTGAAAGTCCAAGATCCACTCACCGACAATCATAGTCGTCCACTCAGTAGTCTAATGTCACTGAGTCTTCCGCGTATCTAAAACATTACAGAATACCACAAGTTAGTAACTTGTCACAATGGTAATCTTATTATAATAAACAATACACGTTATAATCATATAACATATCGCAATGTCTAGTCAGACACTATATCATATCAATATGATAATAATTACCGGATAATCGAATATAATTATTAAATGGTAGCTTACACTTATGTCACCAAATCATAAGCACATACACATAGTGATATACCATTTATTACATAATCTTCTAATTCCATATCCCTTATATCATGTTACACTTATATAACATATTTACAAGCTCATGATATCAAACCATTAAGTAACCACTGCTTAACTAATTACAAAACTTAATTAGCCTAAGTAACATGAACTAAGTCCAAAACATTACTAACACATATCATCAATCACTTAACATTAGCACAAATTAAGTTTGATGTATAAATCAATAACATAATAATCAACAGCTGAACAATAAGCCTGAAACAAAATGAATCCGCCCGGATTCAAGGGAATACGTTCGTGAATACGGTCCGGAATACGCCGGATTCCCCAATTTATAATTGAATCCGCCGGATTCCCGTGAATCCGCCGGATTCCCATGACGAACAGCCCCTGTACCTGCTGTTCTAACCTTATACCCGAAATCAAAACCCCAATTCACCAAATCAACGTATCAAATCGATTACATACAACAAATAACACTTTATAATACTAACCAACAACACATATCATCATATATCATCATCAATCACATACATAATCATAAACCCTAAATTATTAATATGTACACATATATCTGATGAACACTCACAATTTAAAGATGATGATGATGATCTAGTGAAGAAGATGAAGCTATAGCAAGATCACAAGCAATCTTTCTCTCTTTTCTTTCTTTTTATTTTGATATGTATGTATGTGTGTGTATGTAAAAGAGATAGAGATGAGAAAAAGATCAAGAATAGAAAATGGGGAAAAATAAGTCGGCCACCACTCTTTTAACCAACTTCCACTAGTATAAAATAATACCCGCTCTAAACCTATTGCCTGGAACCCGAAAATACCCGCGAGGAAAAGTATTTTATTTTACCGTCAGGTTCCACCATTTAAAACAAATATTATTTTATTAGTCACAATAATTCCTATGACTCTTTCACCTATTTATTTTTAAATAAACTAACAATAAATTTCCTATCTCATTTAAATAATTATTTAAATCCCGAAAATAGTATAAAACTTCTAGGCCCGATTTGCGGATGTTACAAGAGGGAAGTGATCTTTGCGAGTGGTTTCATTTAGTTTACGATAATCAATGCACACCCTCAAACCGGTGACAGCTCGTGTTGGAATTAATTCGTTGTTTTCGTTAGCGATAACCGTCATTCCTCCTTTCTTTGGGACAACTTGAACTGGGCTGACCCAAGGGGAATCTGAAATAGGGTAAATCAGGCCAGCATCCTAGAGTTTGATAACTTCCTTCTTAACCACTTCTTGAATCTTCGGGTTGACTCTCCTCTGCCTTTGAACTGATGGTCTGAAGTCATTTTCCATTAAGATTTTGTGAGTACAATAGTTCGGACTGATCCCTTGAATGTCAGAAATCTTCTAAGCAATTGCTTTCTTATGTGACTTCAGCACTTGAATAAGTTTTACTTTCTCTTCCGGCTTCAGGTCTTTTGATATGATAACAGGTAAATGTAAAGATCCTTCGAGAAAAGCGTATTCAAGGTGTGAGGGTAGTTCCTTTAGCTCCAATTCCGGTGGTTCTTCTATGGAAGGTTTCATCCTTGCAATTTCGTCTCTTTTAAGCTAATCAAATTTTGTCTGAAATTCAGCATCTTCTGCAGGGATCTCTGGATTGTCGGCTGTAACATCCACTCCTCGGGTCTAGCTGTATTTTAATATTTTCTGACTTTTAATATTTAATTCGTGTGTCAGAAAATAGTTATGTGTTATTATTTGAAAATAATCAGTTAAAGAGTTACATAATTTATTGTGACTAATAAATTATTAACTGTTTTAAATTAATTCAGTTGACGGTAAAGTAAAATAATGTTTCCCCGCAAATGGTTTTTAAGTTCCAAACAATGATAAGTACGGGGGACAGAACTAGTACACATATTTTATCATATATGTTTAAAATACGTATGAAACCTTGGGATTAACTCCAGAAAATTCATACGAACGTGAGGAACTTCCAGAATAAAATCCAAACCCTAGAATTAACCTTTAATCATCAAATACTTGCAAAAATCAAGTTTTGTTCATCTTGGAATCACTCTGGCCGAACCAGAGAACACACATGGACGATTCAAAAACTGTAAATCAAGCTTTCATGTTGAATTGAAGTTGTAGAACATTGATTCAAGCTTTCATAACATGATTAATCACTCATATCATGTCCCTAAATGCTTTGTAAGTATTGATTCTTCAATTTCCTATAGTTAGTAAATGGGTTTTCGAGTATTTGATTGAATTAGTGTGAGTAACTTGAAATTGAAGCTTGAAATGCATTAATAATTGATAGTTGATGTTAATTTCATGATTATAAAGGAAACCCTAACTTGAAAATGAAGAATTTGATGTATGATCATATAGATAGTTATGGGTTTAGTAGTTTATGTAAAAATCATAGCTTTAAAGCTTAGAGTAATGATATATAATTGATAATTGTTGATAATAATCCTATTATGATTAATTAATGATGATGATTTGCATTAATTAAGTTAAGGATTGTGAAGTTGATTAAGTGTTCAAGAGGTGTTCTTGATGAATTCTTGATAATTGAGGTTGATGACCTTATTAATGATTTAATTACGTTAATTGGTGATAATTAAAGTTGATTAAGATGATCTTGTGATGGTTTACTTATGTTAGTTAACCATGAATATTATTGATTAAAGTAGTGTTGTGATTCAAATGATCATAACTTGATAAGTGATTGTGAATTAATGATGTTAATGTGATTATTCATAATCTTGAAATGAGAATTATAAGTGAATAATGATATGAGTAATAACTCATTGGAATTGGGATTTCGAATCATGTTGTAGTTACTTAACTAAGTTGTTTAATGTAACTACATTAGTATTATGGTGTAAATCTATTAGTATGATGTTATATTCATATTTAGACAAGTGATTAACTTATGTTATTCTGATGTAATTCCAGATAAACAGAAGACTCAGTGACATTAGACTACTGGGTGGACAACTGGGGTATTCGGTGAGTGGATCTGTAACCTCGGTGTAATTTAGTTGTAACAAGTTTGGTTACAACGGGTAACATATTATTACTGTTTTATTATTCCATCATGATTATGGTTGTTAGTAATAATATTGTTGATAGACTGTTAGTCTGATATGATAAATATGGAATCACGTGTTATTCAGCCTTTGGGCTTTGACGATATTCAGAGGCCAGCCTGGAGTTGGGCTTGGTTTGCTATTGGTTGGATAACACAGGGTCTTAGTACAAGTATTATTGTCGTAGCCTGTGTTATTTGTGTTAATAGCACCAAGTATTCGGTTAAACCGCTGTATTGGCCTGCAGTTGGTTTCAAAGTGTTCTATGAGAAGGTGTTACCTCAAGAACCACCGGTCCTCTTTGACGCCAGTTGTATTTGATATTATAACATGTTGTGTGTTCTTGGCTGAAGGTTTCCCCAAGAACCATAGATACTCAGTGATATTTTATGTTTACGATTATTTGCTGTAAATTGAATTGTTATTACTGAGTTGGACTGTTGGTGATAGTTCTGTCTCACTTAGCGTTATGCTAATCCCCCACATTAAATACTCCTTGCAGGGCATGATTTGATAAAGGGATGGGCAAGGCAGTGGCACTGGAATGGAATGTTTGACAACTGAGCAATACTCTGATAAATTATTTGTGTAAATCAGTGTAATATGTTGTTTTATATAAACCCCGAGATGATAAACTATGGTTTGAAATAGTTTGAATATTTTAGGTTTGTTAAAATAATGTAAACAATTAAGATTTATATGGACTTGCGCTTCCGATATATTATACTAAATGATAGTAAAATGAGGGGTGTTATATCGGCTGATGCTATTTCAACCCATTCTGGTTTATCGGAGAGCTCATCTTTTCTTAGCTCGTATTTTTCTTTTGAAGAGTGAGAGATTGCATTATCTTCAGTAATTATGGCATCGTTTTTCTCAGTGAATGCAAATCTCTGAAACTGAGCAGAAGAAGATGTGCTGATAGTGATCTCTGGATTTGATCTTTCGGAAGGTAGTTTAAGCATTGACTCCATCTCTTCGAGAGTCTTCAGAATTTGGTCCGTTGAGAGAGATGAATCGGGTACTTCAGGAGTAGGGTTTCTTCTTAAGAGAGTGACATGTGTGTCGTATCCAAGCAGAGCAGCTATTATAGAACTGTTTGGCTGATTGCTGGATTTCTTTAAAGGATATAGTACTTCCTTAGATGCATTTAGTGGATCCGAGATATCTGAGCATAGTCCTCCATCTTCTTGGCAAAGTCTTCTGGTAGTGATGACCATGTTTGAAAGAGAGCTGGTGCTGCTTACTGCGAGGATCTCTTCCATGTGTTCTTCAATTATTTCCTACATAGAATCTACAAGACCAAGATCTTATCCCATAGGTTGTTTCATTAGCTTGTCAACATTAAAGGTGACTTCCTCTGTTCCAACTCGAAGTTTTAAAGATTTTTCATTCACGTCAATGACAGCCTTGGCAGTGTTTAGGAAAGGTCTGCCAAGGATGAGTGGAACTTCAGTGTCTTCCTCAATGTCCATGACAACAAAATCCATAGGAAAGACGAATTTATCAACACGGACCATAATATCTTCAGCAATTCCACTAGAGAGTTTAACTGATCTATCGGCTAATTGGATGGTCATATGGGTTGGTAAAAGTTCACTTAACCCTAATTTCATATAAAGGGAATATGGCATAAGGTTTACACTAGCTCCTAAATCGGCTAAGGCGTTACTTATTTGAACATCCTGTAGATAATAAGGTATAGTGAAATGGCCAGTATCTCCTAGCTTTGGGGATAGTCCTTGTTGCATGATCAAAGAGCACTCTGCATCTAAAGGCAAGTTAACTATTTGTCTAAGTTTTTCTTTATTTGATAAGAGTTCTTTAAAGAATTTGGCACAACTAGGCATCTCAACTAAAGCATCTAAAAGTTTGATGTTTAAGTGTAAGCTTTTAAACATCTCGAGATATTTTCTAAACTGAGCTTCTTGTTTCTCTTTCTTAAGCCTACCAGGGAAAAGTATACGTGAAGGAATAGTGACTTCTGGGGCTCTAGAAGGTGCTGGCTCAGGCGAAGTGACAGGGGTCTTAACTGGCACTGAGTCAGTGGGAGAAATAGAAGGTTCGTTCGTCGGAATATCCATTGATTTCTTATTCTTAGTTTCTTTTCCTCCTCTAGTGATAACAAGGATGTCATCATAAGATGAATGATAAACAGCTTTGTTAATCGTTTCTTCTCTTTGCTTCTTATCAACTTTTAAAAACAACCTCTTTACATTATCCTCCATATTTTTAACTAAATCGTTTGAAATTCTGAGCAAACCATCAATTTGGTTTTGAAAATCAACAATTTGTTTATTAATATTATTTTGTTCAACTATGAAGTTTTTGAAAATTTCGGTGTTTAAACGAGAAGTCAAATGAGAAGAAGTAAAGGGTGAAGAAGGAACTAAAGATTGAGAAGAAGGTCGACTGGTTGGCCTCTGAATGAAAGATTTTGAATGATGGGTTTGATTAGAGGTTTCACCAGTAGTGGCAAGAATACCTTCTTTGAACCTTTAGCTTGAGAATTGCTTTTGAGGTTTCTTCTCGTGTTTGGGTTCAGAAGGTTCTTGCATGTCCTTGACAACTTTAGTGATTGATTCAATTTGAGTTTTCAAAGTATTCAAGGCATTAGAAGTACTCCTTTCCTCCGAAGTTGATTCATCTTGCTGCAAGTCATGTTGATGTATCGTCATCGTCTCGATCAACTTCCACGCTTCGTCTGAAGTATGTAGCATGAAATTTCCGGATGAAGCAGCATCGAGGGTTTGTTGGTGATGAGGATTCAAACTATTGTAGAATGTGCAGACCAGATTCGTTTCAGCAAACTGATGATTCGGACATCTTTCGAGCAATTTCTTAAAGCGTTCCCAAGCAGAGCTTAATGATTCATTATCTTTTTGGAGAAAGTTAGTGATATCATTTTTAAGCTTGGTTTGTAGAGACGGAAGGAAATATTTAGTCATGAACTTGGTAGCCATCTCCTCCCATGTATGAATCGAATTGGGTTCGAGTTCATAAAACCATATCTGTGCTCGAGAGGCTAAAGAATAAGGAAACAGGTGAAGTCTGGTGAATTCCTTACTGGATCCTGTTTGTTCGAAGGTGTCGGAAAGGTTGATGAATTTATTTAGATGAGAGTTTGGATTTTCAACCGAGAAACGAGATTTGATCATTTTAATGAAGTGTGGTTTATTTCAAGGTTTTCGTCAACAGATTATACGATTGGTCATCCTCGTTCCTCTAGCAGTGGTTTGATTGATGAGGCGAGAGTGATACGATTCGTCATAACTTGTTGGTAGAAAGTAGGGTTTTGGAAAGGATGGGTTTAACTATTCTAAGAACGGAAAAGGAAATCTAATCTAAGGACAGGAAAAGGAACTTACAGATGATATTGATCTTCCGAAAGGATCGGTAAATAACTAAGATAACTAAAATCCTAAAATCGGTCGTTGTAGTCCCCGGCAGCGGCGCCAAAAACTTTGTTACAACTGCTACGGTCATTTACGCAACAGCTGCAACCGGTGGGTAGTTTTAAATTTATAGAGCTGGAGAAAGCCTAAGCTAATATTACTTTCAGCCCTAATTGGATTACTATGGTAGTAAGTGGTATGTTGACTCATGTGTCGTTCTTACACTACAACGGGCATGGGATCTTAGGCGTTCTAATTATCTTTTGTAATTTAGCTAGGGTTTAAACTAAAGTTAATTTGGCTTTGGTTTTATAACTAATCTACGGAAATAAAATGAATACAGGAAAGGAAGGGGAGTTTTGTACGTAGGCTCGAAGATCAGTGGATACGAGAGCGTTTACTATGACGCCGGTATATGCTTTGAGTGAGTAGTTATGGGTGTTAAAGCCACTAGTTATGATGACTAATCCATTAAGTGACTGGAAACTTTAATCAATACGAATTATTATACCTACGGCAGTTCCTTAGCTTTCCCACGTATTTAAACGTTATACGAAGTGCTATGCCGTTTTATGGTTTTTTCGTAGCATTGATTTAAATTACCAAATTACTCTTTGGATATCCTATATTCTTAATGAAGTATAATTACGATCCTATCAAATATCTAACGTAAAGGTCTTCACAATCAGATAAATAATATGTCACATGGATAGCAATTATATAGTGTCAATTACACCGGAAGTTCTCCCAAATGTACTGATCAATTCAATTAATAGTAATTCTCTAATCCTATTCCCTAATCTCTGACAAATGTATGTCGGTATCATGACACGAATTGTTGAATAAACAATAATGTGAACAGGAGTTATCCTACGGAATAGGTTGGATTAACTTTGTCTAACGGTCAATTTGAATTGTTCATCATTAATTATATAAATCATCATAACTATTACATACACATTACTTTACTGTGTAAACTCAATTTATATCTGAAAACCCTAATCATGCAGTTATATATAGTAATCAGGGAGACAGTTCTAGTATGCATCATTCCTAAGGCAACAATCAAACAAGAACATGCAATAGCAAGGCACACAAATAACTACTCCTAATTCATACATTTCATATAACTAAATGATTGGATCATAAATATCCCGAAAGGTCTCTCAAAGATATTTAACATATAAGCTTGAATCTAACCTATCTCTAATCCTATGCTCCGCATCTCTTATGATATAGTTTCAATCTAGAGAATACAACTATGTCGAGTTCAAATGCTTCATCATATATAGAATAGGTAGAGGACGTACTACTAATAACTAGCCAGGTCTTAGGTCTTAGCAGGAAGTTTCTAACCACAACATAAGTTGGATAGGTAAACAATAGAGATTCAGCTCATAAATTCAGATACAGCTTAAATTCATACAGATAGAGTAACGGCATGTTATAAAATCATAACTACTTAAACATAACCATTATCATAGTAAACACAGATTTGTCTAACCTAGCAAGCAACACAACGCAAACATAATATAAGCACATCATATTTACGATATAAAGAAGAGGGATATAATTAAAACATGAATAAGTATTACAGACAAATCTTCGTAACCCAAAGTCTTGGAGTGACTCCGTACAAATGCTACAACTACCGCTACGCTGACCTAGCTCGTCTACTAGCTTAACTCTAGAGAGAGAAAGCTAGAGAGAGAAAATGAAAGAGAGAGAGAGAGAGTGTGTGAGAAATGAAGAAGAGAAGTGTGGAATGGTGTGCGAAATGATGAAATGAGGCCATCTATTTATAGGGGAGCCAAGGTATCAAGTGTACAAGTCCACAAGCACCACCGTATAAGTAAACGAAGCAAAACGAGAGCACATGGGGGGGGGGGGGTGTTAGGCCGTCCACGGCTTGATAAGGCCGTACACAGCCATATTAGGGCCGTACACAACTACCTATAGGCCGTACACGGCTATAGGCAGGCCGTGTGCTGCCCCGTGTGCTGTTTTCAGCTTTTTGCGTTGCTTCGGAAGGCCGTATCTTCTTCGTTTCGCGTCCGTTTGACTTGATTCTTTCGCCTACGGTCTTATAATTTCGTTACGCTTCTAATGATGCCAATTTGAAAGAAATTGGATGTGTGGAGCCCAGGCATGTCCAGAATAAATCTCGTAGTCTTTGGTTGTACTGTTTCTTGCATAACTATCTCATCCTTGATCTATCTTGAGAAATCCTTATATCCACATTCTCATAATCTCCATAGCTACAAAATAAGATAATTGTGAGGTCTTGGTATGGAGTTTAGAGTAGATTTAAGGTATGGCTCAATTTGATGCCCATTTCAACGTATTTTCAGCCATTTTCGTATAGTTTTGGAAAGTCTATCATGTTTTCACCTTTATAACAAAATGTGATGAATAATGATGTTTTAAGAACGTTTTTTCTATAAAAGGCCTAAATATGGGGTGAATAATGTAGGTAAAAACGTGATTTTTTGCGCTACATCAGAGATATATAAAACTACTATGAACTTGAAAAAAAAGTTTGTGTTATAACTAGCTTCTTAAATAGGTGATGATTTATTCACCATATATTTTTAGGATGGTGATATATCCACCTTCAATTTTGATAAATCCACCACATATGTGCATTATATACATGTATAGTATAAACTGCTAATGCATAATATTGTTGGATTTATCAAAATTGAAGGTGGAAATATCACCACCCATATTTTTATTCATTCAAACACTGATATGTTTTAGTAAATATATTTTACAATGTTGTATAATAATACGTATAACAATTTGAAGTATACATTCAATGATGAATAAGTGGTGTGCAAATTATCTTAAATTATTATATAAAGAAAGTTATATGCTTTCTTTGATTGCCACATCATCAAGTTTATATCTTTTTCTTTTTCATATATCAAACATATATTTTTGGACATGATAATAACAATACTAATAACATATAAATAATTAAATAATTTACCTCGTAACAATTTTTATTACCTTCATATTTACACGTTTGACACATCTACGTGTTTTTATTTTCTATCAAACACTTTTGTTTTCTCATTCTATAATTTTGCAACGAAATACTCTGTTTGACCTATTTTGAAATTTGTCATATTATATTTTCTCTATCAAAACATACACATTTTATTTTACATTTCTTATCAAACACTTTCACTTTTCTAAACAAAGTTTGTTTAACATCCTTCAAGTTTGTTATGTATTACTCTTACGACACTTATATATTGTGCAATTACTTATCAAATAGTTTCGCTTTCTCAATTATTTTTGCCAAAAAAGTATAAGAACCTCTTAAAGCATTTTACTATGTACAATTTCTTTAAAAGGTTTCTGTTACAACAAAGTATCTAAAGAAATTTCTGTTTCGGAGATAATGACCTTTTTTATAACCTTGAGAAAAATAACTATTTAGCTGAAATTTTTTGTTGTAACGTGTGTGTAACTTTGGTACTGAAACGTTTAGAGTGTATAATTGTTTTATAGAGATGGGATCAAGAGAGTATGGGAAATTATTAAAGAATGGAAGAACCAATCACATTTCACCATTTTCATTAAAGGTGGAAGGGTATTTTAGTAATTGTATAAATTAATCCAGAAAAAAAGAAAAACATACATCATTATATACATACAGAAGCTGAGCGTGAACAAGAAGGAATACAGAAGCTAGGGTTTTTACAATCGCGAAGACTCAAACTAGGGTTTTATAAATCAAATACGACTGGATCTTAAATTAAACGAGCAATTGAAGACACATTCATCGACATTCAGCTTACGCACATTGCATTACAGGTGATTTGTTGTTATTATGTTAAAAATTGAAGATGCGATTTTTGAAGAAGCTGCAATATAATGCAATTGAACCTGTAACTTCTTATAATTGAACCTGCAAATTCATGTAATACTTATGATATCTAATCCTGTTGATTTTAACTTCTCAGAACTATTGATAAACTTAAACAATGGTTGAATTTGAAGAACACAAGGATACTCATGACGAGCATTCTAACGAAAAGAATGCTGCAGGTAACTTAGGGCAAAAATCTGTAACATAACTTGTGATCATATGTGTAACTACAAAAACACACGTGTTAGTGATAAAAGCAATGTTATTATAAGTAACACATGTGTTACTTATGTTTGATTGTGAAAATATAAGAACGTATGTCTTTCACATGATCTTAAGTTATTATTGTTGTATCTACATGTATATGATACTTGTTACTATCAGGCAATTGTAGCCTACTGAAAGTTCATTTTTGTTGTGTTCCATTTATTATGCACACTAGGTGTTTGATTATATGTCTAGCTGAATTTTGTAGCATGTTATTAACTAAATGGATGATAAAAAGAGTCCATGAATTCATCTAAATGTTATTTTTGAGTTTTTCTGATATTTGTATATGACTAGGCATAGTTCAGTGTTAGACTGTGAGAGTAGGATGCAGATTGTCGATTAGTTTGTTTTAGTTTTGACCGTGTTATGAAATTAGAGACACTTATTTACTTGCATTATTATTTTCATTAGTTACATTACATTACTTTTCATTTGATCAAACTTTAACTTGCAATTATTTTGTAAATCATGATATAGGTAACTAGCCTGTTGATTTTTGTTGAGCCTACTGATGCAAGTGTAAAAACCTATTTATACTGATGCAGTAAATAGGCTTTGATTTGCACTGAGCCTACTGTTGTTCACCATAACGCATGTGTTGTTCTCCATAACACATGTGTTAATGATAAATAGCACTGCTATTATAACTAATGTAGAGAATGTGTTGTTCACCATAACACATGTGTTGTACAAACCTTCGTTAAAGTGCTCCTAACGTAAACATATGTGTTATTATAGTAATTATAACACGTGTTTATTAAAAAACTATGTCATTGTTAATTTATGAGGACACATGTGTTATCCACCATAACACATGCATTATCCAAAAACATAACACATGTGTATATTGTTCCATCATATTTATTCATTCATAATTTTATAATTACGTACTTTTTCTACAGATGATGATGCAGAAAGTGTTCAATATGTTTTAAACCCGACTGAAACACCTGACGGTTGCAGAGTATACAGCAGAAGGAGAAGGCAAAAAAGAAGAAAGGAATAAAGCCCAAAACGTATGGAATATGTGGAATGACGGACCATAACAGGAGGTCATGTGATAGAAAGAAAGCGGAGGCAGAAGCAAAGAAACTGGTAGAAGAAAAGGCACAAGCACAAGAATATGAAAAAAAACATTTAAAAACATTCATCATATTGAATAGCAAAAGAAAAAGAAGCACAAAATATTGAAAAGGAAAATTAAAATACATTGATAGTGGTACTTTTATTACATGTGATTATTAGTTACATATGTTCCAATCCAAAAAAGGTTTATTGCGGCAAGGAAACCAGTAACCTTGTCTACCATATTGGTAGCTACGTCACCCACCCAGCAAGAGCTTCGTACCTTTAAAGCGCCTCCACCGGAACCCAAGCATATATAGAACCCAAGCATATTATGTTGTAGTTACATATGTTACAAACTTTAGAATTGATAACATTTGATATTACTTAATCAAACATTAGCTTCTCATTTAACTTGTGTTTTATCATCATATGTTGTGTTAATCACACATCTGTTGTGTTTTACTTGCCACATGAGTTGTATTATTACAACATATTTGTTAGTGTTCTGTAACACATGTGTTAGTAGTTGGTAACACATGTGTTATTAGATGGTAACACGTGTGTTAGTATGTGTTAGTGTTTAGTAACACGTGTGTTATGACTATCAATGATACGTTACTATTAAACATGTGGCATATGTGTTAGTGTTCAGTAACACATGTGTTAGTGATATGTTAACACATGTGTTAGTGGTTGGTAACACATGTGCTAGTGATTTGTTAACACATGTAATCTATAACATACAACATCAGTAAAAAAATGAAATGAATGAAACATAAAACCATGTTGTTATGAACAAATGTACTTGAGTACATCGTATAACACAATTGTTAGTGGTTGGTAACACATGTGTTAATGTTCTGTAACACATGTGTTAATATTCCGTAACACATGTGTTACTGCTTGGTAACACATGTGTTAGTGAACTGTTAACACATGTGTTACTGCTTGGTAACACATGTGTTAGTGATTGGTAACACATGTCTTAGTGACTGATAACACACGTGTTACTGCTTGGTAACACATGTGTTAGTGACTGATAACATATCTATTAGTGACTGGTAACACATGCTTAGTGACTGATAACACATGTGTTACTGCTTGATAATACATGTGTTAGTGACTGATAACACATGTGTTACTGACTGATAACACATGTGTTACTGACTGATAACACATGTGTTACTGACTAATAACACATGTGTTACTGTTTAGTAAACATCGCACCGTTTGATGAAAAACAACTTGCAAACAATTTAGCAAAACCTAAAATGGATCCAAAATAAATGGGCATTATAACAAAAAAAATAATAAGTACACTGTAGCAAACGCATCTTATTTGATTAAAGCATCAACATATTGTCTTAAAAAAATTGTACTTGATAACATCAATATGAGTTTTCTAAAATAGTCTTCGTGGCATATTCTTCAAGATCTTCTACAGCACTTAACAAATTAGTGGCCTCCTTCAAGATCTTCTACAGCATAATAGGTTTCCCAGCTAATAACTCTGCTAATATGCACCCTGCACTCCAGAGGTCAACGCCTACACCGTAATCAGTGGCCCCAAGAAGCAGCTCTGGAGGTCTATACCACAATGTAACTACCCGACTAGTCATTGGTTGCTTGTGGTTAGGATCAAAGAAGGATGCTTAACTGAAATCAGCAATCTTCAAACCCCCAGCGTTATCAAGAAGAAGATTAGACCCCTTAATATCTCGATGTAACACATGGCGGTTATGACCATGTTCAAGCCCAGACAATAATTGATGCATGTAACACTTAACCTACAACATTCAAGAACGCTAAACATCAAGAAAGCTGAGATTTTTAAACAACATTATCAGTTAATCTAAAAAAAAAGTGACAGAATTTAACCCGAGGCTCTGTAAATTTGGTTGTAGGACTGGTAGCAAGTCCAGCCAAATCATGCTCCATGTACTTAAAAACAAGATACGAACTACAAGACATCCTTGATGTCACTAACCCTTCCAACTTAACAACATTTGGATGATCAAGACGTCTTAATATTAGGATATCTCTAGCCCTAAACTTCACACTCTCAGGATCCAAATTGTCAAACCGAACCTTCTTTAACGCAACAATTTTTCTTGTATCCCTAGCTTTGTACACATTACTGTACGTACCTTGTCCAATCTAATCACAAAATCACAAAGTATACCATAACCAATAATCAAAACAACACCTTTATAATAAAACAATTGATCAGATAACATTAAATACACTTCAATTCCAGCAAAATTATTCATAAAAAACTGCAACATCACTCATTACCATGTCGATTTTCTCGAAAGTATCAGTCCTGCGCGATGTCCAACCATTGATAGCCTCTCCGGCAACGGCAGATAACCAAACCGGCCGGCTAGCCAGCAGCAGCTTGTTCACCATGAATGTTTTTAGTTGGATTACTTAATCTCGGATTCGGTTTCGACCGCCTTCTTTCACCTCTTTGCCTCACCCTCCCCTCTTTCTCCCCCTTCTAATCCACTCCATTCTGTGCCTCCCCACCATCACCACCAGCACAGTTATCAGAATTCTCAATCACATCACCTCTACCAGAATGAACATGTAATCCACTATCAGAAGATGTTGCAGGTGCGATTTCTTCACAAAAATCCATTGAACAAAGGAATCAAAGTCTAATCGGTGATAACCTGCGTTTTATTGAGGTTTTGAGAATTAGGGTTTCGCAAAACGAAATCGCTTAAAATTCACAGCCAGACTGATGATTCGAATGATCATGATGCAAGAAAACAATGATTTAGAGTATCAATTAGATGAATTAAGCACGAAATTGACGATTCGTGAAGTTTATTTGTTAGGGTTCCTGTGGGTTTCAGCAATAAAGGGAACGAGGTTCATTTGAGATAATCCGTACAAAAAACTGACAGATATAATTAAATGGTAAAATTACCATACTACCCCTCCGCCCAAAATCTGATATAAACTTATTTTTTTTTAAAAAAATCATGTACTCCCTCCGTCCCAATTTAATTGTCCCCAGACAAGAAACACGCAGTTTAAGAAAACATCAACTTCTCTTTTACTTTTTGATAAGATGACAATTCTACCCCTTACTTTTTACCTACTTTTTTGTCTTACATATATAAAGTAGGGGTATAAAAGGATTTTAGCTCATCATTTTTATCCATTTTTGAAAGTGGACAATTAATTTGGGACAGCCCAAAAAGGAATAGTGGACTATTAATATGGGACGGAGGGAGTATTATTCTAGACCATTGATTTGCAAGATCCAATGGCTAGAATCCATTCTTCCATACTTTTAATAAATTGTGTACTTCCTTGATCTTTTCTCTTGTTTTATAAATAAAAGTTAGTGAAAATGAGAATTCAAATTAGATGTGGCAATTTAAGACCCATGAGTCTAGTTGGGTTTTTCTAATTTTTGTAGATGGGTCTATTTGGGTAATTAAAAAAATGCTCAAGTATATCATTATTACTCATTATGACCCAATAGGTAATAATGATATACCTGGGTCTTATTTTAATTACCCAATTAGACCCATCTATAAAAATTAGAAAAACCCAACTAGACCCATGGGTCTTAAATTGCCACCTCTAATTCAAATAAAAAGACATTAGTCGTTTTTATCTATTAGTGATATTAGACGCGCATTCAAATTACTCAATATGAAATATTAGTTTCCTTATAAAATGACATGTAACTTATTTTCACTAAATCTTATAACGTACTACTTTTATTTCTTCGTAATTTAAGATTAAGGGTCTATCAAATGAAGTTATTGAAAGTGTTATGTTTATTTCGGTTGCCATGCTAGGCAATAATAAATAAAAAGATATGAACGCCTTTTTGTCATTTCGATTAATTTCCAATCTTGAAGATAATATACATATAAAACTATAAATAAATCGATATTAACCTTTCTAATCGTGAATACAATCTACTAATTTCCTACTCTCTCTGTCCCAAAATAATTGTCATGGTGACAATAAACACATAATTTAATAAAAATATAACCATTACTGTTTTCTCTTTTCTACTTTTTACAGAATGACAATTTTACCCTTAAATAATAACAAATTAGTGGTCTCTTTAAAGTTTGTAATAATAATTTTAATTATTAAGGGTAATATATTAATCACGATCATACTTACCTATCTATTTTTGGAAGTCGGCAATTAATTTGGGACATCCAAAAAAAGGAAAACTACGGCCGCTTTTAGTTACGGAAAACTATCTCCATTTTCCCTTTTCCATTGTTCTAAAGTTTTTGTGTTTTTGAAAAACTAAAGAAAATTTAGAAAACACGTTGTAAAGGATGAAATTTTTATTTTTCAAAATAGGATATGTCGGGAAACATAAATCCTTAGAATCATGTTTCTTAGAAAAGTTATATAGCAAAAAATCACAACTTGAACACGTTTTCTAATTTTTTTAGTTTTCATTAAAAAAGGGTTAATGGTGCAGATCGGGTATGAACTTATCACTTTTTACCGAGTTAGGGTATGAACCCAATTTATTACACAGGTCGGTAACAAACTTTCAAATTATGTTTCGAGTTAGGGAACGAACTTTTTTTCACCTAACTCGAAAAGTTTGTTACCTAACTCGAAACATAATTTGAAAGTTCGTTACCTAACTCGAAACATAATTTGAAAGTTCATTACCGACCTCGAAACATAATTTGAAAGTTCGTTACCGACCTCGAAACATAATTTGAAACATAATTTGAAATGAAAAAAAAGTTTGTTACCTAACTCGAAACATAATTTGAAAGTTTGTTACCGACCTGTGTAATAAATTGGGTCCATACCCTAACTAGGCAAAAAGAAAAAAGTTTGTTCCCCAACTCGAAACATAATTTGAAAGTTTATTACCGACCTGTGTGATAAATTGGGTTCATACCCTAACTCGGCAAAAAGTGATAAGTTCATACCCGATCTGCGCCATTAACCCATTAAAAAAATATAAGAAAATGAAGGAGTTTTTGATACGGGACGTATCACCAAGACGACTAATTTTCAGAATTTTTGGTCGACTTAAAATAATAAACTGGAACAATATAGGCGTTCATATTTAATGTGTGATATATGGTTGGAAAGCTCTATTTGTCTACTTTCCTATGCAAAAAACGGTGTCTTATTAGGAGTTTTCTAGAAGACGATATAGCCCTATTACTATAGACGGTTTAGAAAGGTAGATTCACCCGAATTTGAACATGCCTTTTGAGTTAAGAGTTTATTTAGTTGTTAATGTGTGTTTAATGAATTGGCTTTATTAGTCATTTATTAGTATTCAACTCTAGACTTTTGATATTTCTCAAAATAATGTAATTTTAATATTTCTAGCCCTTTATAAAGGCTACCAATATGTAATAGAAAGGAGAAGTTTTTGTTTTTGTTTTTTATCAAATCAAATTTTTTCTCAATTTGTGCTTGTCAATTGAGTGAATTTTTACATAACAACGGTATTCTTTCGAATCAACGTTTTGTGAAAGGGATTATTTTTGAATATTCATTAAATCAACAGGTTTAATTCGTGTTACTAATTTGTACTCTACATCAGTTTTCCTTAACTAACGCATCCTAAAATTTTGAGAGGTATAGTATAAAGTTTAGTTATTAGATATAAGTAAAGTATCATGTATGACATGACATTGAAAGTGAATCCACTAACATCCCCCCAATTCCCCGTAGTTTCTTTTCTTCCTAAACAATAAGGGTGCTACTTTATATACCACCTCTTTTTATTTTTATTTTAAAACACAATCATTATTGTACTTTTTCTGTACTTTTTCAATCATTTTTCCTTAACATTCTATACTTTTCTGTATTTTTCTATTTTCTAAATAATAAAAGTGGTATGTTTATTAGATTTGGGTGGTATGAAAAGAGATTCCCAACAATAAAAAAAAAAAAAAAAAACATTGATGTCCACTATAAAGATTGAGGAGGACACGAATCCTGTCAAATCACGCACTATTATTATATTATTATATATATATTTAATATTTAATATATTTCATATTTGAAAACATATGTAAAAAACTGAAAAGAAACATTCACCAACTTGTCGATGATTCATCATTGGCTGCATGGTTGGGATTTAAGCACTTATCATGTGCATATTCTTCGTGGAGTGTGCACCACTGGTGTACGGATATGGTGTCTATATATTCTTTTCAATTTTAGGCTTCATCCTATGTTTGATTCACATTAACAAACATTTATTTGTTTGTTATCTAGATTAGTTTGATTCGACTATCAATTACTATTAGTTTACTTTGATTATCAAGCTCGTATAGTACGTACGTAATAATTAACTTATAGATTATATATCAATATTAATTCGACAAAAAGAGAAAAAGGTATTAAACCATCAATTGTATATAATTTGTTAATAGTAGTTATGTAACATTCGTGGTGTGAGATCAGAGGGTCAACTACATTTTGAGGTGAAGAAATGACAGACAATCCAATTTAATAGTAGTCATGTAACGCTAATGGTGTGAGATCAGGTGTATTTTGAGGAGAATGAGTGGCAGACGAAATCAATGGCTAAAATCATCTGCCCCTCCCTTTCCTAAATTTACAGTCGCCTCTTAGAACCTACTTATATTAAAATTTATTAACCCTTTAAAGTGTAGAGTATTTAATAATAGGAATTAGTATTTGACAATAAAATTAACTTTAACCCGATCTCTATATTGTGTGCCTAACATCATTTTAGCATATTGTGTATCAAATTCTAACTTTTGATATATTGTATGTATTCAATGACTTATTTGATGATGTGTCAATTGTATAACTCACCATGTCATTAGAAATGGATGCAATGAGAGTCTAATACACATAATAGATCAAAGTTGAAAGATACAATAGACCAAAATGAAATCGAGTAAATGAAGTTGAGTAAGGTAAACTTAAGGTTAATATTACTAAGAAAAGAGAATAAGAGAAGAAAAGCAAATACGACTTTCTTCTTCGATTTTTTAGGGTGAAGGTATAAATCAATTCAGCACATCGATCACTTGTTTTTTGTTGAAAACATGGTCTCTATCAATGACACGTGTGGAATATTATGGTAGTGTATGGAATATTATGCTATGCGTGGAATAAAATTAAGGGATCGGTACGTAGAAATGTATTTAATTTTATATGTATTTTTATAGTGTTTACTTAACCTCATTTTGATCTATTGTATGTATCAACTTTTTAATTTTGATCTATTGTGTGAATTCTATTAATGTGGCACCCATTTTTGGTAATGTTTCGGATAACGTGGTGAGTTCTACGGTTACACCATCAGATAAGCATTTTGATACACACGATAGATCAAAAGTGAACATTTGATACTACACACAATAGAGCAAAATAAAATTGGATACATACTATAAATATCGGGTTAAAGTTAACTGCATTCTCACGTTCTAATCCCTAAAATCAAAGGAATACTTGTTGTTTTTATTGATTAATTGCACAGGGTAGCCCACAAAATTAACACCCTCATTTGGTTCTCCAGACCGAGTGAAAACTTCCGATTTTGGATAAACAGGGTCAAAGTCAATTGGTGACCAGCTGATGGTCAAAGTCAATTGGTGTTTTTGGTCTGGTCCAATAATAAGTAAATAAATAGTTGTGTAAATATACACATTATTATTATACTATGGCTATGTTTGGCGAGGAGCTTTTCAGAGCTTTTAGGAGCTTTAGCTTTTAATATTAAAAATAAAAGCTCCAAAATAATAAAAGTCTTGTTTGGTGTGTAGTAGCTGTAGCTTTTAATTTAAATGAAAAGCTCCAAATTGAAAAGCTGGTGTGTAGTAGCTGTAGCTTTTAATTTAAATGAAAAGCTCCTTTTAAGTTATTTTATACTTCAAAGTTACAGCTACAGTTAGTTTGCCAAACAGTTTTACAGAAACAAAGTTACAGCTTACAGCTTGAACTTACAGCTACAGCCTACAGCTACAACCAACAGCTACAGCTTACAGCTACAGCTACAGCCTACAGCTAGTTTTGCCAAACATACCTTATTTTTCTACATTTATAAAAGATGTTAAGTCTTTGGAAAGGGATTATGAATTGGGTTTATTGTTCCAAAGTGTATTATACTTTATCTCTTTTACTATGATATGGAGCGTACTTTCAAAACTTCTATTGTATGTTGTGGACTTGTCAATTACGTCTATTGTATGTACACTTTTCTTTTTTTGCATTCTATTGTGTGTTTCCTGATACATACAATAGAATGCCAAAAAAGGAAAGTATACATACAATAGACGGAATTGACAAATTTAATACATACGATAGAACAAATTAAAGTTCGTGTCATACAATAGCAAAAGAGGCAAAATATAATGCACTTTAAAATAATAAACCCTTGTGAATTTGTAGTCTAGATCTCTTGAATCAATGTTGGTACTGGGAGGGTCTTAGCCCTTAACCCAACAACGAAGTAGTGATGACTAATTATCTTAAGAATATTGATTATATCACGATCTTGATTCATTTAGATCTTTATTAGTTTCTTGTTAATTTCTACTCATATTTTCTGCACTCCTGTTCTACCAGCTTTCACACATGTTTACAGTTCTACACGCTTTTAAATGCATGAATATGTTCAGGATGCTTGTATATATGGTAGACCGATTTGTTGTGGTGGATAGATATTCAGCTTCTACCAAGTAAATATATACAATGTTTTTGTGGCAAATTATGTGTTTCAAAAAAAAAAAAAAAACAATAATCTGATCTTGTTTATCGACACGGGAAGACAAGGTTCAGTATCATACGTAGACAGAACTGATTCAATTTCACAACCAAACCACGTTTCGAAACTATAACATACTGAAACCTTAATTTGTACCAAACAGATTGCTTACATCAGAATGAACACAAGTCAAACTTAAACTTATCGGATACTGTAACATACAAAAAAAGGGCAAGTGTCCGACCCGAAGTTTAAGTATTTAACTGACTGTTACTGAAAATATATTGTTTGTATGTAATTTTTTTGACATGACAAGTAGTATGGATGACACGTGAGAGCCTATATAAACGACACACCAGCTAAATTAGATACAAATAGATACACAAATACACAATAGAGAAGTTTTGAATGTTCGATACACACAGTATCTTTTCGATCATAGTTTATTACATTTTGTGCACTAAACCCACAAAATGTAGCTAATTAGTTGTATGTCAATAGAAACACCATATATGATCTGTTTTGAAGCATAAAACATAAAGTAGCAATGACCAGAAAAGGTTGATGCTTTGATTCCTGAAAATCTTTCTCTGCAACTTGAGTAGGATTAGCATTAAGCATTAGATTATTTAAATTATAATATGATTAATTACATGCGGCCACCCATTAACATCAACAATAGCATTAGCATTAACAAAAGCTTAAAAGTAAGGCTTTAATTTCTGATAGTTTAATGAAATAGTAGTGGCTAATCTGATAGCTCCCAAAAAGCAGCCAATTGCATTGCTTTACTTAACTATTGTTCACACAAAGTGCAACACTTAGTTTTTCATGTGCAGCCAACACACCTAATCAATTACACTACACTTTCTGCTCATGCCTCTTTTTAAAATAAAGTGTTCATCACTAAATAGATCGCATGATCAAACACCAACATCTTTGGAAATTATATCTACATAAGTAGGCAAAGTTATAAGGACAAAATAATAGCTATATCAGTAGACAGTCGAAATAAAGATATTGTATTAATTAATGGAGAACTTGTAAATGCTCTGTTGTTGTTACACTTTGTTCTATACATTGTATCCTACGACTTGCTTATCGAGTAGCCAATTTTTTGATGATGTGACAACCGTATAGGCCACCACGTCAATTGACATGTTATCTCCACATCATCAAAAACGACTGTCACGTCAGCAGTTACTACATGTTACATACATACAATAGCGTGACTTGAAAACTTCAATGTCAGTATATCAAAATAAGTTGAATACACACCATAGACTTTGAGTTATCGTCATTTACATGTTCTTATCTATATATATTTAAAGTGTTGGATGCCCTTTTGAATAGGTGAAGTTTTCAACGGTGGAGATTAGCAATATTATATATGCTACACAATTTTGTATATGTGGTATTTGTACCTAGTTTGAGTAGCTTATCCTTATAGGGATATATTTGAGAATCAATGATTGTGACCAAGTCATTTCAAGCCATCATTTCTTTCGAAAAGGTTTGTCCTTTACTCCTTTTTTTTTTTTTTTTTTTTAAATAATGCATAATCAACTTTAGCTACATATATAAAATTGAAGTGTTTGATAAAAATAATAATACATATATCTGATGTTAATTAAGTTATTAAAGAACATGGAATATATGTGGATGGAATGTGATCACCTGCACACCAAAAAGGTTTATACGAAAACAACTAAAATACACACAAAAGAAGGGTTAATACTTGGTAGAGATAGTGGAAACTGTATTATGCGAAAATATTCCCCTAATTAAGGTATTATACCTATTTTTCATTCATTTAGGTCAGTTAACTCAGACCGCAGTCATCCATAGGTTCGATCACAGGATTGCTGGACTGTTACAGATACGTAGGACTTACTATATCGATAAATGCGACCATTCTTTTTACTAAAGATGTCTGGCCTTATACGTGAATTCGTTCCATGAATTCCTCTCATGACTACATGATCCTCTTGAACCCAACATGTAAAAGGCTTGTTTGTCATCCTTCTTATTCAGTAACTTGTTACTATCATAGTGCTTGTTCAATAACTTATCGCTGTCTTAAAGTTGGATTATATATGTTATAACATATGCTTAACAACGCGTCGTGTTTGATACTTCAGATATCAAAAGGCTTTACAAAATCTTGAGAGTATCTAAATTCAATAGTAACATCATTGCATCAAATATACAAACTTCAGGCCTAAAATCCTAACCATGTTATTTATACTAACATTCTGATGATCACATATTAATCAATATCTACAATTGGAGGCGTATTTTATCTGTTCAACAGTTTTCCAATTGTATCTTAGTATTATATGAGAATGACATTAGCATAATATAAGATAGTTTAGCATATCTTTCCTTTGATGCACCTTTTTTAACAATAACAAAAGCGAGATTCATCACATTAAAGCATTTTTAATGTCTAAGGCACCAAAATGGCACAATCTTTCCTCTTATTCGCTCTGCGAGTATGTACCAATATCTTATTTTCCTATAGGTCATACAAAAACACTTCAGAAATATCTCATCATTTCACCTCTGAATCTAGAACTGCACTTGTACATATAGGTTGAATTAACATTTAAAAGTATCAAACTAATGAAGTAAACAGTAGTTTTTTATATGCTCAAAAATATCAGTTGACGCAGTTGGCGTCTAGTATAGCCTCGCCCTCAAGGGGTTCATAATCTTTAATTATATTATTCACACGTTCCTTTGGGGATTCATTTTGATGATATCAGCCTGTTTCCACTCGTATAGTTCCATGTCATAACATTCATCCATTACAAACTTTGGAATTTCTTTCCAACAAAAGAGCCATGATCCTTCACCTTAAAGGGTGGCTGTGAACCAATTATCATCATCTTTCCAAATGCATATATGCGTGCCAAATCCATGCGTTGTAGAAAACCACCAACTTTGTTCATGGTTATAAACGATACTGTATTTTCTATGTTGTATTTGTAATCATAAAATCAAAGAGAGTATCCCTCATGAACATACATATCCCAAAATCCCGCAGATGCAATTGTCTTTAGAATTAGCCCGAATTGCAGCAACATAATGACCAGTAGATAGGGTGAAACTTCTAATATAAAAATGTATATTAGAACGAATATGACTATTACTACATATTCATATATAATACCATATAATAAATATTAACGTGTTTAACAAAGAAATAGTAGGTGCTGCCATTTTTGGTATCTTTCATTTAGAAACAGAATTTGAAGTACTTCAGGTACAAGGGCTACCAACTAGGGGTGTTAACAAGCAACTCAAGCTCATTTCTATCATACAAAATGATGTCTATTGGCAATCTTATATAATGACTAGCCACGCCTATCTCAAGATTGAACAACAACTAGAGCACAATCAGTCTGACTATTATATCAGGGACTCATTGAGTTCGGTAGCCCAAATTCTAGCATTAAAGAAGACAAATCTCCATACAAAATGAACAGATTTAGAGCATTTCGAAAACTACTGAAAAGAGTGAGTAAAAAAGAAAGACCTTAAATGGCAACCTCACCGATTTGAAGTTGGTTTTGGTGTTGGAGTAAAGCCTCTTCCAATCATCAATTATCATTTTGCTTGGAGGTAAAAGGTCGAGTGGATTCTTTGCTTTTGGTGTTGGGGCCTCTTCAACCGTTCCACCCTCCGCAGCTTCAGCCTTTGCCACTTGTTTTATGACTTCTTTGTTTTCTTCTTCCTTAAGTTCATCATTAATAGTTGGTTTTATCGTGTAATCCATTTTTTGCAGATGGGACAGCTGGAACAGACTTGGTTTGTTTGAACTCACCCACAATCTTGCAGAAATTGAGTTGGTCAACTGTGGTCCAAAAGCATCGTTCAACATGCGGAAATTCCGAAATAGAGCTATTTGTCATGATCCGGCTAAAATCCATAACCAGATTGCACGTCATGATGATATCAGCCAGTGTAACAGAGTGCCAGACTAGGTATGTCATTGAAGAAAGATGCGTGTTTAAAGCAGCTAAAGTTCGCTTCAACGAAGATATTGCAAATTTTTCAGCCCTAATGCATAAACGATGAATTTGATTATTAATACCAACATTTAGTCATTAATACTCGTAACTTGCACCGGAATAAATTTTCTTAAAAAAATGTACTGGAGAAGGAGTCCTTACTGGAAGAAGATACACAGCATATCCAACTCGTGGGATGAACCATCGCATATTATTGAAATCGGTCTCTAATGTGGCAAAATCAATCCATTGCTCAATTCAGCCCTGAAGATACAAACTTTTTTTTGAAAAAAAAAGAAGTAAACAAAACAGTTTCATATGTAATCAATCAAACAAGAGCCGAAATTGGGGTTGTCACCCTTTAAGAGAGCAACTGCAAGAAAGAGTAAATACAGTTGAGTTGTAACAACAAATGCTGAGAGATTTACAATGTTTTACAAAGTTCTTACCATAACAAGCAACTGCATTGCTTACAAATAGTGGACCATAAGCACAGGAACCTACAAGTTTCAAAAACATTTAGAATTATTAAATAAATATTGACAACATCATATAAAATCAATAATATTTATAAATCGTACTTTCCCGAGTGGTTTTATTGGATACACCCATCTGAAATTCTCTGACTAACTCAAGTTTCACACCTGTGTATAATATTCGGCCACAATGAGCATTTTTTATTTGTGTTACCTCCATAACAAATGAACTTAACAATTCCACTAATTAAGTTTTAAATTAGGGCAAACTATATGAAAAAATTTAGCAGTATAACCTCAACAAACAACAGCTGTAGAAACAGGACTAATACTAAAAAAAAAAAAAAAAAAAAAAAAAAAAAAAAAAAAAAAAAAAGATTCCTAATTTTATAAATAAAAAAAAAAGTGATTCGTTTAATATTTAAACAGATATGGGTAAATAGTAAATTGATCTGAAATCTTACCAGAGACATGTTTACAAAACTACTTCAGTCTGTGCTAATCCATAAATAATACTGCAAGTAAGATATTAAGATAGTAGATACAAATTTAGAAAAGAATCATGATAATAATAGTATAATAAAAAAGCAGATGAAGATAGATGAGGTTTGTATGATCACCTGAAGTATATGAGAGGGAATTTGAAGAAAGGGGTTTAGGGTTTTAAGGTAGAAATTAAACATGTACCGTATAATAAAATACAGTGGACCGTTACGAACCGTTAACTTAGGCCATTCATCGGGAAATAAAAAAAAATATCACTTTTTTTTTTTAGAGATATATATCGTTTTGCCCTTCCGAAAAAAAATTGACGATATACCACACGAAATCGCAAATCGCAAATTTGCGATTTGCGATCCAGCATGTTGCGTTTGCGACCCGTTCACCGTGCGAGCCGTGGCCGGAATAAACATGCCATCGCAAATCGCAAAGCGCAAGCTTGCGATTTGCGATTTGCGCTTTCTCCGAGTCGTGAACGAGATCGCAACGTGTTACCGATGACGTGATCCAGAATACCCGGTAAATGCAAATCGCAAAGGGCAAGTTTGCGATTTGCGGATTACCTATGCCCGAGACGTGAACGAGATCGCAACGAGTTACCGATGACGTGATCCAGAATACCCGGTAAACGCAAATCGCAAATCGCAAATTTGCGATTTGCGATTTACCTCCGCTGGTTATTTTTTTTTTAAAAAAAATCGATTTAGCTATCCCTTTAAACCGTAAATCGGTCCTCACTCCTCATTTTCACACCACCCCGACCACAACACCCCGTACCACCGTTCCACCCAACCACCAATCGCAAATCGCAACATCGTTTTGCGATCTACGAATCCGTCACCCCTCCGCCGCACCCCACCTCGCCATCATTTCCCCACCCTCCGCCAACACCACCCTCCACATCGCACCACCACCACAGGACGTCCGTCACTACCACCCTCAGCCACACCACCACCACCGCCCTTCGGCCTTAGTATCACCGCCACCACCCTCAGCCACCCCGCCGTATCACATCAAAACAACCGGAAATCGCGAAACCCGAAATCGCCACGCACCACCGCCACCACTCACCGCCTCCGTTTACTCCGTGAAGATGTCCGATTCTCAGGTATGGCATTGCGTTGCTGTTTTGCTATTATAGTTGTTGTATGTACCGCGTTTTATTCGTTTTTTATGCTATAAATATGTGTGCACACCACGTGCTCGATGAAATGCCACAGTGAAAAATAACAGCTTTTTTTGTTGATTTTTTGTTCATATATCCCTTTTTTGAGTTTAAGTGCTTAGATCATGTCTTAATGTATATGGATGTCATTTTGGAGTTGAGTACGTTTGAAAAGTTGAATATGCATTACATATAGGACTGCCGATTTTTTAGGGCTTCCGATTTTTTATTTTTTATATATACGATTCACAAATGGACTTCTAGTCCTACATTTTACCGTATACAAGTATGATTACAAAAAACAAATTCTTTTAATTCATAAAGTTATATAATTATAGATATTGATCTTCTGAATCAACGTATAAATTTTGTGAGCCATCATATTGATTTTTTTAGTCGTACATATAAACGTCACTACAATAAAGTAGAATTTCTTTTCATAAGAAATCATGTATCTGTATAATAAAGTTATGTTGCCAATTTATTAAACTGTGTATCATCAATAGAATAACATGATAACGAATTAATTATGTATGAAAAGCTTGCAACTTTGAATAACGAGAATTAACAAATGTTGATTTATGTAACCTTGAATAACGAGTTTAACTTTCTTTCTTATTTTTTTTATTTTTTTTTCATGTGTACGATTCACAGATCTTAATTCTTTTTATTGAATTATTGTAACCCAGTTGTTAGTGAATCATAAGGATACTTTGATGAATCAATGTGTATTTTTCAATTATGGAAAATGTGATTAGTATTCAAGAATCGTTGAATCACAATGATAATTTACTGAATCACATTGACAATTTATGGAATCACAGTGACATTTTGATGAATCAATGTATATTGTTCAATTAAATATGAGGTATGCAAAAAGTAATGGATTGTTTATCTTGAAATCATATAGACAATACGGTGGATATTAAATATTTAAATACAAGAACTATGAGGAATTTGTAAATTAACAACCACTATATCCGATTATCTTTTTCTAATAATTGATGGACTTGTAGAGATTGAATTGAATAAAAATGTGTGCTCAAATTTCCGAACCTTTTATTATTTTTGATGATATAATTCTGGATAATAATAGTTTCTTTTTGTGAGTGGGGAAGATGAAGACCATGTCTACTATAATTTAGGAAACTATTAACGATCATTGTTGTTATTATTATTATTATTATTTATTTGAATTATAAAATATGTATTTATCAAATTAATTAATTGTCAAACCCCTAAAATACCCTTATACCCTAATTTGAAATGAATGGTCCAGAATTCTTCTCTCATTTCTCTCTATAAAATCTCTTCTTTTTTGATCCTTCTACTATACATGTATATATATATATATATATATATACAGTAGTTTAATTAAAAGTTTAATTAAAAGTCGAATAAGTTTATTACTACAGTAGGGTGTGATATGTTTATATAGAGGTGAAATTGGTTAGAAAGTTTATATAATTAATTTTAGGTTACAATTCAAATAGTAAAAGTTTTCTATGCTACTTTATAAATATACTCACACATAATATTCACAATATGAAATTGTTTATTATGTATTGTAGAATTGTTTGAGCTAAGAATTATCCATATTCATTTCTTATTGTCGTGGAGGATTTGCTAACATTTATCGCAATGCGTTAATACTATATTGTAGCATCTTGATACAATTGAAAATAGGATAACTAAATTACTTTAATGTGTCAAGCAAACATAATCCATATGATATTCACTTCTTCATTAGTTTCTTCATTGATGGGCTTGCACATTCCGTTTCCACTATTATGAGCCCATTGTGGTATAGTTACAACCGGAAATGAAGAATTTCTCCAATTTTATAGAGTCAATTTGTGTGTGATAGGTGAAAAATGGTGATGGGTTATTATATAGAGGTGAAAGCATTTGTGAGATCATTTAATAAGATATTGTAATTGTATGTTATATATTATTTAGTAGTGATGGAGGACAAAATAGTAATTTGCATTGTCCCTTTTTTTAAGATTAAGATTTTAGGTTCAAATGCTTTATTAAGTAGTATAAATATGTAAAAGTGTTTTAGTGTCGATATATGTATAGTGTTGTTAACTTGAGGAATTTTGTTGAAATTCTGATGAGCTAATATATTAGCTGGTTTATCCGTTTTTAAGAAAGGACATTTCCAATTTTTTATAAAAATTCTATATTCTATTTATCGTTTCCAATTAGTATATACGTACATATACACCTAATAACTTATATATAAAGTTATAAGTATATACGTGTATATACGTCAAGTTATCTAAGTATATACACCGTTATTATATATAAAGTATATATACACCTAATAACTTATATATAATGTCTATTTTAGTTGTTTGATTTCACTAAAGTTATAGTTTTATTGCGTGTTATTAAGGTATCCCTGTTATTAATAATGAAACTTGTTTGCTTGATTGATTATTTTACAGGACATTTTTAGTGCAAAACTGACTTTGAAAAGCCAGTTGACTGTTGTTACCCATATCAACTCCGCGTTGACAGAAGATCAAAAAAAGATATTTAGAGATCATTGTTTTGGGCATTGGTTGGATGCGAAGGCTCTAGAAAATGACCCGGGTTTTGTACATCATATACTACAGTTTCGACGAACGGAGCGGCCAGGGCTAAAGCACCCTCGGGCGGAGGTGGATGAGTTGTGGTTTAGGGTCACCGATGACCATTTTATACGATTCGGTCGGAGGGAGTTTTGTTTGGTGACTGGTTTTCGGTTCGGTCCCAATGAAAGGATGGCAGAGCATATTCCCAAAAAGGTTCGAGAGAAGACCCCGGCATTTAAAGAGCGGTTATTTCCGGATTTTTGCGATCGCAGCATACATGTTTCAGACATTGAGAAGAAGTTTAGAGATAGAGGTTTGTTTAGTGGGCCCAGGAAATTGAGCGATGAGGATTGTGTGCGCGTGTGTACGCTCATGTTGATATATAAAGGTTTTTTTGGAAAGCAGGGTTCGCATATTGTTGAGGATGACTATATGCATATGGTTGAGGATTTTGGTGTTTGTGACGGGTACCCTTGGGGTAATATTATTTGGGCCAGAACTTATGAGCAGTTGGATAAGGGTTTGGAGACTCGGTTGACTCAAATCGGGATGCAGTACACGTTAAGCGGTTTTGGCTGGGCGTGTAAGGTAGCATTTCAATATTATTTATTATTGTTCGAATTGTTTTTTATATATATGTATAATGTATATGTATATGTATATGTATGTACATGTATATGTATATAAAATGAGATTAATGTGTCGACACCAATATATATATTCATTAGTCGACATATACATATAGAATTATACATATATATTATGAATATATATATTGGTGTCGACATATTAATCTCATTTATATATATATATATATATATATATATATATATATATATATATATATATATATATATATATATATATATACATGTACATATATATATACATGTTAATATATATGTATATGTATATGTATATATATATATATATATATATATATATATATATATATATATATATATATATATATACGTCGATGAATACATATATATATCATGTTAATATATTAATATGCTGATGTGTTTATTTGTTATTGTTTACAAGACGTGGATTTGAGAGGCTTTTTATCGTCAGATAGAGACAGTTGCTACAAGGCCAAAAAGAGATAAAATACCACGTGGGATCTACTGGGTGCGCAAAAGGAAGGTTCTTGAATTTAAAGAATTCGGGCAATTGTTGCAGATTGCGGTAAGTGAAATAGAATTCGGGCAATAATTTGATAGTCACTTATTAGACTTGTTGGTAGTTGCCAATTATATTATAGAGTTGATTAATAAAGTGTTGTTAATAAGTGGTGAATATTGATGACATTTGGCTGACTTGGTAAGCTGAACTACCAGCTGGTTTTCCTATTTTACAGAAAGAACATTTCCAAATTTTTTTAAAAAAAATTGAAAATATGACACTCGTTTTATGCAGAAGGATACTACACCAGAGCATCTTCCGAAGATTACTTTGAAGCCGAATAAGCATGAGAAGAAGTGCCAATGGTGGATTGATAGCTGGAAATACTTTGATGACCAGCTAGTTGCCGAGAGGCCAATGAAGAAGGCACGGAACAGTCAAAAGGAGGATGCCGATGATTTCCATTTGACTCCGCCTCATGACGAGCAGGCGACTTATGATTCCTTGGGTACAGATCGTCGTGAGGCCTCTCGGCCATCATCTCAGCCAGGGACTTATGATTCCTTACGAGACGAAATGCAGACGATGAAAGAGACCATTTCCACTTTAGGCATGCGAGTAGACGAACAACAATGTACTATAAACCGGTTGTTGAAGATCGTTGAGACGTGTCAGGTATAAGGTTGATTATTTCTAGCCTTTTATATATGTTAAGGTGTTTTCCTTTTAACACGTACGATTTTATTTTTTCAGGATGCTGGTGATGACGATGATGTTGATGAGGGCTATGTTTCCGACACCCTGCTTTTTTCTGCGAGCAAGTTCTCGGTTGCACATGAGTTGCGCCGAAGTATGCGAGATCGTCGACGTGCTCCGGCTAGACTATCGTCGTATGTTACACCGACACATCTTAAACGACTTTTGCAGAAACCTTTGAATGTGCATGTAGAGGAGAATGAGGAACCACCACCAGTTAATTTAGGAGTCGATGATGAGAGAGTGCTTACCCAGCCGGCTGAGCGGGTGCTTGTGGGATTGGTTACCGACCAGGTTGAGCCGGTTGAGCCGGTTGTTGAGCCGGTTGAGCCGGCTAAGTCGGTTGTTGAGGGAGTGGTTACAGAGCGTGGAAAGAAGTTGAAGCGGCCGGCAAGGAAAAGGTCGGTCAAGAAGGAGTTACCCGAGGACATCTTATTGGGCATGGTTGACAGTTTGGTGAACGAGAATGGTTTTCTCACTCCTTCGCCCCATGTGATACGTCAGACTAGAGAGATTGTCTGACCATCGACAGTTGAGGAGTTGTATAAGAGTGGAGGCTCGGTGCGTTGTATGTTTATTCGACCGAGCACGACCTATGTTGATATCACAAAGGATTTTTGGGGCCGGTTGTACGGACATGTCGATAGTGGTTACTTAGATAACTTTGTAAGTTTACGAGTTAATTTTTTTAAACAAACTATGGCATATTACAAATGTGATACTAACCTTGTTTTATCAATTTTTTAGCATATTGACGGTTGGAGCTATCTACTGATGTGGTGGAAATATCGAAACTGGACTCGACCAACTCAGTTGGAAAAGAGACTGGAGTGGACAATTATGCCCATAGGTTTTATTGATATGATTGCAGCTTTCAAGAACTACAAGGAAGACAAAAAGAAAACGGAGCTAAAGAAGAAGGGTAAGTACAAATCACTCTAATATGTATATATATATATATATATATATATATATATATATATATATATATATATATATATATATATATATATATATATATATATATCCCATACGCATATATATTCTTATATAGAGATAGTAATATGCTAGTGTAGATTATATTATAGTGTTGATAATTGTGGAAAATTGATCAAACTCTGATGATGTGATAAGCTGAAATATTAGCTGGTTTTCAGTTTTACGAAAAGCACATTTCCAATTTTTTTTAATGTATACTATATTTCAGCTGAAATATTAGTTGTGTATGTATGTATGTATGTATGTATGTATGTATGTATGTATGTATGTATGTATGTATGTATGTATGTATGTATGTATGTATGTATGTATGTATGTATGTATGTATGTATGTACTTATGTATTTATGTACGTACGATGAAACGACAATTCGAATTGTTTTAATGCAGGTGACAAAATTGAGGCATCGTCCGGACCAGACTACAACTTGTTGATGGGATATGCCAACGGCAAACGTAGGCCATACTCTTCATGGTGGACCTGCGACAAAGTAAGTAAAGAAAAATGGAGTAGCAAACTATATAATATAAGCTGATAACATTTTAACATTTCCCTAATAAAATCCTAATATGTAGGTACTTATGCCGGTCAACATCGAGAGTAGGGATCATTGGGTTCTAATTGTATTGGATCTTCATACTTGGGATGTCACGGCATATGATAGCTATAAGAAACTGAAAAGCAACAAGGAAATACTGCAAATTGTTGAAGCCTTAGGTCAAAATGTAGTTAGATATTTAGACGCCATTGGCTTTTGGAGGCATGTGGATGAAGAAAAGCATTTTAAGGGTGATACCACTGAGTTTATGACTGACATGATGGAGGATGTGCCTCAACAGGATGGGCATCTAGGCGATTGCGGGGTATGGGTGTGCAGAAATATGGAGAAGATTGCATATCGGGAAGACTACAGGGTGAGTGGGGAGACTGATTTGATTGCTATGGATTACAGGCGGCGGATGATTGATACTTTCTTTAGTGCGCGTTTTGATTGGGAACCGGCGGATGATTGATAGACTTACGTGTAATGAAATATTTTAACAAATATATAGTAGTTAACAATTATGTACTAGTTAAGAATAATGTAGTAGCTAACAATTATGTAGTAGTTAACATGTGCCCTCGCAAATCGCAAATGAATTCTGTGATTTGTGATTTGCGATTTGCGAATGACCTTACCTTATCCACCTATGAGATTTTCTGACATTACCTCCATTGTTGATAAGATTTTCGATTAGATTTTCTGACATTACCTCCATTGTTGATAATATTTTCGATAAGATTTTCTGACATTACCTTATCCACCTATGTAGATTTTCCGGATAACCTTATCTTGATTTCGCTTTAAATAGACATCTAAACATCATTCTTCATTCATCATCAAATTATTATCTATTTCAATTATTTAATCAGTTGGTAACATAATGCAACTGATTGACCTTACTGTGTTTTTTGGGGGGGAACTACGTGATGACAATAAGTCGTATGAAAATGGGGTCAAAAAAACATTCGTCGATTTCGATGTTAATGAGTTTGGTCTCAGTAAGTTGTTTTCCTACCTTAAGGAAAATATAAATTTCGCTTTTAGTGATGTGTACTACTGTGAAGCCGGCAATCTTCAAAATGCTGGTGCTCGTATGCTTATGACGGATGAAAACTGGAATACAGTAGTAAAACATGCAAAAGAATGTTGTCAAGGTATTGACCTATATCTTGTACACATGGATGAAGAACCCGAATTGAATTTCAGTGAGTATGAGAGTGATGACAGCAACGCACATTACTACCGATGAACGTTCCGAGTAAGGAATCAAACGGCAAACAAATTGAATTTCATATGTTGTTATGTAGGATTTAAAGTCTAGTATGTATGTTTTTAATTTCAGTGTCTATTTTATCTTTTAAATTCAAGTGTGCACATCACAATTATGTACTAGTTAACAATGTTATTTATGTTTTTATTATGTGTAATGGCTTTTGATAAACTTTATATCGTTATCCGAAAATATATAATGTTTGCTAAAATTGTGTGTTTGGGTATCAAATAATATGGTTGGTAAAACGTGAATTTACAAATTGAAACGATGCGGGAGAATAATATTTACAAATTGCTGCGGATTATATTGGACACGTTTACGATTTGCGATCTGCGACTGACCTCATCCTTTGTTGATAAGATTTTTGGTGAGATTTTCTGACATAACCTTATCTACCTCTGCAACTTACCTTATCCGTTGTGGATAAGTTTTTTTTGGATTTTACCTGACTTTTTAGGGATTTTGTAGATTTTTTCGGATAACATTATCTCGATTGAAATGTACCTATAACCTGACCTCAACCATTTGTAAACACATTCACAACCAAATGAAACACATTTTCCATTCGACAAAATTTCTTCTTCAGTTCCATTAGATAAAATTTTCAGGTACCAGTTCTGATTATTATAGTTTTATTTACTTTCAGTATGGAAAAGTTCAAAGTTTTTATATGTTATGGTGGTCGTTTTGAATATATTGATAACATGCCGATGTATTTGCCAATAGAGTGTAGTAGAGTGCCATTAAAACTTCCAGTGGCACCGGAAAAACCAATGACATGCAAAGTATTGTTGAAAAACGTTTTAAAAAAACTTGGTCTGCCACTTGATACACCAGTTTGTCTTAAATATAAAGTAGATCAGTATGTTATTGATATAAACGATGATACTGATGATTTTGGAGATTTTTTGTGCCATGCAATTAACAATGCTCCGATAGAAATTTACATTGTCGATAATGTAAGGAATGTTTCGGGTATGGGTAGCAATCACCCTGCCAGTAGTAGTTCTGGCATTCAACGACAATTTCACCAACAATTTCAACAACAATTTCAACAACTACACACTAATGAATACAACCAACAACACCAATATCAGTCATTTCAACAACCCCTTCAACAATTTCCATTTCCTTTTCAACCACAATATCAATTTCATTATCATGCTGCACAACAAAACATGCCGATGCATAACTATCCTACACAACACACACAAGACACATCTTTTAAGGTAGATGAAGAAACCAAAGATGATTCTAAATATCAGGAGAATGTTCACTATGATCACACTAATTCAGAATACCATGTGGAGGAGCCGGAGGAGCCGGATCCACATCCTGATGATTTTGATCATTATGATGAAGAAAATGTCAATCCACCTAAGGATAATGACCATCCATTTTGTAATCACATTGTTACTGATGATGAGGATGATGAGGAGGATGCGCCTGATCCAAGAGATACATATGACAAACCAATACCACAAAGAGCAGCACAAAAAGACATATTCTGGAATATGCCATCGCCTTTAGGAAACGGAGAAGAAGAAGTTCAACAACGACTGGTGACCATGTACGAGACATCTAGTCGAGTTCGAGAGGGCCAAACATTTGAAACTAAAGAAGAATTTCTTCTCCAGTTGCATACAAAGTGTCTAGAAGAAGGTTTTCAGATTAAGCTGAAGAATTCAGACAAGAAAAGGTACTCAGCAAAATGTATCTTGCCTAATTGTGATTGGAAGATTAGTGCAGCGTGTATCAGAGATAGTCACAACTTCCAAGTTAGGAAGTTACGTGATGTTCACACTTGTTCGCGTACTCAAAACATGCCTAACAGCCGTTCTGCGAGCAAGAAAGTGCTTGGTAACATCTTAAAAGAGGCGACGAGTTTGGAAGGACGTGTATACAGAGGCAAAGAGATAAAACTTGATATTACTGAACGCTTTAAAATAAGCCTTACATACAACCAAGCATGGAGAGCAAAATGTTACGCTATAGAGTTGTTGAGAGGTACTCCAGCTGAATCGTTTACGAAACTTCCCATTTATCTCCACAACCTAAAGCTATATAACCCGGGGAGCATTACGAATCTCCGTACAGACAAGGAGAATAAATTTGTAATGTGTTACATGTCCATAGGTGCAGCTGTAAGTAATGATTGTTGGTTTACATCTTATGTTCGCATATGTACATTCATATATAATTTATGTGTTATTTAATATGAACTTGCAGGTACGTTCTTTTGTCAACCATACACGCCCAATTATCATCGTCGATGGTGCCCATTTGAAGGGGGGTTACTTGGGCA